>VDFB02058242.1:668903995-668965791 GCA_007258455.2 Sequoia sempervirens | reverse complement strand
GAAGGCACTCCTATATGATGCGAATGAACATTAGAGGACAGCATATTATCAAATAAGGACTGCATTGATGCATGGTGTGTTTGAATTGATGAAGGCTACGTAGCATTATGCGGAGGTTGTGAATCAAATAATAAAGGCAAGGGTGGATTATTAATAAGTTACGTTTCACCTAAAATGGGTTGTGCAGTGACTATTGGAGGCTGCAAACTGCTTGTGCCAATAACAGGAGACGACATTGTGGATGACATAGTAACATTTGAAGGCAAAGAATTTGAAGAAATTACTAAAGGTTGGGAGAATGAAACAGAAGTTTTCTTGACATGACCATTGTCAAATAAATCAACCTCAAAATATTTATCAAAAGATTTGTCCAAAGGCTGCAAACATGGAAATGTTTTCTCATTGAAGATAACATCCTGACTGCGAACAATCTTTTTAGCAACAAGATCCCACAACCTAAAACCAAATTGATCTTATCCATAGCCTAGAAAAATGCACCTCTTTGATTTGAAATCAAACTTTGTCCATTGTTCTTTCGGAATATGCATGAACGCTTCACAGTCAAATACTCGCAAATGTTGATATGAAATTCTCTTCCCAAGCCATCTCTCCTCGGAAATGTCAAAATTCAAACGAGATGACGGGACACAGTTGATCAAATATACTATAGTGTTGCATGTCTCTGCCCAAAACTTTTTTCCCAAACCGGCATTGGAGAGCATTCAGTGAGCTCTCTCTAAAATTGTCTGATTCAACTACTCAATTGCACCGATTTCCTAAGGGGTGAATGGGACCACATTTATTCTACAAATGTCGTTGTTTGCACAGAAATTGTCAAACTTTGAGAAGCAAAACTCTCCTCCATTATCAATTTTCAGACATTTAATTTTATGCTCTATTTCATTTTCGACAAAAGCTTTAAAAATTTTAAATTTTGAAAAAAAAAATGATTTTTTATTTAACATGTAAATCCAAACTTTTCGAGTATAATCATCAAGGAATGTGACAGTAATTTTCACCACCAAATGAAGTTACCTCAATGGGACCAAAAACGTCCAAATGCACAAGTGCCAAAGGAGTAGTTTTTTTATCATGGTATGTCCTCAAGAAGCTAGCCCAACTTTGTTTGCCATAAAGGAAATGCTTGCAAAATTGCAAATCCACCAATTGCAAGCCAGGAAGTTGATCTCGTTGAAGCATTACTTCAAGCCCTTTCTTGCTCATATAATTGAGCCTCTTATGCCAAATTTTTGAATTGTTGTCCATGACTGTCATGGTAGCTCCTACTTCACCATGGCATTTTAAAATATAAAAATTACCCAACTTCTTTCCCCTTGCAAGCACTAAAACCCCCTTGGTTACTTGCCAACTTTCTGAAAAAAAATTAACATTACACCCAGAAGCAATTAACTGACTTACATAAATTAAATTATTTTTCAATAAAGGAACATATCTCACATCCTTTAAAAACCAACGATTTCCATTTTTCAAATGCAAAATTATATCACCCCAACAATTTCACATTCATTATTGTCACCAAGAAAAACCTTATCGAAAGCACCTTCTTGAAAATTTATAAAAGCTTGTCTGCACGCAGTAGCATGGAAAGAAGCTCTAGAATCAAATACCCAAGAGTCTGCAATCATGTCTCTGACAGCCAAGATTACAAATCCATCTTTTTCAACTGTAGTGTTTGCTTCATTGTTATTGACTTTGTCATGTGCCTTCTTATAATTCTAGCAATTTTTCTTTGTGTGGCCCGATTTGCCACAAAATCAATAGGCATGTCCTTCCTCTTGACTATGATCTATGTGCAGATTTTGATCTTCTTATATTATTATATTTACCTCTTTCTTTACTTCTACCTCTATTACCAATACAGTGGTTAATGCCTCACCAAATGGGGGTTCCTGATTTTTTCTCCACATATCTTCACTCAGAAGTGTCTACAACATCATCGAATTTCAGGAATTTTTTCACTGCCATCACAACACCTTCCCAACTATTTGGTAAATAACACAATAAAAAATAGTTTTGACTTCATCATCCAAATTAATGCCTACATAAATCAGTTGGGTGACTAATATATTAAATTCATTCAAATGTTTGGACATAACCCCTCCTCTCATTTTTAAATTTTACAATTTTTTCATAATAAATATCTTATTGAAGGCAGATGTCATCTCATACATTGAAAACAATTTGTCCCACAACTCCTATGTAGTCTTCTCTGCAAAGACATTAAATAAAACATTGCTAGACAACGACAAAAAAATTGTAGCACTTCTCCCATTCTTCATCAAATAGATATCCTTGCCCTTTGGCTTTGCCAACCAATGCATTTGAAAGGTCTTGTTTGATGAGTAGGGATTTCATCTGCACTTTCCAAAAGCCGAAATTTTGTCCTACAAACTTTTCTATTTTCCACTTATCTGCTTCTTCCATGGCTGCAGAAGTTCTTCACAGTTTTCTACACCAAAATTCTCCAACCTGCTCCGATACCAATTGTTGAATATAATTTGCAGAATCAAATGAAAAATAAATTGCAGAAAATAAAAAATTAAAAATCAATCACAAAAATAAGAACACCAGATTTATAATGGTTCACCATCAATTTGATGGCTACGTCCACACTCAGGGATTATCCCTCTTATTATCAAGTTTTGAATTAATTACATATTTAACCAGCAACATATTTATAAATCAAGTCTCCAACCAATTAAAAGGAAAAAACCATTTGAAATAGATAACTTCTAAATTGGCCAACACATACCAATAGAAGTAATTACAAAGTAAGGAAGCATTTCAAAATAAAAGAGAAACTTGCTAATTTGGGCTTCACTAAACCCAACAATTTGATCCTCTTTGATGTTAACTTTGCAAGGATGAACTATCTAACCCCTCTGTATGTCTTGACTTGAGTTTGCTAATTTCACATATATTGAGTTTTTATTATTGATTAAATTATTGGGTTTTTTCCCCCTGTTTTGAAGGTGTGATCCTAATGTTCCTAAAAAGCTAGCAGGCGCACAATTGACAAAATTCTATGTTGGGTTACTTATGTGTATGATGATATTCCTCCAAATAAGGTAGGTTTGGTTTTTGAAATATGTATTTTGCATTTAACACATTGTAAAGTGAATCTCAAATGATATTAAATATCATTGTTTGTAACACTAAAAGATTGTTTTGAAGGGCAGATGAGCTTTAAAGGATAGAGGGTTAGCAATGTGTCACAGTACAATTGTTTTTCCTATCATGTAGGTGTTCTTTTCTGAGATTATGTACCAAAAAAGATATCATATAATTAGATGAGTTGGACATTGACATTATTTAATTTGAATATTATGTCATATGTTTGCTCTCATACTTATAGCATGTGGGCAAATGTGGATGTTTCTAGGTGGCAATGGAAGTTAGTCTTCTGGAGAGATAGCCTCAAAGCACAACAAAATCAGTGTCACTGTCGATCGTACTTATGTGAGCCCAAGTCCATTAATGCATCACCTCTAATAAATCCACAAGTTAATTTCCAAGTCATGAGCCAGTATTGAAAGTCAAACTCACCAATCTATTGCAATTAGAAATCCTGATGTTACTTCTAACAATCAGCCTAAAATTCCAAAGTTGAATGCAATAGATTGGTGGAAAATTATTCTCATCTAAATTGCACTCCTTACTCTTGGAGAAAAATGATTATCATGTAAATTGTACCTGCCCTTAGTAGCTTTTCTTTCAGCTGTCTTAGTTGATATATGCTCTAGTATTTTTTGTTTGACCTTTGTTCAATCATTTGTGTTGGGATGTGCCTCCCACATTTGTACTTTTGTATATATAATGCATTTTCCCAATAAAATAACTCCAAAGTTGAATGCTTTGAAGTCAACACCAATGTCTATGTCAATGGTAAGTAATTGATACTAATAGTTTGAGACTTCTTGTGTCATGTAAACCTGTCTCATTTACCCCCCTCTTTTGCTTTTGTTTAAAGTAAGTTTGTTTCTCTAGTTTCTCTTTTTCCACCCCTTCTTTTATTATTATTAAAACCAAAAAAAAAAAAAAAAAATTCTACCTTTTAGTCATTAAGGAAAGGAATTTTGAGTTTTAAATAACTTAGGATTTATGTGCTTCATATTTCATTCATTTGCAAAAAAGATTTAAGTCAAATGTTTTAATAAAATTTGTAAATTTTAAATATTTTGTGGAATTTTAAATCACTTTTTGACTTTTGTTAGATTCTTAATGTCCTGACCATTTCTACAAAGTTCTCATTGGGATAGTTTAATGTTGGGTATGTTTGGAAAGTGGTTTTGTAGAGTTTCAATATGGAGTTGAGCATTTAATATGTCATTCATACCCACTGATGTCTTGTTTACTTCCACATACCTCTTAATTACAAAATAAATTTGCAAAATATTTGGTGCCATATTTTCTAAGATTGCGGAGTTTAGAAGAATTACTTCCGTTTTTCTATCTATCTCATTATGTCCACTACTCCTTTTGATCCCCACAAAAGTATCCATGTACAAGTTTATTTTCTCTTCTATTTTTATTTTGCATTAATCATTGGAGGAATGAAGGGTAATAATTGTGTTTAATTGATCATTTTACCACTTTGCTTCTAAAATTTCATGAGCACTAGGAATTGGAAACCCTCCTACAACCTCCAACAACATGAAAGTGCAAAATCAATGAATTTGTACACCATTTTTCACATACGAGTGCAGTCCTGATATTAACTAAACACTTTGAAGTTTACTTGTTGCAATTTGAGCCTAGCTAGGGATTCTCAATTCACTATTTCAACATCTTCACTAGGTTTCAAAACCCAGTACTTGAAATTTCTTCTTTTTAACATTTGATAAGACAAGCATTTAACTAATGAATCATGATAGTATTTTAATTGGTCTTGCAATTCAATTTGAAACATTGTTACAATAGCATGGTTGTTAAAAAATATATTTTCAATCGATCAAACCCCAAGGCACAAGAACCTAGTGGTTAAACTTAACCCTAGTTCATGAAATTGATTGAAAAATTCAAACTTAGAAATTGGGGAAACCAATTAGGTCATAAAGATTTGAATATTTGATGATGCCCTAGCGAGACATGTTAAGGTAACAAAATTGTTAAAATCTCCCAACCAATGTCGAATCCCTAAAAAAAATCATTTGTAAAACTTGAGATTAAAAAAGCAACTTACAAGATTCTTATAAAGAAGTGGATTTGAGTAGGATTTGAGTTCTTTCACTGTGATATCTCCAATACTCTTGGCATTTTTTTTGCACATAAGTAAATTCAAAAATGTAATGAATAACCTTGAGAAAATATAAAGTTGTGGGATTTTAAGGGAGAGTCAAAGTTTTCACCTTATGGCTCACCTCCAAAGATCCTTAGGATCTCCATATGAAATTGATAAAAGGCAAGATTGAAAACTTAGTGAAAGCTTTTGAGAAACAAAAACTTGTGGGATTTTAATGGACTAAAGAAAATTTCATATTAAACATCCAAACTTCTTGACATCCAAACATTTCCCTAAAAGCTTAAATTAAACAAAAAAATTACAAACAATAAAAAAAGAGAATAAGATTGCATAATTTGACTCAAATATCTTATATAAACATTATAAAAATTAGTGCTTTGTTCATTTTTTGTATTTCTTCTAAAGTAATACTTATTAGAATTGAAATTATTACAACCAACTACTACTCTCTTCTAAGATATCTAGGTAAATTTTTACAATCTACTAGTACTCTATTCAAAGATATCTAAGTAGATTATTACAATTTACTAGTACTCCAAACATACAATACAATTTCATGTATTCTTCAAGTACAAATATCCTCCCTTTTACATATTGTGCAAATTTAGGAATGTTATTTTAGAATAAGGCTCAAGCAATTGTAATAAAATAAAAAAATCAAAAACTTGTACCTTTCCACCTTGAGAAAAAGCTTTGTTGTGATGTTCTTTTATAATACAATAGGAGATGATAAAGGTTAGAATATATGTGTTGGTTTCATAAATCTTGTGTACCCCTAGCACATCGTATTCTACTTTATTTTCATTGATTTAATTGTGTTGTGTGTGTATGTGTTGAATAGAGTAGGAAAAATATATATAAGAAAAAGTAGTAACTAATAAGATTGTATATTTGGGCGGGGGCCCTAACTCGGTTGGCTAAGTAATTCCGTTGCGGCTCTGCTGGTCACGAGTTCTAGTCTCCCCCGTCCCGTGGTACCGGAGGGCGTGTCGCGCCAGCGCCACCGGTCACGTTAAAAAGTTTACCAGGCGCACTGCAGTTTATAGGGGGTCGTGCTACCCGATTCCTGCAGTCTAAAAAAAAAAAAAAAAAATTGTATATTTGAAAAAATATATAATTTAAAAGTTATATCAAAATGACATCACGTATGTATTAAGAATGAATATTTTAAGATTATGAAATATGATTTTATAAATTGAATGGCATCTTAATAATCTAATAAACATATCATAAAATCTATATTAATATGTATATAAAGCATAAAAATTCAACTAAAATAATAATAAATACTTACTTTTAATTAAATATAAATTTTATTTACGCTGAAGGCGTATCCTTCTATGAAATTCATGGGCTAAGTTTTACCATCGACGATTCAAATCATCTTCAGACCATTGAAATAACGTTGACCATTCATTTGTCTATACAACAACAGGAATTCCCTGCGGCCTCCTCAGCAAATTTCAGAGCTTGGAGAGGCTGGAGCTCTGCAGAGTCCCATCGGAGAGTCTTCCAGAGGACATACAAGAAATCAAAACCCTAGAAGACCTTCAATTGAGCAAACTGCCTTGTTTAGTCCAGCTGCCCGAGTGGTTGTGCAATCTTGAAGACCTGAGAAGAATAACGCTGGAGTACTTGAATGTGAAGGTCCTTCTACTTGCAATATTTGAAACCCTGCCTTGGCTGCGTCTTTTGGACATTGAAAATTGCAACCAATTGACATAGTTGCCAGAGGAATTTAGTAAAGAAGGGGCATTTCTAGATCTGGAGGAGCTGAGACTCGAGAATTTGAAAGCGCTCAAGGAGTTGCCAGCCGTAGCGCAGAAAAGCATGATCATGCTCAAAGAGTTCAAAATGAGATACTGCAAGGAAATCAAAAAAATTCCCAAGGGCGTAGAAAACCTGAAGAAGAGTACGAGGATAGATATCGTGGGTTCGTGTGGACTCATATGCAGCGTGGAAGAGAATGGCGCTGACAGGGAAAGATTGAGAGATTTTCTCGTCAACTTGAATTGTTAAATTTGCAAGTCTCTCATGACTTCAACTCCATCAATAAGCGTGTAAAGATAGAAACAAAATTGGCCCAATAATAGACCAAAATTTATCTTCGCTGACCTTCCACACTTCTTCGGCGTACCCATTGCACACTAAGGTGTCATTGCTAGTTTTTAAATTATATGATATTTGAAAATAAATTAGACATTTAAAATAAACACTATTAAAGATCCATTCTTGAATTTGCTATATGATTATTATATAATCTATTTTTCTAGTCAACATTGCTTTTTGGAATTCCTCTTTATTTAATTATTAATTATATTATGTATTTTTTTTCATTTCTTCATCTTTATTTGGTTTAGTGGAGACAATAATTAGAAAGGTACTAAACTTTTCTTTAAAAAAAATCTGAATTCTATACACGCATAACAAACATATGGAGATTCCTCCACAATATATTCTTTCTCGAAACATGTTATTAAAACTTGCTTGTCTTCGTGACATTGGTTGATTTGTGACAACTGTGCATTGTATTCATGTCTTGTATTGTTCAGCTACCTTTTTTTATTGTACTCATTCTTTTGCTTGTATCAATACAAAAAAAACTCACTTGTCTTATAGTGATAATAGTATTGAATAGGATAAATCTATTATAGCTCCTTGTATTGCACTCCATTGAGTATAATTTTATAATAAAAAATGAGGTGATATTTTCCCACGATCAAAGGTCATGCTAGCCATCAATTTCTATGGATGGGAAAGCAGAGATATTTGTTGTAGGTGCTTATGCAAAACAAAATTAAATATATGAATTAGAAAAGAGTGAAATAGGATTATGTTTCTATTAATATTCTTTATAATGTTGAAGTTTTTAAAATAAAAATACTTTAGAGAGAACAAGTTTTTAAAACAATAATATTAATTTTTTTTAATGAAATTAAAGATAAATATTATTATTATTTAATATAATTATAATAATAATAAATATATATTCTATTTTTTATTATTTATTTTATGTTCTTTTGTATGGGTGGTTTGAATGTTCGGTATTAGTGTATGATTTTGAATGTTTTTATTTGATCAATTTTTTTATTTTGATCTTTCAAGTTTTAAATTCAAAATTTTATATGTGCTTCAGTTGACTCCCTTCTAACTATATAGTTGTGCATTCTTTTACACACCAAAACATTCAATTTGTGTATCCATCTAGCATTTATCTACTTTCCATCCATTGATTTTCCACCAATTTAATAGTGTTATACTATCTAAATTATCACCAAGCATATGAAGTGATCCATGTCCAAATTTAGTAACTTTTCAAATGTAATAAACTTATGTAAATCATTAATTACAAACTCATAACTTACAAATAATCGCAACATTTATTCTTTACTTTCTAATTTTATTTATTAACATTACATAAATTTGATTATTTGGATACTCAAGTAATATTAGCCAAACAACTCTTCTATCCAATTAGATAGGCTTCCTTTCTTGTAGACAAGCATTTATCCTTGTAAGAGAGGAAAAGTGATTTGGCTAGATACTTGATTAATTTGAACCTATAAAGGAGGGGATTTGATACCATCAAGACGACAGGGTCTTAAGGGGAAAATAGCCCTCAGTTACCTTAGGGATCAAAGCTCAAGTGGTGAGATGAAGAATGAAGAGTATTCACACAACTTAATTGAATCAATGTTAAACTATTAATGAAAAGAATGATAAAATCACTTAATTATAGGAATTGATAATACAATTAAATTTTTTTTAAAAATGCATAAATCACAAATTTTACCCCCGAGAGGATTAAGCCTCAACCACAAACAACAATGTGTCATAGGGACGTCTACGGTCCATGCTATCATCTTTGATAAAACATAGAATAAAAGCCTTAAATCTACAACGTCCAACTTGACAAATCTATACATCTGCACACAAATAGAGGGGAAAATTTTGGGGGCTATTTTGAGGCTTGCCTCAATCAAACCCCTATTTTGATGTTTCCGCCTCCATGAACAACCAAATAGATAGAGATAGATAAAGATGGATGAAATGTAAAGATATGTGATAGAAACAAATCTTGCAAAGAAAAAGAACCCCTATCACAATTATAAAGATGTGTAATAGAAACAAACCCTACAAAGGAGGAGAACCCCTTGAAATGAAGGGGGAATAGGTGATGTAGGTTTTAAATAGGGGTAATGTACTTATTTCCCTACTTTCATTAGCAAAAAGAGGTCCCCTACCTAGGGTAATATTGACTTTCAAGCCTTAGGTGAGTCAATCTTAATGGAGATCTTGTTGTTTTCCTTATGATTGTGGACAGGGTAAATCAACCTAAGTTGCACTTTTGGGAGATAAATGAAAAATACCAAAGGAACAAAATTATGCAATGTAAAACATGAATCGTCAATTTAAAACCTTTATCTAGAAAAATACACAAAGTTTTGACAGATCTAAGATGAGTAGGAATTTATGTACCTATCACCAAAATCTCCTACTGAGTGTCCTCCTGAGACAAATTTTCCCTAGGGTGAATGGGTCTTGCTATAGGGATCCAAAATTTTCTTTCACAGTCCTCTTCTCCTGGATCTGCACTCCTGATTCCCCCAAATTTCATAGTCGAAAATTTGGAATTAAATTCTGCGAGTTTTCGTGGGTTGACAACTTTGATGACAACTTTGACAACTTTGCATAATTGCAGTTTTGATCAATCTTCAATCCTTCTTCAACCTAAGATCTGCAAACACAAAGAGAGATAAAAATTGTTTGTTTTTGGTGAATGGGGGTTTTCCTTGGTCAAACCCCGTTTTAATAATTAAACCTTGAAATGAAATGAAACATGAATGGAAGGAATGATGAATGAACACTAGCTATGTTGCAACTCACCAAACCCTTGAGTGGAGATCCTTGAAGGACTGAAATCTAACACATCTCTCCAAGGTCTTGATCTTGCATGAAATGGCATGATTGGATATTTATCTTGATGCTTGAATTTGGACTTGAATGCTTGAAACCTACATCACAATGTTAGCTCCAAAACCCATGAATGAAGATAACTTTGACATGATGCTTGAGATCTTGAATGTTGCAAAAATTTACTAAGAAATTTGCTCTTGAACACCTTTGACAATAATATTTTTTTTAGGAATGCTTGCATGAAAACTCTAGGATCTGAATTGACAAAAGACCTTGTATTTATAGGTAATTTTCTAATTTCTCAAAAATTAAACATCAAAGGCTAACAATTTCAAATTGAATTTGAATCATAAAAAATGCCACCAAAAACATATTAAAAATTGGGGTCCTCAACTTAATGGGGACCCATTTTCCCTTGGGAGAATGGGTCCTAGGACCGAAATCTAGGACACTCCAATTCCAAGGCAACTTAATTAATGTTTGCAATTGTTTAATACAAGTTTTCCTTTCAAAAAATGGGATTAATTAGGCTTTTAAATGCATAATTGGGCCAATTAGGGGCTTAATTAAGTCTAGTTTATTAAGGGACCCAGACATAGTGTGAAAATGTAAAGGAGTACATTTTCTAACATTACAATTAGCCCCCACTTTAGTGAGAGGATGAGCCCTACGCTCAAACTCACACCAAAGTAGAAAAACAAACGTCAAGAGAGGTCTAATTGTACAACTGTTGGAAAGATAAGAACACAAAGGTCAAGGAGGATGATCAAGCCTCCAAGATCTAAGATCTCACAGTAAACCAACAAAGGAACAAAGAGACACATGCCTATGTTAAATATGCAACAACAAGACAAGATACACAAGCATACAATGTCAAAATTAATGAGAAGAGAAAGAGGGTTTGATCAAGCCTCGACTATTTGTCTAATCAGTATGGATCAAGCTTTAGTTATTTGTCCAAAAACCATTTACAACTGGAAACCCGTTGTCCAATCTGCAAAAAAAATGTACTCACATGGGCTAGTGAAATTTGATGTCCACTAAGTGAGCCCCAAAAAGTGGCTAATGGAAAAATCATGCTTATTCTGCATGCTCCCATTGTACTAACCATACCAAATTTATACCTCCTAATAAATTTGATAAGATGCCACACAAATGGTCACAAGGCTAGATAGCTACATTATTCTAGGCACTCATGAAAAAGGCTCCACTGGTAAGAAAGTTGTGCTATGTTTGGTGGTCATGATACATGTAATAGGATATTCAAAGGGGTTTTGCTTAGTTAATAAAAGGTCTCGCCTTAGGGAACATCATATCTAATGTCACCAAGAGAGGACTAGTCAAGGATAAAAGATTCACAACTTAGGGAACGCAATCCATAGCATCACCACTAAGAGGAATGTCATATGCCAAGAAAGGTCACACTCTTGAGGAACATCAAACCCAATGTCACCACCAAGAAGACACATAACGTGAAGTCAGAATATCACACTTAGAAGCAAACAATGAGTGGGGATGTGTATACCCCCACTTTAAAGAAATTGATAAACACCATGTTGTGAGCAATTACTTTAAAGTAGAACAAAATAAATGCCAATACATGAGAGTTTTATTTGGAAAGCCCCACGTAAAACATATGTTTCTAGAATAGAGATACGTCATGAAAGGAGGTTTCCCCCCATATGAAATCCTAAGATAACACATAAGGGATCCATGGATCTGGGGTCAGTGTTTTTCGTTGTTGTAGTGATATAATCAAGCTCGAAACCATCATCATTCCCTAAATAACTCATGGAACAATAAGTGCAAAGGAAGAATGACACATAGAGAGAGAAAATAAGGGAAATTTTTGGGTCAACATGGAAGAGACCTAAATGTCTCAACGACTCGTGTCATCCCCAAAAGGAAAACACAAGACAAAAGATAAAGGTTGTGATAGATAGAAGAATAGAGATAAAAATAGAAGAATGTCACAAAAAATTCACTTCCTTTGTATCCTTGTACCAATGAAATGACAAGGGTCATCCAAAGTAGGCTCACAAACATATAAAGACACACCAAGCAACACCGTACAAGGGATCACATTACGTACATGCAATCACAAAGAACATGAAAAGAAGACAAAGACAATACTAATATGGTACATTTGAGTCAACCTATAGTAGGTCATCAACATTTGAATCTTGTTCATCATATGTGGAAGGCGAACAACTAGCCAAAGGGACAATGACAAGTGTTGTACTAGGAGCATCACCTAGTTCAACACATGGTGAGTCACTCTTGTTAGGAGGACCATCATAGTTGTTATCATCTAAGCTCGTGGAAGAGGAAAACAATAAATTCAGCTCATTATGCACTTCCTCATCAATCTTAGCAATCTCATCATCAACATCCAAGTTAATCACAATTGGAGGCCTAATGACAATGTCCATTGAAATTTCATGTGTTTGTTGTTGTGGAAAAGATGGAGAATCATCATGCTTTGTCTCAATTGGTGTTTGATCTTTATTTTTTGTTTTATTTTCTTCTTTTAATCTACAAGAAATAGCACGACGTCTACGCCTAAACTCTTTAGAATTTCTATTTCTTTTTGCATGATTTTTAAGTTGTGATTATGTAGGAGTGAGTTTATCAACCATAGGTTTCATTTCATCCTGCAAGGGAGGAATGGAAGGAACCATGGGAGGTTGTTCAACCACTTTATTTTTAGCTTTATAAACTTTTTTGATCTTAGGAGGGATAATAGGACTTATTTGGTTATATCATGGTCTTTTATAGGAAATAGGCAAAGGATTTTCCATGGGTTGGTCTTGGTTACTTGGAAGAGCTTTTGGTTCAATTATAGTTTCGTCAATGATAAGAGGATCAATCATGGGTTGAGGCATGTTGCTAGGGCATAATTTTTCTATGCACTTTTCCTTGAAATTTTGATAAGATTTGAAAAAGAATTCTTCATGAGGCTTAATACATTCCATAGGTTCAGGCAAAAAAAAAAAACCAATGAGAAATTCCCATGGGAAGACACGGGATTAAAGCCACTATCCAATGCATAGTAAAGATATCATTTCCAAATGGAAACTTTAAGCAGTTATTCATGACCAACCAAACGACATCCATGGAGCATAGCCATGGATAACCAATCTTCACACGGAATTGGTCTGATGATGAGAGGATGGAGAATGAGACATTCAAATGTTTCAGTTCAACTTTTAAAGGAAGAGTGATCAAACCTATCATAGGGAAAGAAAAATCATTATGCATTTTGATCCATGCTTTAGGTTGTTCAAAATAATCTTGGTAAAATTCATGCACAAATAAGAATTTCTTGATGATTACATTCTCTACACACACATGATCAATTAATATACCATTAGTAGGCTTCTCATTGATTCTTCCAGAGATGTAAAGAGGACCATCAAGTGCATGTCTAATGATGTCATTTTGTGAGAAAGCAATGTTAAGGGGTATTTTGGTTTGGCCCTTATGAGGTTGCACATCAATGAAGTCGAGCATACATTCTAAGTCTACCTCATTTATATTGGCATTATTTGTATCTTGAAGTTTTACAACATTCATCACATCATTCTTAGTATCAGTAGATTTCACAAAAGAGATATTATGATTTGGCATTGGGTTGGTAAATATTTGCAAATTTTGGTTGGGTGTGGCAACAGACTTATTTTCTTGATCATTAACACCGCCAATATGGATGTGATTAGAATCAATGAGGTCTTGTACAATATGTTTAAGATGCTTACATTGTTTTGTATCGTGTCCATTTTATCGATGATAATGGAAAAAGGTATTTGAATTAAAGTTTGGAGGTAAGGGCTTAGTGGTATCAATGGCTCTAATAGGAGGTAAGGTAACTAAGTTCTTACTTATAAGCCACAACATGATGGAGTGAAGGGTATTAGGTAATGGGGTAAATTTTATACTCCTTTCCCTAAATGGATATGGATTTTTCATTTTTATAGCAGCCACTTGGGAGTTAACATGTTGACTTGTTTGAGGTGTATTTAGTTGTAAAAAGCTCTTATTTTGTTTCTTGAAAGGTTGGAAATTGTTATGGGGCACGACTTCGAATTTTTCAAGATGGATAGAAGAAATTTTTGATTCACAATGACTAATCGAATTATGATAGTCACAAAGGGCCATGCACAAGTGTGTAAAGGAGGGAAACATCATCATCCCTAGTTCATCTTGAATATTGGTTTGCAAATTTTCAATGAACATTCTTTGAAAGTTGGCATCAAGAATCTTAATGTTTATTTGTGAGTAAAGAAATTGGTATCGTGCTATGAAGTAAACGTCCTTTTCATCTTTTTTTTAATTTACATTGCATTAAATCAACTAAGGTCATCTTGGGACCCATCTGCACAAGTGGAAATGGTTAAGAAAAGCATCTACAAGTTCATTAAATGAACAAATTGAGTTATTTGGTAAAGAGAAAAACCACTCCAAGGAAGTGTCTTTCAAGGATCTAGGGAAAATTTTAGCCAACAATTTATCCTCAAAAATGAAGTCACTACATAAGGTTGTGTATGCAAAGACATGGTTGCTAGGGTCTCCTTTTACATTGTAGTTCTCAAATCTAAGAATCTCTATGCCTTGTGGCATTTGTGCTCTTAATATCTCCAAGGACAACGGGTTTCTTTTGACATATTGTGAAGGTTGGCCATTTTAACTTTGGTTCAATGTTGTAATTTGTTGTTGGAGAGATGAAACATTTTGTAAAAATTGGTTAAGTATGGGATCATTGGTTGTGTTGTGAGATGGAGGTGAATAAGGTGGAGGTGTATATGTATTTGGAGGATGAGTGAATTATAAGTTTGTGAGGGGAGATGGATTAGGATATATGAGGTTTGAATGCACAAGGCTAAAGGGATTCCCAATGGAAATACCTAAGGTTGTATTTATGTTGATAGTGGGTTGTTTTGTTGTTATAATAGTTGGATTAGTGTATGTAGGAATAGAGGTCATAGTTGTGGAAGGAGGAATCAGATTTCCACCTTGAATTTGAGGGTACCCCTAAGTTTGAGCACAACTAGCTGCTAGAGGAACATGTTTATCAATAATGTGAGCTAGGCTATGCACAATCTCTATTCCTTGTTCATTATCAAGCATTTTCTTCATGTTATCTATGACGGGAATTGCAATACCAACAATGTATTTAGAACTCGCAAAGTTTTGTAGTTTTTCTAAATCTTCATCCATTTGTTTTAGATCTTCTTGAGGTACATTAGCAACCATTGTTTCAACATAAGTCACATTGGTTGTGGGTAGGGTGGTCTTGGGAAATGAGGTTTCAAAGCTATGGTCCATAGTGGGTTGACTAGTATCAACACTATGAGTGAAAGAGTTGGAAAACTCAAGATCCACGACAGATATAGTAGCACGGGATGGCATGAGTCTCGAACTATGTCTCACTATAGCATTGGTAATAGGACACTAGGTTGTGAAGCTCATATAAGTTTCACCAAACCTAGGTGCACCCAAAATGAAGAATAGGCACTAAACAAATGCAATCAAACATCCTAGAATAGGAAGCATAATGCAAGAATGTTATAAGAGAGAAATTTTCAGATTTGAAACAAGATAAATTATTGATTATGCTATGCAAAAACCTAAAAATTATGTATTTTAATGCCAATTTTGATTTGTAAGAAATGCACTCAATTTGACCAATTGAACTTAATGCAAACAATGACAAATTTTTCTGATTTTTGAAACTGAAACCTAGATTTAACAATAGATCAAAATGAAGCAAATAGAGACAAATGACTACCTAGAATTTTGAAAAAACACCTATATAGGGACTAATTCACCCTAGGGCAAATGGGTCCCAGGTCAGGGGTTACAAAATTCAAAGTTTGAATTTCTTGCTTAATGTTTGAATTTCCAATTTTAGGATGCAAACTGTGATTCCAGTGAGTGAAATTTATAGATTTTTGTGTCTTACTGCAAATGAAATGAATGAAAAATAATGAGCAAATTGACACTTTTTGAAATGAAATTTTCACTCAATTTGTGAATGTGAATGACTAAAAATACACTAATATGTGAGTACTATGTAAAATAAATATAATATGCATGCAATTTTTTGAAATTTTCAATTTTTAAAGGATACAAAATGTAAACTTAAAACCCTAAATGAGGTGGTGCAAACTAAGGTAATTTTAACAACCCTAAATGAAATGCAAACTAATGCAATGCAATGCAAACTATTGCAAATCCTAGATCTAGGGTTTGAATGGACTCTAATTTCAGAAATTTTTGATGTACAATGTAGGGCTCATCAAAATGAAATGATGGAAAATAGGTGAGGTAGGTTTTGAATGGGGGTAATGTACCTATTTCCTTACTTTCATTAGGAAAGAGAGATCCCCTAGGGTAATATTGACTTTCAACTCTTAGGTGAGTCAATCTTAATGAAGATCTTGGTGTTTTCCTTATGACTAAGGATGAGGTAAATCAGCTTGAAATGAACTTTTGGAGTTAAATGAAAAATACCAAATGAATGTAATTATGCAATGTAAAACATGAAGCATCAATTTAAAACCTTAATCTAGCAGGAGCCACAAAGTTTTGACAGATTTGAGATGAGTAGGAATTTATGCACCTTTCACCAAAAGCTCATGTTCAATGTCCTCTTGGGACAAATTCACCCTAGGGCGAATGGGTCTTGCTATAGGGATCCAAATTCTACTTTCGCAATCCTCTACTCATGGATTCACACTCTCGATTCCCCTAGATTTCATAGTCGAAAAGTTGGAATTAAATTCTACAAGTGAGTTTTTCTATCTTGACCAAATTTGACGACTTTGCAAAATTGCACTTTTAATCAATCTTCAATCCTTCTTCAACCTAATATCTGCAAACACAAAGAGAGATAAAAATTGTTTGTTTTTTTGTGAATGGGGGTTTTCCTTGGTCAAACCCCATTTTGGTAATTAAACCTTGAAATGAAATGAAACATGAATGGAAGGAATGATGAATGAACACTAGTTGTGTTGCAACTCACCAAACCCTTGAGTGGAGATCCTTGAAGTACTAAAATCTAACACATCTCTCCAAGGTCTTGATTTTGCATGAAATGGCTTGATTGGATGTTGATCTTGACGCTTGAATTTGGACTTGAATGCTTGCAACCTACATCACAATGTTAGCTCCAAAAACATGCATGAATGAAGATAGATTTGACATGATGCTTGAGATCTAGAATGCTGCAACAAATGACTAAGAAATCTTCTCTTAACTCCTTTGACAATAATATTTGTTTTAGGAATGATTGCATGAAAATTCTAGGATTTGAATTGGTAAAAACACCTTGTATTTATAGGTAATTTTATAATTTCCCCAAAATTAAACATCAAAGGCCAACAATTGCAAATTGAATTTTAATCATTAAAATGCCACCAAAAACATTTTAAAAATTTGGGTCCTAAACTTAAGGGGGGGACATTCGCTCCTAGGATCTAAATCTAGGACACTCCAATTCCAAGGCAATTTAATTAATGTTTGCAATTGTTTAATACAAGTTTCCTTTTCGGGAAATGGGATTAATTAGGATTTTAAATGCATAATCGGGCCAATTAGAGGCTTAATTAAGTCCAATTTATTAAGGGACCCAAACATAGTGTGAAAATGTAAAGGAGTACATTTTTCGACACTACACCCCTATTATGAATAAAGTAGATGAGATCAAATAGATAATATCTAATAGACAAGATAGCATTACCAACAACCCGTGGTTCCCCTCTTGGCTTGATAGACGTGATAAGCTTGCATGCAAGAGAGCGTTGACTATTCCTTGAGATAAATCTAACAGAGGTTCACTATAGAAGTAAAAGAAAGCAAGATAGAATGAAGAACATAGAATAGAATGAGAGAAAGCAAGATAGAACAAGAGAGTAAAAATCAATGAGAGATCACAAGAGTGATAAATAGAGTTTTATGAGGGCGCATGGACAAGAGGAATCATTACATCTGTGTTTTTGCCACAATGACAAGTGTCGTAGGCAAAATATGAAATATTCTCATTTGAATCTCAGAAAGTTTGAGGATGCTACTACATCAAGTAGGGGTCCTACTCAAAACTTTGCACAAGTGAAGTATCCAGGTTGTTAGTGCTTCATCATTGTCATCTATAAAGTTGGAATCATGAAATTTCAACTTATATGTTTTTATATAAATGTGGTAGGCTAGATGCACAAGTGTGAAATTTCCACAGGGTGTAATTTTACAACACTACATTTTTCTCCTACTTTAGTGAGCTAAATTTTTAGGAAAAACCAACTATGCTAAAGTTGCTAAGAAGACATGAATACCAAATTTGAAATTTTAACAATTTTGCAAAAAAGGATATTGTAGAGGTCACAAAGGTCAAGCAAGTGCATACTGAAAATTCCCCCAAGGTTCAATCCCAGTGACAAACTGCAGTGCCTGTTGTGAAGTTTCATTTCTACAAAACTCAAAAATGGGTTAGTTTCAAAATTGAAAGAATCTACCACGTTGAGAATAATGCTTAAGAAATTGTCAATGAATCGAAAGAAAAATGTGGAGTGAGTATATGTCCCCTCATGTTTTTTCCCCAGTCAAGTGGGTGAAAATAGGAAGGTGGAAAAGGACATTTTCACCAAAAAAATGGGAAAAAATGGCTTGCCTGATGTGGGTCCATGGAAGGTCATTTTCACTATTCATTGTGAGGAGTTTGTTGACTTTTCTATAGAATTATCAACAAAATTCCTTGTAAACGATAATATTAGCTTCTAAGGATCAACTAGCTATGCACTAATGTGGTGAGGGTGACTCACCAAATGAGGTATAAGAAAATTTTCTCCCTAACTTGTCGTTGTTGTCTATTTTTTACTCTTAGAAATTTTTGAGTAGCATGGCGACATTTTTTGGACGCACTATCATCTCAATGGAACGTCAAGGTTCTTCAATCATTTTGATGTTCTCCTTGTGCATTTTTGTTGGTCAATTTGACCTCAAATGCTAGTGAGCCGCATTGATGTCTATGCGACATGTTGTAGTCTTAGATATAGAGTTAGAATTTTTTTTGATGATGTAGAATAGAAATTTTTTGAGATGTAGAATAGAAATGGACTATGCTGAGTGGTGTTTTATGTTTTTGTAGGAGTTTCCTGAGATCTAAGAGCACAATGACGATGCAATTCTATCACAACTAAGGAGTTACAGTTGTGAGATCATGCCCAATGATTACGTGTTACTGCAATGGATCGGTCTATGATGGGTCTACACCATGCCAAAGATCTATTTCTACACGTCAATATTGATGGTGCTTATGGAGAGGTGGGACCCAGACACCTCATTTTATCTCCCAATAGGGGAGATGACCATTACTCTAGAAGATTTCTACCACATTCTTTTCCTTCCCATCCATGGAGAGCGAGTGGAATATGAGAAGGGTCGGACACCCTAGGACGCACAAGCAACACAACAATACTACCTCAGTCATGTGGTCTTGGAGGATATGACCGACCACATTTACATGTGGTGGCTTGAGCAAGATTGTGTGGCAATGCCTCTGGTATGCCACATGATGATCATGATGATGGCATTACACGTCACGTAACCTTACAATACTAATTCCCACTTTTAGGACAATGAATATT
The DNA here is from genome assembly GCA_007258455.2 of Sequoia sempervirens. Taxonomy (NCBI): domain Eukaryota; kingdom Viridiplantae; phylum Streptophyta; class Pinopsida; order Cupressales; family Cupressaceae; genus Sequoia; species Sequoia sempervirens. The sequence goes on along the minus strand of VDFB02058242.1, from coordinate 668,945,970 downwards.
TTTGAGGGAGGGACATTTTTAGATAGCACCTTCAAGTGAAGGCATGCAACTTAACACCTTTGAGCAAAGGTAAAGACCACAAGAACATGTTTTAACATAGTGATCTTCGCTCGAAGGGGCCTTTGAATGAAGGTTTAGCCTTCAAAACAAAGGGGTTAAGTATGAAAACTTTAGCTTCTGCATCAAAATTTCCTCAAAAAATCTAATTTCAACCTTGTGTTGGACCTTCAAATGTACTTGACAAGATATTTTGCAAGATTGTAGCCCTTGAAATGAGCTTTCCAACAAGTATAGTTTTGATATGTTTTCAATTTATCATGTATTTAATTTTCAATTCTTATTGAACATAGGTTTTTCATCAAACATCAAGTTCTTCATTCTAAAGAGTTGGAAAAACAATAAATCATTGTAAACATATCAAAAAATACCTTTGCCCTAGGTATTGATGTCCTTGTTTCACCAAAAAAAGTTGGATTTCAATATATACACAAGTTATGTTGGACAACATACACCTGTGTCCAAATTATAGTTACAATGAATTCAAAAATTAATTAAAAAAGAATATGTAACAAAAAATCATGAAAAATATCCTTGCCCTAGATATTGATGTTAAGAATCTATATTCTAAAAATTAGAATTTTATCCTTTCTAAAAAAAAGTTATGTTGGACAACATAAACGTTACTTTCTAAAGATGTTTTTTATTTAAAACTAGTTACTAAAGGAGATGTTGAAAGATTCATGATTTATTTCAAAAAAGAAATTATATATATATTTAGAATCTACACATAAATTGCCACAAATCACTAGTTCACATCATCTTCAAATTCTTAACGGTTTATATGCTATAGGTCTCTAAAGGTGAAGATTCAATTAAAAATATTGATATAAATGCCCATCTTGGCCAAAAAGTGGGACTCATTATTGTGGGATTACCCCATCGAGATATATGAGCAAGGTTCACACCTCCATGCGGGCCTCGTCCATTACATATGAGCGATGGAGGAGTTTAGGATCGTATTTTCTTAGGGTTGGAGCATGTTGGTCCATTTATACCACAACCTCGGGTGATACGTTCACTACAAGTACCACAACTTCATTGCTTGCATGCTTCTTCAAGTGTGGGTGTTTGAGCACATACGGTGCACAAGATTAACTGGGTATCCCTGAAGCACGACACAAGGAGAGCTGTCAATAAATGTGTACTCATTGTTGCATGATTGGTGGTACAATGATCTACCTTTTTGGCGATAGAGATTTGATGTTTTGTAGAGAAAATACATTAAATGTCAGCCATATAGATGGATAGGGGTCTAGTTGTTCGACAAGAGGAAGCTACAGAGGATGCAGTTAGATCAACTTTTGGTTGAGTGGTCATATCATATAGTTGTACCATACTACAGGCATCGGGTGGTGTGACAGTTTGGGTAGGTTCAGGCCATCCCTCTGACAAATTCGATGTACATAGGATCCCATAGAAGCATAGTGAGAGAAGGAGACCATCTGCATCAAACTATCATTGATGTTGCACTTAACGACAACAATGGCTCGGACGAGGACCAAACCGAGGCACTAGTGACTGGCAATAGGTCCTACCTCAATTTTTCTAGCAAATGCCATCGTGAGTGATACTGGTGCACAAGGGTCCAAGGGTGAGGCATTGAGGAGCGGAAACAAGGAGAATGAGGCAGTCGCAAGCAATGTTGATGGGAGATCAAGGTGACAGTGATGTGTGGCATCATTGATATGCACTCTAGCCATCTCAGTTGCACCAGCTGACATCCAATCGATCATGCCTTCTTTAGCAATAGCTTCAAGGTAGAGCATCTCTGCTAGTAGCAATACTCCACCTCTAGATCCACATTGGTAGGTTAGGGACCCAAGTACGAGTTTGGTACATGCTATTTTATTTCAATCATTTCATTTCATACTTTCATATATATATATATATATATATATATATATATATATATATATATATATATATATATATATATATATATATATATATATATATATATATATATATATATATATATCCTGTGATATGGTATTGACATCACCCATTGTCTTTGTGGTTGTAGTGTTCACATAGGAGTGGTTCAATTTCTTTGGGCAATGCATCTTAGAGGTAGTCCCAGCCGTTTAGATCTAAGGGTCAGTCCTCAATAGCTACAGGGCGTCATGCCCCATTATTTGAGCATGTAGTTTGTATTAAGATGATCTATGAGGAGACGTAGGTGGAGGTGGTCCAATGGGCTGATGAGCTTACCACAATGACTAGGTAGAGGGACCAAAGGGGTGTAGAGCTCCTCTCTACATTGACTGAGAGAGATTAGGCCATGGCATGGGCTAAGAGTGTCGAGGCGGCATGTAACGCCCTACAGATCTAGGTTGATGACCTTAGGAGGTAGTTGGAGGCCACTAGGACAACACCCATCAACCTTCAGCATCCTCAAGTGCAGTAGCTCAAAGATGAGCTATGGTAGGCCCGAGAGCAGAGGCTTCATTGATGGAGTGTGTCGCATCATTATGAGAGTAGGTAGTTGAGCTGCGAGGGGAGATATGGGGGTTGCGGTCATGGATCATGTTTTTGTCGCGATCTCACTAATCTCATTCACATGCATCCATTTAGTAGCCTCCTCCACTACCACCAACATTAGAGGGCTCTGTGACCCATGCCCCTAGGGGCTAAAAATTCTTTTTTGTTCTACTATATCATCAGTGTATAGCATTTTTGGATATATAAAATCATATACAAATATGCCTGAAATGCAAGGAAAAGAGGGAATCAATTCAACCAATGTGGAATAAAATGGCCTAGGATTCAAACACCTCTATCCCTTAATTTCATTAGAAAGAGAGAAGATCACAAAAGAATAGGATTGACTTTCAACCTTGAAGTGAGTCAACCCTATTTTAGATCTTGGGATCTTTGGTTTCTTATGACATAAATGATTGATTTGTAATGTTTTAGAATGATTTAAAGTGCATTAACCAAATGAATTATGTGACCTAATACTTGAAATGCATAATTCTATGATAACAGAAATAGAAACAACAATATACAAGCAGATCTAAGAAGGGAAGACTAGTGTGCACCTGTGATAGAAAATAGGTTTCAGGGTTTATAGCAGGACTAGTTCACCCTAGGGTGAATGGGTCCTCGTGTAGGGGTCCAAAATCAATTTTTGTAGTCCTCTAATCTCATATCTAAGCTTTTGATTCCTCCAAGTTTGAATGTCAAAAAGATGGAAATAAAACCTATAGGTGAGCTTTTGTAGCTTCAAGAAAACAATGAATGCAACAAATGCAACTTTGAAAAAATGCTCCTTTGATCAACTTTTAGTCCTTCACCTGTAAATCTTCCCATACAAAGAGAAAAGTAAAAATGTTTGTTTTGGGGTGAATGGGGGTTTTCCTTAGTCAAACCCCATGTTTGGTAATTAAACCTTGATAATGAAATAATGACAAAGTGAAGGAATTGATGAATGAAAACTTGCTTGGTACAACTCAATAAACCCTTAATGGTTGCCCTTAGAGGACTGAAATCAAACACATCACTGTAAGGATTGGATCTTGCATGAATTGGCTTGATTGATTGATTGATTTGATGCCTGAATGCTTACTTGAATGCTTGAAACCTACATCACAATGTTAACTCCAAAACATGACATGAACACGCATGAACTTTTAACATGATGATATGATCTTGATTGCTATTGTATATTACTAATAAATCTACTTTTCAATGCTCTTGAAAATAATATTTGCTCTTGTGAACCTTTCTTTAATGTTAGATGATAATGCTTCTTAGATTTGAATTGATAAAAAGACCATGTATTTGTAGGTGTTTAACTAATTTCCTAAAAATTAGATTTCAAAAGTCAAAATTTGAATCATTAAAATGCCACCAAAAAAAAAAAAAAAATTGGGTCCTAGGACTTAAAGGGGACCCATTCACCCCTAGGCGAATGGGTCCTAGGACCTAAGTCCAAGACACTCAATTTCCAAGGTGCTTTAATTAGTATTAGCAATTATTCCAATTAATTAAAGGGATGCAAACATAATGTGAAATTATAAAGGTATACAATTTTCTACACTACGATACCCACACCACATCTTTATGCAATGGTGTGATACATGTACATGACATTATTTTTGATATATATACAATATTTTTGGATCGACATCATGATGTGTTCTATTATTTGTATACTTATTTTTCATTTATGATTATATGATGGATGTATGTTCATGGATGTATGATTAGATTAAATGCTATCATGATTTAATAAATATACATTGGATGTATGCTTAAATAAATACAATGATGACCTATTGTATGAATAAAAGAATTAATCAAATACAATGTATGGATATATAACATAGAAATAAAACACATGTATATATAATTCCTAATTAAATAAATTGACTATATACACATGTTTACATCATAACACAAATTAAAAGGATAATGTGTTAATGAAGAAATGTCATAGCATAACGGACTACAATTCCCAAAGAGGGACAAGCATCATGAACATGCCACATAGACCTCATGCATAGTATTGATGGAGATTCATTGCATTGAATGGTTCTTTTAGAGGAGTTCCATTCATAGACGACAATCCATATGCACTAGAACCATACACAAAGGTGATTACATAAGGACCTAACCAATTAGGGTTGAATTTCCCTTTTTTGGTCAGGAGGCACATTTACATTTCTCTAGTTCTCATAAAGAACAAGATCACCTAACTTAAAGGTACAAGAAAGAAAACTTTGATTATAATGTTTAGAAATATATTTTTGATAATATTGGAAATGATCGAGAGTCTATAATCGATGCTCATCAAGAAACTCAAGCTGGTTTATACGCTCAACTCGATAAGTGTCATCATCAATGAACCCTTTAAGAGAAACTCACAAAGAAAAAATTTCCAACTCTAAAGGCATGATAGCATCAACACCATACATGAGGTTGTACAAGGTTGTACCAATAGCCATATGAACACTCATGCAATAGGCCCACAAGGAATAAGTCAATTAAGTATTCCAGTCTTTACCATGTTTATTCAATATTTTCTAAAGAATTATCTCGAGATTTTTATTAAACGCTTCTACTTGGCCACTAGATTGAGGATAGTAAGGTGTAGAAAATCGATACCGGATATGAATTTTTCAAAGAATTGCTTCACCTTTTTGTTCTTAAATGAAGTACCATTGTTAGAAATAAGGGTAGAAGGCAATCCAAAGCAAGTAATTATATTGTTTAGAAGAAAGCTACAGATTTCTTCAGCATTTGTGGATCGAAGTGGAATATCTTCAACCCATTTCATAAAGTAATTGATAGCTATAATGATGAAGGTATGTCCCTTAGAAGGAGGTGATATTTTCCCGATAATATCCAAGCCCCATTTTGTAAATGCCCACCAAGAGGTTTGATTTTGAAGCTCTTATGCGAGAGCTCAGATGAGATTACTATGTTGTTGACATTGAGGACACTTCTTGATAAAGGAAAAGGAGTCTTGCTCCATTGTTGCTAATAATATCCCATATGAATCAGTTTATGCACTAAGGGTTTACCATTGAAATATACACCCCCAAAGCTTGAATGAGCTTCTTGAAGGGCAAGGGGTATTTTAGCCTCAATGAGACATTGAACAAGGACCATATTAGACTTTTGATAAAGAACATTAGACAAGATAACATATCAAGCTGAAATCTTTTATATCCAAACATGAGTGTTATTAGTCACATCATCAGGAAAGTTTCTAATCTTTAGATAATTATAGATGTGAGAATACCACCCCCCTGTGGTGCAGGAGCACCTAGGCTAAACTCTAGTTTGTTATGTTCAATTTTGGCGTGTACCTAACCTTAGCCAAGTCAGGGTATTAGTGTGTTTAATTTGGACCTTAGAAGGTCTTGCTTGTGTGTGGTGAATTAGTCACTAGGACTAAAATCATCTTAGTGTAATCATTGTGGTTAAATTTTGCTTTATTTAGTTTTAGACAGCTTATGTTGGAATTTAGGGTATTAAATGTGTTTTAACCACATCCTTGTTGTTAGAAGATGCCAAGAGGCAGTTGAGGGAGTTGAGGGTTCGAAATCAAGGAGTTAGAGGTCCTAAGATTTAGGATCATGACATAATGATAAGTTGCAAAATGTTGTTGCAAAGTTGCATGACAACATTGTTAGGTTGCATGCAACTTAGTTGGATTGGATTCCCTTGAAATCAGGAGTATGGGATCGATCAACTTCCCTTGAAATGTGGCAAAGGAATCTATGTAGATGTGTGGCTCGTAGAAAGCAGTTAGTTTTTGTTGTAATCAAGTTTTGTTGTGTGGAATAGAAGAAAGGATTGCAGAATTCTGTGTTTTCCCGAGTACTTTGAGAAACAGTGGTATGAAAGGCATTGTAAATACTGATTTAGCACAGTATCTGTGTTCATAGGATAGTTTAGAGTAACTTTCATTTTGCATTCAGGTTGTTTAGAGTAGATTTGTTGTTTTGAATTCATAAATTAGATTGTAGAGGGCTTATTTTCTCTATTTTGAGCAGTTAGACTTAGAATGGCTCCCCCATAAACACTGACCACGGGATCTTCCTGAGATTAGTTGAATATGGAAGGGGAGCCAAACAACTGTAAATATTTAGCAGTAAGAATCCCAAAGAGCCAAGCAAGTATTTTTAAATTCAAACCCTAGGCGAGCTAGGACAGTCCAGTTAGGAGTTTGATTGAGAAAAGTGAAGAACTTAGGCAGGGGGAGGAAGTACTGTACGGAAAAAGTACAGTTCCAGGTGGGACACGACCTAACACAAGGAAACTAGAAGGATTGAAACTTGACCAATCCATGTGTATGAGAAATTAGCATAACATTGAAACCCTAAGAATTAGGCCTAATAGCCCTTTCTACCCTTGATAGTAGGAATCCACTATACGGAGGATATAGGGGTCTGACACCCTGTGAAACATTTAAAGGCCCAAAAAGGGTGTATGGAAGTGAAGTTTATTGGATAGGTTGTTTGACAAGTTTAAGCAAGAAAGGCAGAAAAGTGACTGGTAAGGGCTACTAGAAATTAGGCCTCACCAAAGCAATTTCTTGAAAGCGGGTATTGTGAAGATTGAACACTAACCAAAATGGATCTATTTGGATGTGAGATGCATGATGACAGTACATCTAACACCCCTGCAAGCAGTTCAAGTAAGATGATGAAGTTGGCACTTAGATTCTTCTAAGTCCAAGAGAGAGTGTATCAGTTTCAAGAGAGGTGTTTGTCTTCCAAAGGTAAAGCACAAGTGGAAAACTCTTGGAGAAGAGTTGGAGCAGGACTTGGTTAATCATCCAAGCTCAACAAGAACCCATTGGTATCAGGTTCTAGGAAGGAGACAGTGAAAAGGTCTTCTAGGAGATTGTGCAAGCAACCTTTGGTTCACCATACACCATATTAGTATCAGAGCCTTTGTTTGATCAAGGCTTGTGATTGATGTTGCAGCCCACTGAGTCAGTAGGAGAGAACACGCCAGAGGAAAGAACCATGGTGACTAATGCTGAGTTAGCTAAAAAGGTAGAAGAACAAGAGGAGGACAACCGGTTGCTAAGAGAAAGGTTGTCTCGAATGGAGAAGCTCTTGGATGAAGTCCATGAAACAGCAGACAAAGTGAAGGATAAGATAGAACAGAAGGAAGAGCAAGAAGCAAAGGAAAAAGAAGAGGACTTGGAGGAGGAAGCTCCAAAACTTGACGTTGTTCTTGTTGAAGAACCCTTCTTAAAGGCACTGCAGGCCTTAAGTGGAAAAGCTTTGGAAGGAGTGCCACTATTCAATGGACAAATGGACCCTGATTTAGTTGTAGACTGGATTGAGAGTATTGAAAATCACTTTGAATGTGATGGTATAACAGAGGCCCAAAAAGTAAAGGTGGCCAAGTCAAGGTTGAGAGGAGCAGCTCTCACATGGTGGAAATTTGTACAAGCTGAAAGAGAGAAGGAAGGCAAAGGTCTCATAGTTACATGGAGAGGAATGGTAACTAAAATAAAGCAAACCTATCTGCCTGATGACTATGAAGTTCAGTTGCATAGGAAGAGACACAATCTTAGGAAAAAAGATATGGATGTCCAAACATACACCGAGGAGTTTCAAAAATAGTGCCTCAGATCAAAGGTGGTTGAAGATGAAAGCATCAAGCTAGCAAGGTATTTGAATGGGCTTAAGTGGTCTATCCAAGAAGACATGAGCCTAGTGAACTTCAAAACCATCCGCCAATGCTATCAAATGGCCTTAAAGATAGAGGAGAAAGGAAAAAAGAAGCAAGAGCAAAACCCCAAAAGTAGAGGTAAAGGGAAAGACAGCAGAGGACAAAGAGGTGGTTATGGTGGAAGGAGTTCAGAACCAAGGGCCCAAGGAGAAGTCAGATACTCTGAGCAGCAAGAAGGAAGCTCTAGTAGAGGTGGTAGAGGAAGAGGCTCCAACTCCAGAGGAAGAAGTGGTGGACAAGGAAGAGGTAACTACTTTACCAACATGAAATGCTATCACTGCAACCAATTGGGACACCCAACCTATAGATGTCCAGAGAAAGGTAGAACTTCTCATGGAAGTGACAAGAGAACCAACCTGATTCATGATGAGATAGCTGCAGCAGATAAACATCCTGAAGTGCCATTGAATTCAGAGGAAGGTGAGAACCTCATGATGAGGAGAACTTTGATCAAGGAACCGATGAAAGAAGAACCAAGCCAAAGGAGGTCCCTATTTAGGATAAGGTGCAAGATGATGGGGAAAGTGTGTAGAGTTATTATTGACTCAAGGTCTACTGACAACATTGTGTTAGAGGAGACAGTCAACAAGCTGAATTTGACAAGGATACCCCACAACAATCCTTACAAGGTCACATGGCTCAATAAAGGTCAACATGTCTTGGTGAATGAACAAGCATGGGTGGAGTTCTCAATTGGTAGGTACAAGGACAAAGTTTTGTGTGATGTGTTACCTATGGATGCATGTCACTTGCTCCTAGGTAGACCATGGAAATTTGACCACCAAGTTGTGCATGATGGAGAAAAGAACTCCTATATTTTCAAGAAAGATAAGGTAACCTTCAAAATTCAGTCTTTGCTAGAAGATACAGAGGTGCAGACAGCAGGTCCTAAACTGCTCATGGTTGGTGAAAAAGAGTTCTTAGAAGCCTTGGAAGAAGGAGGAGTTGGTTATGTAGTGATGATAAAGCCAAGGGAGGTGAGCAAAGAGAAAGCAACTGAAAAACCAAAGCTACCTAAGGAGATACAGAAATTGTTGCAGACCTATGAAGGCATTGTAAGTAGTGGTCAACCAGCAACATTACCCCCTAAGAGAGCCATAAGTCATAGGATAGACTTGATACCAGGAGCTACCCTACCAAACAAAGCAGCTTACAAGATGACACCTCAACAAAATGAGGAAATAGCTAGGCAGATTCAGGAACTTCTAAACCAAGGTCTTATTAGGAAAAGCATTAGTCCATGTGCAATACCCACTGTCTTAGCACCTAAAAAGGGAGGAGAATGGAGGCTTTGTATTGATTCCAGGGCAATAAACAAGATAACCATCAAGTATAGGTTCCCTATCCCTAGGATTGAAGATCTCATGGATTGTCTAGGTGAAGCTAGGTACTATACCAAGATAGATTTAAAGAGTGGTTATCACCAAATTAGGATACATGAGGGAGATGAGTGGAAAACAACTTTCAAAACCAATGAGGGTCTCTATGAGTGGCTAGTTATTCCATTTGGACTATCTAATGCCCCCTCCACATTCATGAGACTCATGAATGACATCCTCAAAGACTACATTGGAAAATTTGTAGTGGTGTATCTTGATGATATACTAATCTACAGTAGAACAAGAGAAGAGAACCTCCAACATATAGAGTTGATTTTCAAGAGGCTGCAGGAGGAGAAGTTGATGATCAACTTAGAAAAGTGTGAGTTCAACAAAACAGAGCTGGTGTACCTTGGATTTGTGCTATCACATGGCAACTTGAAGATGGACAGCAGCAAAGTGGAAGCCATCCTCAATTGGCCTACTCCAAAGACAGCAACAGAGGTAAGAAGCTTCCATGGTCTTGCTCAATACTATAGGAAGTTCATAAGATAGTTTAGTGCTATTTGTGCTCCTATGTTGGATACCATAAAAGGAGGAATGAAGACTAAGTTTGTATGGAATGAGCAAGCTAACAAAATTTTGAATTGTTGAAGGAAAAGATAGCTACCCAACCTGTTTTGGTGTTACCAAGCTTTAAGAAGCTATTCACCATCGAGTGTGATGCAAGCAATGTGGCTATTGGAGTTGTTCTCAGTCAAGAGGGTAGACCGGTGGCTTTTCATTCAGAGAAGTTAAGTGAAGCCAAGAAGAAGTATTCTTCTTATGACCTTGAGATGTATGCATTGGTCTAGGCTTTAAGGAAATGGAGGCACTACTTGCTTCCCAAGGAATTCATAGTGTATTCAGACAACCAAGCACTCAATTTCCTAAATTCACAAGAGAAGTTGAGTCATAGACATATGAAATGGGTGGAGTACTTGCAAGCTTACACCTTCAATATCAAGAACAAGAAAGGAGTTCTCAATAAGGTGGCAGATGCCTTGAGTAGAAGAGTCCTCACAATTCAGGAAATTCAGTTGAAGAGCATGGGGATAGATCACTTCAAAGATCTATATGCAGATGATGAAGATTTTGCAGACATCTATAAGGTATGTGCTGAATACAAGAATCACTTTCATAGTAAATATGTTGAATATACTTTGCAAAGTGAACTTTTGTTTAAAGGGAATCAGCTATGTGTTCCTAGAGGTTCTATTAGAGATAACTTGATACAAGAAAAGCATAATGGTGCATTGAGTGGTCATTTTGGAATCACCAAAACTCAAGAACTTGTCCAAAGGTTTTACTATTGGCCAAGGATGAACCTAGATGTCAAGAGGTATGTGGAGAGTTGTATGGTGTGTCAAAAGGCCAAGGGTACTTCTTCAAATGCAGGCTTATACCAACCACTGCCTATTCCTACTAGGCCATGGGAATGCTTGAGTATGGACTTTGTAGTTGAGTTACCCAAGACAAGACAAGGCATGGACAGTGTTTATGTGGTTGTGGACATATTCAACAAAATGGCTCACTTTGTGCCATGTAAAACAACCAATGATGCTAGTCAAATAGCCTCTCTTTTCTTCAAAGAGATAGTCAGGATTCATGGATTACCAACCAGCATTGTATCAGACAGAGACACTAAGTTTATGAGTCATTTTTGGAAGACTCTTTGGCAAAGATTGGGCACTAATTTATCCTTTGGATCTGCATACCATCCCCAAACTGATGGTCAGACCGAAGTTGAAATAGAACTCTTGGGAATCTCTTAAGGTGCTTGACCAAGGAGTATGGTCAACAATGGGATCAGTTGATTGGGCAAGCTGAATATGCCTACAATGATACTGTCAACAGATCAACAGGGAGGAGTCCCTTTGAAATTGTCTATGGACTACATCCTAGAGGAGTCTATGAGCTGAGAGAGTTAAAGGATGGAGTCAAAGGAAGTGGGTATGCTGATGATTTTGCATATGCAATGCAGGAGATTCATGACACAGTCAGAAAAACACTAGCAGAAAATACCATGAAGCATAAGACTAAGGTGGATGAGCATAAAAGAGAAGTGCAGTTCCATGTTGGAGATTTGGTGATGGTACATTTGAATAAGTCTAGACTGCAAAAAGGAGTTCCTCATAAGTTGCAAATGAAGAGGATAGGTCCCTGTCCTATCTTGGAGAATTATGGAAACAATGCTTTCAAGGTGCACCTACCAGATGACAGTGGACTGTCCCCTATTTTCAATGTTGCAAATCTAGTTCATTACAGAGGACCACCACCAAACATGGATCAGACCCTCCAGGAAGTCATCCAAGATGTGGAAGAACTCAAACTACCCTCTACTCCAGTCAAGCAAGCTGACAGTGTATTGGATACTAGGGTCTATAAGAGAACTAGAACCAAAGAGTACAAAGAACATCTGATTAAAAGACATGGCCAACCTGATGCTGATGCAGTGTGGATCAAGGAATCAGAGTTCAAGAAGTTGGGCATTGATCTCAACTTGCTCAATCCAAGGGTGGATTGAAATCTTTTGTTTTGGGGAGGATGGTGCAGGAGCACCTAGGCTAAACTCCAGTTTGTTATGTTCAATTTTGGCTTGTACCTGACCTTAGCCAAGTCAGGGTATTAGTGTGTTTAATTTGGACCTTAGAAGGTCTTGCTTGTGTGTGGTGAATTAGTCACTAGGACTAAAATCATCTTAGTGTAATCATTATGGTTAAATTTTGCTTTATTTAGTTTTAGATAGCTTATGTTGGAATTTAGGGTATTAAATGTGTTTTAACCACATCCTTGTTGTTAGAAGATGCCAAGAGGCAGTTGAGGGAGTTGAGGGTTTGAAATCAAGGAGTTATAGGTCCTAAGATTTAGGATCATGACATAATGATAAGTTGCAAAATGTTGTTGCAAAGTTGCATGACAACATTGTTAGGTTGCATGCAACTTAGTTGGATTGGATTCCCTTGAAATTAGGAGTATGGGATCGATCAACTTCCTTTGAAATGTGGAAAAGGCATCTATGTAGATGTGTGGCTCGTAGAAAGCAGTTAGTTTTTGTTGTAATCAAGTTTTGTTGTGTGGAATAGAAGAAAGGATTACAAAATTCTGTGTTTTCCCGAGTACTTTGAGAAACAGTGGTATGAAAGGCATTGTAAATACTGATTTAGCACAGTATCTGTGTTCATAGGATAGTTTAGAGTAACTTTCATTTTGCATTCAGGTTGTGTAGAGTAGATTTGTTGTTTTGAATTCATAAATTAGATTGTAGAGGGCTTGTTTTCTCTGTTTTGAGTAGTTAGACTTAGAATGGCTCCCCCATAAACACTGACCACGGGATATTCCTGAGATTAGTTGAATATGGAAGGGGAGCCAAACAACTGTAAATATTTAGCAGTAGGAATCCCAAAGAGCCAAGCAAGTATTTTTAAATTCAAACCCTAGGCGAGCTAGGACAGTCCGGTTAGGAGTTTGATTGAGAAAAGTGAAGAACTTAGGCAGGGGAAGGAAGTATTGTACGGAAAAAGTACAGTTCTAGGTGGGACATGACCTAACACAAGGAAACTAGAAGGATTGAGACTTGACCAATCCATGTGTGTGAGAAATTAGTAGAACATTGAAACCCTAAGAATTAGGCCTAATAGCCCTTTCTACCCTTGATAGTAGGAATCCACTATACGAAGGATATAGGGGTCTGACACCATGTGAAACATTTAAAGGCCCAAAAAGGGTGTATGGAAGTGAAGTTTATTGGATAGGTTGTTTGACAAGTTTAAGCAAGAAAGGTAGAAAAGTGACTAGTAAGGGCTACTAGAAATTAGGCCTCACCAAAGCAATTTCTTGAAAGCGGGTATTGTGAAGATTGAACACTAACCAAAATGGATCTATTTGGATGTGAGAAGCATGATGACAGTACCTCTAACACCCTGCAAGCAGTTCAAGTAAGATGATGAAGTTGGCACTTAGATTCTTCTAAGTCCAAGAGAGAGTGTATCAGTTTCAAAAGAGGTGTTTGTCTTCCAAAGGTAAGGCACAAGTGGAAAACTCTTGGAGAAGAGTTGGAGCAGGACTTGGTTAATCATCCAAGCTCAACAAGAACCCATTGGTATTAGGTTCCAGGAAGGAGACAGTGAAAAGGTCTTCTAGGAGATTGTGCAAGCAACCTTTGGTTCACCATACACCACCCTGAGTCTACGTGGGCACACAAGAGACTATTAGGTTCAGGTTGATCCAAAAGAGTAGGAGAGTGAAGAATGTGAACCATAAAGTGGTACTTTTCTACACCATTGTTTGAGGGTACAAGGGAGGTTGCACTTGCCATTGCATCCGCATGTAAATTTTCTCTCCAAGGAACACTATCTATGGTAAAGGAAGAAAAGTGATTAAGCAAGGATAAAGCCAAATCCCGATACCGAGATAGCTTACTTTGCTTATCTTAATATGCTCCTGTGATTTGATTTATAATGTGTAATACTAAAAATTTTACCCTATACAATTTTGCATTCTATATTTCCCCTTTAGCCTAATTAAAGTTGATAATGCAATTCCTCCTTCACCTAATTTTAATTTCATCATAAGCCCTTCATTTTTGGTTGTTTAAGTGATTTTTTGTTGTGCGACATGTAGAAGTCTGCACACCGCACAAGCGTCTCAAAAAGATTCGTGTCTACATAGCCATTGGGACATTACAATCCCATTTTCCTACGAATTGTGATGCTTTTGTGGCTTGTAGACATGTTGAAAAAATTCTCCATTCTAACCTCTCATTCTTGATTCTATTCACTCTTTCAATATTTCTCATTCACTCTATCCCATTATTTCACTTTCATTCTTCATTCTACACCATTTTCTTGCAAGTTTTCTCACATCTTGGCTTCTACACCAACACTTTGGTTCTCTTGGCTCGTCTAGGGTGTTGCATACTCCGACATCACTAGCTTGCTTAAGGGAGGATAACTATCACACTAAGTCCTAGCATTATTGAAAAGAATTGATTTGATCTCAATATCAATATCAATTTCAATCCATATACACCTTCCCTTCTTTACCACAATGATTCCAGTATATATAGCAATAGGTTTCCAACATAAAAATAAAGCATATACCTATATATACATAAATAAATATGTACATATTTCAATCAAAAACCAAAAGGGTCTTTTCTTTAAAAATCAATGGAATTCTACTTTTCATAAATAATACAAGAGATAAGGTTAGTTTAGTTACAAACCTTTGGATTAAAAATCTTAATCATTTAATACTAAGATAAGATGAGACAACTCAATTTTGTCTCCTTGCTTCTTATAGAATAGTTTATATGTTATAGAAATCCATCTAAAGATGTCAAGTTATATGATAGAACTTATAAAGTAGTAAAAAGGACACTATAACTCCTTATGTGGACTAGAATATATCTAGAACTAGTACAACGATATTCTATGTACAACTCACTACAAACCTAAGATTTATCATTGTAAGTAGTTAGAAATTAGGCTTAAGTTTTATAGTTTTCTAATCTATCCTAGAATCATGCTATAAAGATCTTAAGAATTAAATCATGTGGTCAACATTTCCTAATACCAATTAGAAGTGTACCAATAAGATTTATTTTAGGTTGATTGTAAAGAGGGGTGATTTTTTTAAAGAATATTAGTAGATAAATTGTCAATTCCTTCTTTTGACATAAAAAATTTGACTCTTTTTGGGATTAATGGTAATGAGTAATATTTTGCCCCTAAGTAATTAAAGGGTCTCCCTTATATGATTTCATATGGATAATTCAATTAACATATTTAAAATTAGTCTCTTTAGATTTAATTTTAATAAAAAAATTATAAGTTAATTATAAGAAGGGATACTTTTTTATAGAGTGTATTATTTGATTGTTAGAGTTGTCAACCTTTTGTATTATAAAACTCAATTATTTTTTAAAAAGAATAAGAACACTCTCACCCTTGATTACTTAAACGATTGTAATCAATAAAATTTCATTTTAAAAAATATAGGTCATTGATTTTGAATTATTTTATTAATTTTAATTGTGGTTTAAATTTGATTTTTCTTTAAGATTATTTTTTGGTGAAGGAGCACATGGGTGGACAAGCGAACCACCAAAAAATATCAATGGTTTGATTTTTTTCAAATTTTGGTTTGTTTGAATTTTGTTTTGGTATCTCTCTACTTTATAAAGCATTGGCCTAATCAAATTTACAAAAATTCAGTTTTCACCTCACGATTGATTGCTTGGCAATATTCGTAAAATATTGATAATATAGCTTGATGGAAATAAAAGAGAAATTCATAGTAAAAACCAGACGCCACATTTTTCATGCAATTAAAACATTTCAAAATAAGAGGGGGGCTTGAACTTGATGATGGGGAATACTTAAATAATAAAAAATAACATATCTAATGCATGGAGGTGCCTATTATTAAAGAATAAAATACAAGGATTTGTTTGTAAAATGCCATGGAGAATGTGAAGTGAAAGGGGGGAGTTTGGAAACATGGGAACATTTATTTTTTAAGTAACATTTACCTTTCTTGGGGCCAATTTGTTATTTCATATTGTTGAATCCAAAATTTATTTCTAATATACCTTTTTATCTCCAAAGGGGATTTGATGAAATGAAGGAAAAGAGGTCAATAGACGTGGAGAAAGTCGGCCAAGAAAATGAGCAGAGATATAAAACCAAAAGGAGATTAAGGGGCACGGTTTAAAAACAAGATTTTGAATTTTTTTTGGTTTTGAAATAGGAAAATGATGAGGTTGATGTTCTTGAGGGCATGGAGAAAAAATACAAGGATTGGCAGCAAGTGTAAGAAGGCGCACTAAGGAGAGGAATTGACCACCAGATGAAAAAGTAATCAAAGGTATTTTGTTTAAAAAATCCATCAAGGCTAATACTATGAACAACAATGGAAGAGAATGGAGGCGCTGCAGTGAAAAGACAGCCCGTGAAAGTGGAGAGGGGCGCAGCAGATAAAAGGATGGAAATAATAGAGGCATCGGTTGGTGAGAAAGTTTCCCAATGAAAGGCAGTAGGGAATGAATGAAAAGTTGTAGCGTCAGCCAAAAGATGACCGTGAGGCATGAAACAAAGGGCGGTTAGTGCGTAGCAGAGGAGATAAGTTTTGAAAACAAATTAATTGTTATTTGTTGCAAAATTTGTATTGCAGATTTGAATGTTTGTTTTGAGCAAATTTGAATTCAATAAAGCACCAAATTGTTGTGTTTATGTTGCCTCTAACTTGTGAGTGAGACAAGATTGGGGGTTCTCGCATCATTTTTATGTATAACACTTATCTATCTTTCTTTTATTTTATCCAATTCAATCAATATTTGATCAATTGTAAGCATCGAATATTGTTTAATTTCAAACTGGACTATTTGGGTTGGTTTGACAATAAATTTAGTTTTCCTCAATTTAATTTTAGTTCATGTGCCATTGTAATAATTCATGAATTATTTTAATTTGCTTCATGTGAGAATAATTGTAACTATTTTGAAGGAATCATATATGCAAATTAATTTTTATGTGAAATTGAAAGTTTTTTTGTCAAAAGTATCACGGATCAAACCGCTTTGGTGACTAAGGACCGATGCAGAAAACATAAAAAGAAGAGATAATACTGTAAATAGAAATAAATCAAACATATGTTGAAAGGTACATCTGCCCGGGAAAAAAAAACACAATAGCAAAATTTAAAAGAGGACAACGAAACAAAAGAAATAGCACAAAGAAGAAAAAAGCAATAAACCCTAGATGAGCGAAGTACAGAAACTAAAATCAAGTATACGCACCCAGAAGCATCTGACACAAATAGAACAATCAAAGAAAATGTGTCCAAGGGGTAGGAATAGACCAAGTAACGATCCTGAAAGAGATTTTAAAGTTCCACACTACATAACATGGCCAAATAATTTAGTAATAAAAAGAAGAAAAGGAATGAAATCAATGGGTTCAAAAGAGATCTCAACAACATCAAATAATCCAATGAAGGTTTGGAGAAATGAAGCACAAAGCAGAACAACCGAACACAAAGAAAGAACCCATGGATTGACTCCTAAACCTAGAAAGGCTATGGAAAATAAAATTCCAAGAGATAATACATGGCCAGACAAAGCGAAGAAAGGAAAAATCCACAAGCCTGAAACAAAAAAACTAGACCCAAGAAATAAATTCCGACCTAAAGAAGGGAAGCAGGAGGAAATATCACTAGTGGAAATAGATGTACAAGCAGAAATAGAAGAAGATATAGATATATTATAAAAGGTTGCAATCATATGCAAAATCATAGGTGCTAAAAAAAGCATAATGGTGATAGAAGCTTGGGCATGGAGGAACATAGAAAGCAACCATGGAATCAAGTTTCTGCCCAATCGATTCTTCATAATTGTTCCTGAAAGAAGAAGACAGAGATGCAACTTTGGAAAAAGGCATAAGGGACCTGGAAGGCTTTCCAATCTACATGCAAAAATGGGAAGCCAATTTCAACCCTAGAAATCACACACATTATAAGGCATCAAAGTGGATAAGATTATAAAATCTCCATCTGGAGTATTGGTTTGAAGAATGCTTGGAAAAATTAGGCAGAACCCTTGGCACACTGCTCGAAATTGACACCCCGTTGCTAAAAACAAACTCTTACCTATATTCCAGAATACATATAGCAACGATCAGATAAATCCCCAAGGTGATAAATCTAAAAACCATAAGAGGGTCTGGTTACAGGAAATAGAGATTGAAGAACAAAGGTTACCAAGCACTAAAAGCATCCGAAAGGATCATAAAAATAAAGAACCTGCACTTATCAAAGTGTGGAAGAAGAAGACACCAAAAGGGGGATAACAGAAAATCTAGGCAAAAAGCCAGAAAGTCCTAAAGTACAAAAACTAGAGACACAACTGCAAAAGGTTAGGTTCGAAAGTAAAAACGCACAAAATGAAAACAATAAGGATAAAGAAAAAACTGAGACAATACCAATAAAGGATGCAATAACACAAACCCAAGCCGAAGATGAAATTGAATCCTTAGAAAGCGATAATGAAGCTTATGAAGAACTAGATATCATTGAAAAATGAAAATAGAAGTATAAGCCAAACAACAGCCCAATTTTTGGATCAATCCCTAAAAATTAAAAAGAAGAAAGGCAGAAAAACTAACAAATAAAACAGAGAGGAACTAGCCAAGGAAAGAGGGCTAAAAAGCATAATTAACTTCATGAAAGAATCAAAGGGAGGAGAGCACTCCCAGCAAAAGGAGCAATGAGAATAACAACATGGAATGTAAGGGGACTAAATGCCCCAAACAAAAGGTGCCTAATAAAATGCCAAATAGAGAATTTGGATTCAAAAATAATCCTACTACAGGAAACCAAAATGGAGGAAGTTAACAATCGCATCCTCAAAATTGCAGGATGGGAAGAAGCATTTTCAAAATCATATAGTACAACAGGGGATCTAGGAGTACTATGGCGCTCAAGAAAAATTAGGCTGAGCATCATAGAGAAGGAAGTAAACTGGATGAAATGTAAAGTGACAAGTTTGAATCATAGCCCACAATTCACACTTTTTAACATATATGGCCCCACCAGAAATCAAGCAAAAGACAGATTATGGGCTATCCTAAGTCAGAAATTACAAGTACCTAACAGAGGAAAAATAATAATGGTTGGCATTTTCAATGTGATCCTCGAAACAATGGGTAAATTTGGTGGTAATAATAGAATAGCAGAGGCAATGAATGAATTTGGAAAGTTTTTAACAAACAAGGATTTAATAGACATTCAAACAAAAAATGGCCTATTCACATGGACAAATAGAAGAGAAGGAGCTAGTTGTATAAAAGAAAAACTAGACACATTTTTCATCTCCCAAGAGTGGCTAGAAACCAGTTTCAATCTTGAGGCTCGGGTCCTCTGTTACATCCCAAATTGTGACGTTACAATTTACCATCACTAGATAGAGTAAATGTGAATTCTAGAGGTGAATTAATGATGCTTGTACCTTGTTTTCAATATGAATGATGTTTCATTTGATGTTATTCTTGGTGAAATACTGCATAAAGGAGAATAGAAGGTTATTGATTTAAGAATAATCTAACTTTTGAAATGTTTCATGTATTCTGCTTTGTTATGAGCATATGACTGCCGATGTCATGTCATGGTATGCAGGTATGAAGACTGATCCTCCGGACAGAGGAGAGATATCACTCGGGGAGGAACTTGGTCGGGTAAGCAGTAACGAGTACCAAATGAGCAAACACACACGTCAGTATAGGTTCTAAGAAACCAAGTCAGTTATGTTGGTCTAGATAAGTCATCCTTAGGCTTGGAGTTATGTTTACTTCTTTATGCTTTGAAAAGTGATGATTACTTATTTGTCTGACTTACTATGCTTTGACCATGATATGGAAAACGTGAATGGATATATGTTAATAGGTCAAGTGGGTATGTATATACATGTCAATACATACGTATGTTCGGCGGATGGATATGCCCATACGTACGTGTCAGCATGATATACATACATTTACATGTACTTTGCATACAGTGATATATATATATATATTAACCACGTTACCTATAGCCTGGGGATAAAGATGTTAATTGTAATATTGATTGGAATTTACATACAATCATATTTACATGAATACGTATGCATGTATATTGAAAGTATGCTGACTGGCTCACAATATACATACGTAACAATTAATACGTATAAGTATAAATATTTAAATGTTAGTATATTTAATAATATATACGTATATATTTTATATTATAGTTTTACTTAAATATATATATGTATATATATAAATATATTTAAATGTTAATATTTAAATATAAATATATTCATATATTACAGAGTAAATAAATCTATAATAAAAATATATAAATATATATTAAATATATAAGAATATTTATTGTTGCCTAAAGTGATTTAGGAAGTCAATTTTATTTTACCTTGAGTAATTTTGGAAATAGAATTTTAAAATACCTTGGTAAATTTATAAAACGATTTTTACTATATATTGTTACATTTGAAGATTTTAAAAAGGATATATTTGATTTTGAAATCAATGTTAAATATTATAAACTATGGGAAATCAAAATATATTAAGAGAGATAAATGTTTTATTAAATACTTTATAGTAAAAAGTCGAAATATAACTTTAAAGGAAAAACTGAAGAAAGCCTTACCCGTGAAATGGCGGATGAAGGAAAAACGCAGAAAATGGAAAGAAATTCTCAAGCACGGCTAGAAAACGGGCGCTCATAGCCTGAAACGTGGACGCCTTCTGATAAGGGACTTAGTCTTAGCATTAATTTTTACTTATCCTTACCTATTGAAATACGCATCAACCTGTAGGTGGCGTTTTACAGTTTCGAGTTGAATTATTCATGATTTGCTGGCTTGAAGGAAGTCGAATCACCTCCATTTTTAATGACTTAGGGTTTGAGAATCCGCCAAGTGACGTTTGACTGAGTATTGAAGCTTGGTTGTCATTTTGCATGCCGGAAATTGTGGAAAACTGTTGCAATTCGGGATTATAAATACTCGCCATTTCATCCATCAAAGGGATCTGCGCAATACATCTTTAGAGTCATCCTGTTGAGTTTAGAAGCTTCTGCTGTAAGTAATTTATGTTGCATTGCATCATTTTAATCAAAGTGTGAGAATGAGAAATTTATACCAGCTACATTTACCAGTTTGTGCATAGAATACCTTGTAAAGAGGAAGAGAAATAGTAATTTTCAGAATAGAAGTTTGTTTAAGGAGAGTGCTGTGAGAAGAATCTTATATTAAAAGAGGGATAGTTGCATTCCGCCATCCTCATTTGAGAGCCACCACCAGTCTGCATTTTGCCATCCTCATTTGAGAGCCACTGCCAAAACAGTGCTGGAAGAAACTCTTAATCACAGCTGTAGCAATTAATTAATTTCTAAGGAAGAGTTTGAGACTGATGCTGGAAGTCTTTCGTTGGAGGTCTGAGGAGCTGCAAACACAATCAAGTTCACCCTCTAAAAGGAAAGGCATATACCAGGCATGATGTTTCTTCTTTCATAGTCTAGAGTGTACTTCTTAATATACATCTAAAAGAGTAAATACTGAATGTGCATAGTTAAGGAATTGCATTGAGTTCAATACTTCAATTAAGATAAATAAGAAATGATTCTATGTTGCGTCATGTAAGTAAATTACCTTAAGGAATAGTTATGCATGTTTTTCTGGAGTAAAAGCCTATTGGCATTAGTGTGTGTTTTGCATTAAGATAAGAAATATGTATGAACTCCATATGAGGAGTATATACGGTTTCAACGACTGAAGGATTGTGAAAAAATGGATTATATGAGTAAAGAACTTAAGGGAATAATTTACTTATCTTACATTTAAGAGAAATAACGGAAAAAGATAAAGGGAGGGATTTATTTGCATTTTGAATGACTTCTGCATATTGTGTAAGATCTCTGTATATGGAGAATACGTAGGTGTACTTATTATCTACTAGGAACGAAATGAGGGCAAAATCAAGTAAAGTCTTTTAGCTTAAGTTATTAGAATAACAGAGGCAAGCTAAGTACTCCTAGGATAAAGATTTCCTAATTAGGAGGGTTGATACTAGACACTTGTAGAATGTCTCATTTCTAATAGGTTCGTATGATTGTAGGATATCTGGGGTGACAGATTACCCAATGAAGGATAAAACCTACGCGTAGAGTAAGGAAGCCTCAAGTCAAATCGGCCCTGAGTAGTGTATATGATAGATGACATTCAAAGTACTGAATGAGAATACTTTGGCCAAAGTAGTGAAAGGTACGACATCCACTTAGGTGTGAGATAGTTGAGACTACACTGTCAGTTCATTGTGATCCGGTACTAGATCGAGATTGTGAAATAGCAAGGTTCTAGTTGTGTAGGACACAAGCACTATGCTCAGTTGGTAATCGTTAAAGGATACCCTACCAATCTCTTCTTCGAAGGGAGGGTCGTTCATTGTGAAATGATCGTGCGGGGGACCGCATTATAAGTCCGTGGTTGGCGGAAAAGCGCCCGAGTGATGTTTCTCCTCCACAGCAAGCGGCCGATGTACCAAGATTTGGAAGGAAGGACTCCTGGACATTCTTACGTCTATTTGTGCAAAAGCTTACGGGCTATGTATGTAATTGTATTACTTTTGAACTCTGATTTGTATTTGCAAAAGAAATGGAATTCGTGTGGAAACATGTTGTAACTTGTACGTATTTATCAATAAAGAAAGGAAATTTTTTATTGTATCGTCTTTGTTACTTGATATCTTTACATGTTTTAAGTGAAAATTGGAAAGTTTTTAATTTATGCAGAATTGGGTCGTTACATCCTCCCAGTGGCAAGATCCGACCACATGCCTATAAAAGTGAAAATTACATATGAAAAAGGACAGAAAAAAGTGCATTCAAGATGGAAAAGATGTGGTTCAAGAGAGAGGATTTGGTGCAAAAAATTGAACAATGGTGGAAAAAGGCACCAAAATACAAAGGAACAAAAAGCTTCATCTTTATGAACAAACTGAAGCATGTTAAGAAAAACCTCCAAGAATGGAATAAGGTAGCATTCAAAAACATCTTTAAGGAAAAAGAAAGATTAGAAAAAGAACTTTCCACATTGGTAGAGAAAATAATAAGTGACGGGATGTGCTAGGAGGAGTACAGAAAAGAAAAAGCACTTATTATAGACTACGAAGAAATCTTGGCAAGGGAAGAGATATATTGGTGAACTAAATCAAGGGAAGTATGGCTAAATGAAGAGGACACAAATGCAAAAAAAAATCATCACACATCAAAGAAAAAAAAACACTAGAAATCATAGCAATACAGAACAAGGATTATAGAGGATATTGACGAGATCCAACAAGAAGCTATCAACTTCTTCAAAGGGTTACTAGCCCTAGAAGGAGCAGCAAAAAAACTAAAACTA
This sequence comes from Sequoia sempervirens, assembly GCA_007258455.2. NCBI lineage: Eukaryota > Viridiplantae > Streptophyta > Pinopsida > Cupressales > Cupressaceae > Sequoia > Sequoia sempervirens. The sequence continues at coordinate 668,922,396 of VDFB02058242.1, read as the reverse complement.
TGGTGAAATAATGGAGAACATACCAAATTTGTTAACTCGAGAAGATAAAAAGATGTTAATAGCCCCATTCACAAAAGAAGAAGTTAAAGAAGCAATCTTCCAGATGCACCCGGACAAAGGCCCGAGACCGGATGGCTTCCCAACTTTCTTCTATCAAAAGTGTTGGCACTTTCTGGAAGAGGAGGTATGAGAAATAATGGAGGATTTCGAAAAGAAGAAACAGTTCATTAAAGATTTTAGCAACACAGTTCTGGTATTACTACCAAAGAAGGAAGAATGTACCATCTTCGGGGATTATCGCCCAATCTCACTATGCAATACAATATACAAGATAATTTCTAAAGTCTTAGCCAACAGGCTAAAGAAGCTATTGGAAAAAATCATCTTAGCCAATCAAAGTGGCTTTATATCGGGAAGAGATATAACAGACAACATCATTCTTGCCAATGAAGCAATACATACAATCAACAAGGAGAAGATTCAAAGCATGATGATTAAGTTGGACATAAGCAAGGCTTATGACAAGGTAAGATGGCACTTTTTGATGAAAGTGATGGAACAGTTAGGCTTATGCAAAGAATGGAATTAAATGATTTACCACTGTATCTCTACAGCAAGATACTCGATTTTAGTAAACAATCAACCTTGTGGTCTTTTTGAAAGTACAAATGATTTAAGATAGGGAAACCCAATCTCTCCAAAGCAAAAATATAGAAAAATGCCACTTACAAGGGGATTAGAAAGGGTTGCAAATAGCACTAAACACAAAAGAAATAGCTCATCAAAAAAATTTAAACACAAAAGAAATAAATCATCAAAAAAATTTAGATGATACCATACTTCATGGTGAAGGAACAATCAGGGAAGCAAAACAAATTAAGAGATGCTTGGAAGAATATACTCTAGCATCGGGGCAACAAATAAACAAAGAAAAATCAAAAGCGTTTCTTTAATACAAAAAAGGTGTTGCAAAAAAAATATAGCAAAAATTTTGGGATTCTAATTTTGGGATTCTTTTAGCCATACCTTAATATGCAATGTCAAGCATGCAAATAACATCAAAAGCAGCCACAAAAATGGAAAGTATAATAAAGCATTTGCTATGGGAAGGCTCAAACGAGCAACACAAGGTGCCGCTAATTCATTGGGACAAAGTCAAGAAGCCCCAAGAGGAAGGAGGAGCAAGAATTAGGAGTCTTAGAGCATAAAATTTGGCACTAGGAGCTAAATTAATATGGAAAATGTACTAGAATCCTAGCCTCCTATGGTTGTAGAATCCTACAAAAGAAATATCTGGACAACTTGGAACGTGATAGAATATTAACCATAGCAAATCCCAAAAATGGATCATAGGTATGGAACTTCATGTTAAGTTGTAGAAATATAATAACAGACCATCTTACATGGCAGATTAATGATGGGACGAAGGAAAACTTTTGGATGGATTCCTAGGCTGGATACAAACCACTCAACGAATATCCAGAACTAAAAGCTCACATACCACATATAAGAAACAGTGCAGGTGAGACAGTAAGAGACTTTGTAATCATAAATGAGAAAGAAGAATGATGTGGGAGGGATATTAATAACTTTCCATGGGATGAAACCTTCAAGGCTCAGCTCAAGGAAATCTTGAAAAACATGCAGGTATGTAAAAACAACAAGGAGGACAAAATAATTTCGTGTGGGGAAAAATCAGGAAACTACTCAGTCAAGCTGGGCTATCAAATCCAACAAACAGAAGGAAACAAATCATGGCCATATAAATTATGTTGGGGAAAGGGTGTCCTACCAAAGGCAAGAGCATTCACATGGCCGACTCTACATGGCAGGATACTAACAGGGGATAGGTTAAAAACAATTGGGAAAGAAGGACCTAGTAGGTGCGTATGTGTAAAGAAAATAATGAGGATGCAGATCATCTATTACTAAATTTCCCTTTTGCAGAAAAATGTTGGGAATGATTGTTAGAGAAATTAAATTGGGCCATACCAAGACAAAACAGACTCTAGGAGTTTCTTATTAGTTGTCCAAAGCTCAAAAAGGAAGCCTGCTGGGGAAAATATGGATGGTTGCTCCATCACTAATAATATGGAATTTATGGAAAGAAAGAAACAGACGTATATTCCAGGGAAAAACAAGAACGGATTCAGAATTAATTCTAGAAATTGAAAGAAATATATCGAAATGGAAAAACTCAAGCATAAAATCAAAAAGGATAAATTTACAATGTGGGATGATGAGATCATGAAAATATGGACCCAACTGAAGATCCCACCCTTTTACCAAATAGCACCAAACTCAAAGGAGAAAAGAGAAAATTCCAAATGGCACCCTCCTCCAAAAGGTAGATTGAAGCTCAACATAGATGATGCCTCAAGAGGCAACCTGGGGGTGTCAGGCATTGGGTGCATAGTAAGAAACGAAGAAGTCCATATGTTGGAAGCAATATCAGCGAAAGTACCATTTGGAACCAACAACACAGCAGAAATAGAGGCCATCCTCAGGGGACTGCAACTATGCAAGGATAAAGGATTGAATAATATAGAAGTTGAGTGTGATTTGAATGTATGCATCAATGTAGTATTAAAAGGTCAAATTGAGGTTTGGAATCTACAGTCAATAGTCCATAAGATAACGGAACTAATGTAGAGCATCCAAGTCCAGTCAATTAGTCATATCTATTGAGAGGCGAACAAAGCAACCGATTTCCTAGTTAACCAAGCCATAGATCAGGTAGTGGAAGAAAAGAATGGGAATAGAGCGGAGGAATGGTAGGGATTATCAGAGATAATAGAAACAGAAAGGAATTTTGAAGAAAAGGAGCTAGGTAAGTAAGCACATAGATAAGTATATCTAACTTAAACATACATAGACAAAAATATTGTATGTAAGAATTTTTTGTATTCAACTGTGTATGTTTTTTGATCGACGTTTTGGATCACACTTAGTGATCCATCATTAGGAAGAAGAAAAAAAATCTTTAAAAAGAAAGATTGTGCTTTATGTTTCAGAAAATATGCTCTCTATAAAGATGTACTCTCGATAGAAATGCAATCAGAACCTAAAATGGAAAAAAACTAAGGCATCAAAATGAACACACCTATGAGGAAAAAAGGAAAAGGAAATAAAAGAAAATCTGAAAACTAAAAGTAGTTGAGAATTATAACTAACTTATAAGGTAGAACTGGCCTTCTAGGAAGGCGAATGGAAAACAACATTGACTGAACCAATGAACAAATCACACATAATCCAGGTCTGAGAGTTTGTCAAAATCTTGAAGCAAAACCAAATAAACAAATAACTCAGGGGAATAAAATAAACAAACCACATGAAATGATGGGTACCACTGCCAAAGCAAGGAATTCGAACTCAAACCTTTGAATTTATTGGCATACAGAGATGATAAATGGCCAATGATGCTCCATTAAGGGGGTAAAAAAACAACGGATTAAGGGTTTCAAATGAATGAAACCCATAGACTGAAACCTATGTGATAATCCAATACCGATACAATTTACTACTGAATGAACATTAATAAGGAGCCATGGATCGGGTATGGCGTCTGAACATAATGTTTCAAAATAAATAACAAAGCAAACTTGTCGAAACAATGACTCAAGATAATTGTAACTATTTTACATGGTTGAGATTGGATTTCTTTGGAGATAAACAATACTATCTATTTGATAAAATTTTAGAGTTATTTTTTTATTTGATTTTATTTTTCAATTTGTAGATTAACTCAGAATTATTTGAAGTATATATGATAACCCAATAGACATATTAGACCAAATCCATATATTTGTAAATAAAAACAACATTTTCATAAGATTAGTATATTATTTTAGGAAGTAATTAAGAGAATGAGTATATTTAGTTTTATGATTATTGAGTGTAAAACATTTGGTTTAGATTTCAATAGAAGGTCCTTGAGGATCTAAAACAATGAATCTTTATTTAATGGTTTCTTGGGACTAGGGTCAAGTTTGAGGGTTGGCGTTGAGTCCACAGTCATAGATTTTTCCTATGCTAGTGGGATTAATCTGTCAATCTGTAAAATCTTGTTTTCTTGCTTGCTCAATGTGTTGGATAAAAGGTCAATATCTAATACAATTGTCAACCATCAAAGCTCTATTCAAACTACGATAACAATTGGTGAGATACAAGGCTTAGACTACTATAACATGAAAATCTATATATTTTATGCGAATCTAAAATTAAATTACCTTAATATTGAATTAGCATGTAAAGTTTCAACTACTTTATGTTGTTAAAATCAACCACTTTAACATGCTTTCTTAATACAACCACCATACACGAACGTAAAACAACAATAAAAATGAATACATCACCATAAGATAATAGCAACAAAGAAGCACAAATCCACAACATGAGTGCAAGAAACCATAGAAGATCATCTCACAACACAAGGTTTATGTGGAGAAATCCTTTTAAGAAAATAATCCACCAAGAAGAGAGTCCAAGCATTAGTTATATTCAAATACAATATTACAATACATCCACTTCAAAATCTCCTCTTCAATATTCAATTCTACACCATCTAATTATAGAGTTTCATTCACTCAACTCACACTCTCAAGAATCTATGAACAATGTTTTCCTCACATTCCCACCCTCTTACTTCTACTTCCTTAAGGATCTATTATATAGCAATTCAACACCCAAATGAGGTGTTCAAGTTGGTTTCACATCCCAAGAACTACGAGTAGGAGCTCCTTACAAAATTTCAGGCATTCTTAACATAACCCAATGTAGGTTGTAACTAAATTACTAACTTACCACACTTGGGCACCTAGTTTTTTATTAGTTCCAAGGTGATTAAAGGTATTTAATACTCATCTTGAAATTGTTTACAAATATTTGAACAACCTCATGGGAAGTTAGGTGCTAGAAACCACCCAGATGCTTATCCAATGCTTATCCAACAAACAGTAACTTTCTACTGATAAATAATTTATTACTTATTACCAACAAAAAATAAATACCATGCCAAAAAAAATATAATTATTGTACCATAAAGAATAATTACCACTATTAGTGAAACCTCCATCTCTTATGAGTGCATTTACAAATAATATTTGGAACAATTTAAATGGTATACGATTTACAAGGTTGATAGCATGTTAATCTCAATACAATGTACCTTTGTTTCTTTTTTGCCTTTTCTTTTGATATATAAGGGCCTGTAATGATCAAGAATATCTTAGTTGGGTTATTGTTATGTAAAAAAGGGACATATTATCCTAGGCCAACTAGTGGAAAAGTATACATAAATTTAAAAATAACATTCTTCAAACATGCATATAATACTAGAAACAAAATTGCATGAACAATATTATACATACTATTTTTTATGATTTCCGAAAGTAGATTTGATTGAATACAACTATTATACGCATTAAGTTGCTCTCAACTCTCATTTTGCTAATGATAGCTTACTATTCATTCAAAACTCTCAAGAACTTAATAACACCATAGATGTCTTAGACCTATTTTGTTCAACAAATGGCTCAAACTTTCTCTTAATAAAACTGGATTTTGGATTACTTCAACTGATCAACCACCTCCTTGGATTCCTCCACAATGGAAACTCAACAATCATGGAGTAATTTCAAGATACCTGAGTATTCCCTTTGGAATAGGAGTTTCTCTATCTGAAAAGTGGAAATGGTTCGTCAATAAAATAAAAAGAAAGCTCCAACTTTGGTTAAACAATTTTTTATCTATAGTTGGACACATCCAAATTGCCAACAAAATCCTCATAGCTAGTCATGCTTACATCTCATCATGTTGGCTTTCTTCTAAAAATAGTTATAATCATCTAACTCAACTAATCAAAGGGTTTTTATGGGGAAAATGGAATAACAAAATAGGTCTTCCAATTGCTTCATGGTTATACTACATCCAACCAAAAAACAAAGTGGATACTACATCCAACCAAAAAACAAAGGGGATTTAGAAGTTATTGATCCCCTCACACAAGGGATCTACCTCATTGCTAAATGGATTACTAGATCTCTTAATGGAGCAAGGCCATGGAAATCTCTTATTAGGAAAATAATTGTTACAACCAAGGCAATAATGCTTGGAAAGAGGTTGGGTGGAAAGATAAAATTCTTATGGCTAAATACTTCAAACGTCGTGCCTCCAATCAATTTTTAAGCACATGGAAAGCTTGACAACATGTTTCTCCTCTTCTTGAATGGAAAGGACAAGATCTTAGTCATGGCATGATTTTTGTTGCTCCCTCTATTGGGTGGAATAGATTGATATGTTTTCATGAGCATCCTTTAGGGACTATTCCTCAGTTGCATAGCAAGCTCTTATTAAAAAAAGGCATTAAGGAATTCAAAGACATTTGGGATTTCACAACTCTATCTTGGAAAAGTGGCATACAACTTAAGCATGACTTCAAGTTGTCTAATGCTCTTATCAAAGACGTTCACAAGATGCAAGATGTTATTCCCTTAGAGCTACAACTAAAACTATGCACTCTTGTTTCTTGCAATTTTTTTAAGGGTTGGAGGTGGTTTCCAAGCTATAATATTGAAAAAAAATTATCTCAAACTTATTTACCTTAATATCCTTCCTCCAATTCAAGTTCATCCTAGATTATATCTGAGATGGAATCTAAATTGGTATGAGTCCAAATGGTCTAGCTTAAGCACTGTTGTTTGGAGGTCAAAAGTTGAGGCCAAAGCTCAATTTTTGTATGGAAGATTATTCATTACAAAGTTGTTGTGGGAGAATGTCTCACCTTTCTACATAATCAATCTACCAAATGTCCATTTTGTCACAAGTTAGAAACTTAGAAACCATCAAACATGCCTTTTGGTCATACAAACATTCTCAATCAATTTGGCAAGCAATTATGACTCTTATTCTTGACATGTTTAATAGAAAATTAAAATGGAAATCAACTCTTTTAGGAGTGCATTGTTCTTGTAATGTAGTTTCAGAATCTTTTCGTCAATGCATTCTTCAATGTATTTGGTTGCTCAAATGTAAAACTGTTTTTTCTAATGATTTTCTCCCTATAGAAGTGATCATGCACAGTTTATTCTCTAATATTATTTTGTAACAATCAACTCTTGCTAAAACAGTGAAGGAGAAACACAGTATCATCTCAGAGTTTCAAACCCAACTATCTAAATTTCAATCTCAGTTAGTAGCGATTGCTAAAAATCATAACGGGTTCTCTACTCCCAATGTTTAATATCATTAGGGAAGAACATGTACTCCCCACTCTTGGAGAAAAATGATTCGCATGTAAAATGTATGTTGTCCTTTGCAATTTTTTTCACTTGTCTTAGCTGATATATGCTCTGGTGTATTTTGTTTGATCATCTCTTTCAATCATTTGGGTTGAGATGTGCCTCTTTCAGACACATTTGTACTCTTGTAAATTATTTTTTCTATTATCAATATAATATATTTTCCCAATAAAAAAATGATAGGCACTTAAACACACTATCACTCACTAATTGTTAAAACATACAAACAAAGAAAAATAATAATCTAAAAAAGATATTGCATAGACAAATTTGACATAAATTGTCATTGAATTCAAAATATATTAAAAAAATAAAAAGTACATATCTCCAATGTTAATCAAGTGTGAGAAATGCCCATAAAGGTCTAGTTTATTACAATTTTTTCTCTCACGTGTGAAACTAGCATTTCTTTCTTTTATTGGGTAAATGAAAAAGCATGCATGTTCTTGGAACTCGAGCTATTTTTGTCGATCATTGCACTCGAATTGATAGTATTACAAGGAGACATGCCAAATCTAGCAATTATTTAATGGCACAATATTAAAAACATGTTGAGTTATAACATTTTAAAAATATTGTAAAATACCACCACATTGTATCTATGATCTTGTATTATCTTTCATTTGGCCAGGCTCATACTATATGCCAACTCATACGTTATAATAAATATGTCATACTAACAGTGTTTATTTATTGTGGCATTTTGCCACGACGTGACACATATAAAATTCGAATTTTTTTTTAAGATAACGAAATCTTTTGTTGATGGTAGGTCCCACTTCTCATTGATTTGGATCAAACGTCCAATGGTGCAACATTTCAAACGTGTTAGACTGACAATGTTAAGGGTGTTTGCGAGATCTTAACCACTATTTACAATCGTCTTTTATTTATTATCATAAAAAAAAATTCTTAACTACTATTTACAATCATTTTTTATTTATTATCATAAAAAAAATCTTGAATGAAGATGCAAATTTGAGCATTACAGTGTTATATTTTCGTCTTAAATACTGTTTGCACTAATCTTTCGTTTTTTATCATAGATGAAAATCCAATTGCAAAAATATATTTCTATATATAAATTAAGACATAATTTATATGCCCAAAATTTTAAAATAAGCTAATAAGGCCTATATGTGGACAACACATGCATGACATGCAAGCTATACTACACAGAATATAGTGAACTTCAGAAAAGAAATACCCTCTTAATGTGCTCATGTATATAACAGCTCCTTAAGTTTAAACGAGGCTCGGGAACTGTTGCCCTTTTCCTTACACAAAATGGAAATTATGTTTAGTCAAATCCTGAATCTAAATTATAGATAAAGTTTTTCTCCAGCTCACTGAAAGATTATATTTATTAGCATTTCAAAAATTAATAGTCTCTACCTGAAGTCTACAGGTCATAAAACATACTAGCAAACTAAGCTCTTCTGATCCTACAGCCTTAAATAAATAAGGCTTTTCTATTTGTGTAAAATGGAAGATAAGCAAACTGTACTCCTTGAAATAATCAGGGGATCAAAACCCATAAAAACCAATATGATATAACCTCCTCTTTTGTGTCTTACTCATTCCAGAATTTGGCAGTCTGCAGATTCAGATTAATGTCAATCATAATTGGAGGGCGAAATCCTCTTTGCTAAAGTTTAATTTTTCTTTTCAATACAAAACTAAGAAAGTATATAATAATAATCTATAAGAATTAGAAAATGTGACAGGAAAGGAACATAGCCAAATAGTATTATATATTTATAGCTGTAGAATTTCAACATCTTATTAATGAATATGACAGTTAACTGAACATATAATGATAATAAATTAAACTTAACTGAACATAATGAACACCTAAACATTATTTGATGACACATACTCAACATACATGCAATTCTGTTAAACAGTTAGAAAGCGTATATTCCAACAACAATAAGAACACTTGCGAAATGGAAAAGAGCGACAGAGTTCCTTTTAACAGAAAATGGGTGGGCACACATAATTTTATATTGGCGAGAAAAACAATCGGCTATATGAAACTCTCATAAAAGAGGTAATAAATCATTTGAGGTTCTGTCAAAGCTAACTAAGGTCAGCTATTCAGACAAGCAATACATATAATAGATGCAACGTAACATTTGTATGGACGTAAGGCTGGCTGCCACTATCAGTTTTGAAGGACAAAGCAGCGCAGTGGAAAGCTTTAAAAATTATAAAATTAATATGAATTATATATCTATTGATTGCCCGGAGATAATTAGTAAATTTCAAACCACTTCAGAGTGTTCTTTGCCTCATCCTCTGTTATAATACCTAATTATATTCATTAATACATACTGACTAATATTATAAAATATTTAAATATTGAAAACAGAAAACAAAATATAAGAGGCGGCCAAGAAAAACGTGACAATATAGGTTTTTGATAGAAAGTAAGCTGCATACTGGGCCCGCCAGTAACCTAATTCTTAAGAGATGACCAGGTAGGTAGGCTGCAGGCTAGGCCTTCCAATGTCACTGCTAGGGTTAGAACTACAGATCTTGCTTGGAAATAAGTTGGCCTCTTACCATCCCTCTACCAGTACTTTCACCTCGATAATGAAAGATTATTTGACAGACTTTAATGGCAGATGATTTTATTTCATTTTTCTCTGCAGAGAAAACTTCAAATCACTTTTCAAAATAAAATTCATTTGAAGGAGATTCAGAAAATATGAATAAAATTATAGGTAAAGCCCATAGATTAAATAAAGATTATGTATTTTTCTATTGGAATGGATTATTCTAAATTCAGAAATGATCCAAGAAAATATTGAAACTACAACAGCTAGTATTGACAACTAGAACGAAGCATGGATATGAAGTCAAGGTCTTAAGGGTTTTCTCCTTAAAAGCCTTGAGGGAGGAGATGGGGGAGAAAGCATGGCAGCCCTGCGGGAGGGCGGTGAAAGCCTTTCGAAAGCGGAGATAGGGTAGTCTGGTTAAGGCCGTCGAGAGAAAAACTGGTTAAGGCAAACCATCCGGCAATGAAGAACTCCCCGGGAGCATCGAGAAATAATGAAGGAAAGGATTTTAAAGTCGATCCCACCATTCCTTTCTATTACAGGGCGATCTTCCATGTTAGATTGAGCCGCTGCACTTTTTTGTTTGCTGTTAAGCTGGGGAGGGAAATGGTGGAACGGCCTTTACTTTTCTTGACCTTGATGCATACCAGCGTGCAGATTATTCCACCTTCCCTGATCTCAACCGAACAAAGAACTGTTATTGGTTCTGACCTAACGCATCCCTCGCTCAAATAAAAAATTAGGTCTCAAACAGATCCTATATATGTATTAACAACCTTAGGCCCCAACAAGAGCTACTATTAACAACTAGAATGGAGGAGGCCATACCCATGAGAACAGTATTGTTACCCTAAATACTCAAATATCAATAGAAGGAAACAAATAATATATTTACAATTACGAAAAAAAATTATGTCTGCCACAGTTTCCTTGTGAGTGCTTTCTAGGCATATGTTCAATAAAATAGTGGGCTTTATAGGCACCATATATACCTAGAAATATTGAAGCTACAACAGTTAGCATTGACAGCTAAAGTGAAGCAGACCCTATCCATGGGGACAATATTATAACTTCTAAATACCCAAATAACATAAATAATTAGCAGAATGAAACAAATAACATACCTTTGTCAGCCATAGTTTATTTGTTCTGTAACAAAGTTTGAAGAATATGTGATTCTGTTGAACATCCTGCAGTGCTCTGGAATGTAACAGCAACACATTCAACTTGTTCACAGATACCCTTTTCTATAGTAAAAGTCTCTATGAACAAGGTGAATGTGTAGACCATATTACAATCTACCAGTACTCCAAACATGCACTACAATATCATGTACTCTTCAACTGCAAATTCCTCCCGTTTACACACTGCAAAGCAATGCTTTACTGGGTGAAACCTAGGAATGATATTTTTATTTTAGAACAGGGCTTATCAAAAGTACTACCCAGAAAGCTTATCCTTTCAGTCTGTAGAAGAAGCTTTCAATCTGTAGAAGAAGCTTTGATGTGATGCTTTTTTAAATCTAATGGGGGCTGGCGGCTGATTAAGGTCAGAAAACCATGTGCTGGGAACATGGTATGAAAGATCCGTTCCTAACTTTTCTATACAAATATTATATATCTTATTTTTATTAATTTTCCCTTTCTATTTTATCTGGCCCACATTTCTTATTCCACTCCCTCTTATGTGTCGTAGTATTTACTTAATTATACCATATCCTATTTGTTTCGGGAGACACTATAATTAGAAAGGTACCTAAAGTTGAAGGCTCTAAATTTAGATACAGTCCAATAATTATTAGTTCCTGCCTCTAAATTTAGAAACAGTCCAATAATTATTAGGCCTGGACAATTTTCTCTGCTAAACATAAACGGCTCGTACAATATAAAGTCGTATACTCCATTGAAATTGATAGAATTAAAAATATAGATAATTGTCAGCCAATCATCTTCAAAAAAAATCACTCCAAAAACGAGGTTATGGAATCCAGAAACTTCTTACAAGCACTCCACGAAAACCCACGTCGCTGGTTTGGCACATCAGACTTGAAAACCCTAGTCGCTGGTTTGGCACGTTCCATGCCTGATGATGACGATAACAGTTACAGAATTCCTGATTGGCAGACTATCTTTGACACATGCAAGGGAGTACCTATGCCTTCTACTTACGCACCTGCTTTTCTTGATGAATCTTCAATATCACCTAATATTTTTTGTTTAGGTTTCTTTCCTCATTTCAATATAATGGCCGGGCCTCCACAATCTTTATCGTCTGGAGCGGATAGTTTGTCTACAGTGAGCTCGAAAGGTGTGATAGGAGGTGTAAGAAGGCAAAACACCCCTGCATCACACCCTTCAACTAGGATACCCTGCTAACCCTCTATCCTTTAAAGCTCGTCTGCTCTTTGAAACAATCTCTTAGTGTTACAATCAGCGATATCAATTTACAATGTATGTAATGCAAAATACAAATTTCAAAAATAAAACAAATCTGGTTTACAGGAACATCATCATTTACCGGCCCAGCATAGAATTTTGTCGGTTTCCGCCTGCTGGCTTTTCAGGAACACTAGGACCACACCTTCAAAATAAAAAGAAAAAGCCCAAATTATTTAATCGCCAATAAAAACTCTATATATGAAATTAGACATATGCAGGGGTCAGATAGTTCACCCCAGGATCTGCAAAGTTGACATCAAAGAAGATCAGATTACTCTGGGATTGAGGTGCTAGCACAGGCTCCAAGAATAGGCATGATAGAATGTTCTATTAAGGGCATTCCTTGAAATTGCTTTGCCATGAGAGAAATGGGGATGTTACTTGATGCCCGTTGAATAATGTAGAATTCATGAATTAGAGACAGCAAGACAATAGTTTGAACAGGCAAACATTCGACCCTCCTGAATGTTATAAATTCAAGCAGCCTGATCAACCACTGCTTGAGCCGAATACATAACATAAGAGGCACTGAAAGGTCAACTCGGGGACTCGTTATGCCCAAAAGGATAGTTTCCAGAATCTATAGCACTCCTTGCAGCAGGATAAAGTTTGAAGGTTGCAAATAAAGTTAGAAGTTAAAATCCTAACTGATGTTTACTCAGGAATAATAATATATAGCCTAGCCTAACCAACATGAAAGATCTTGTCATGATATAACTTATAGATCTAATCTAAATATGCAGCTCGTAAGCCATGTTATCAAATATTACTGATTATTTATATCTCCCATTGCACTCAAAAAATGTCTCCTGCTGATTGACTGCTAGTTATTAATTATATTATGCTTTTTTTTAGAGAATATTTCGAAAGGTACTAAACTTTTATTGGAAAATAAAAGAACTAAATTCTGGGCACACTTAACAAGCATGTAGGGATTCCCCCATAATATATTCCTTCTCGAATCTTGTAGTAATAATAGTAGTGAATAGGATAAATCTATTATAGCCCCTGGTATTGCGCTTCATTGAATATAAATTTATAATAGAAAATGAGCAGATATTTTCCCACGATCGAAAGTCAAGCTAGCCATCCATTGGTGAAAGGAATGATATTTGTTATATGTGCTTATAAAAAGACAATTAAATATATCAACTAGGAAAGAGTGAAATAGGTTTACGTGTCTAGGCTATTAATATTCTTTGTAATGTTGAGGGTTTTTCTTTAGGAAAAAAAAATTGAGAGGGAACAAATCTATAAAACAATAATATTAATGAATATTTTGTTAAATGAAATTAAGGATGAATAATATTATTTTTTAATTTGTTTTTTAATATAATTACAATGGTAATAAATGTATTTTTATCTTTTTATTATTTATTCTATGATATTTTACGTGAGTGGTTTGAATATTTGACTTTAATGCATATTTTTTAAGTGTTTTTACTTGATTAAATTTTTATTTTGATTTATAATGATAAAATATTAATTCTTTTCAAATAATTCATATTAAATAGATTGTTAATCATAATATGAAATTAAACCTTTTAAGTTTTAAATTCAAGATTGTACATGTGCTTGAGTTGACCCCTTCTAACTAAATAGTTGTGCATTCTTTCCCATGTCAAAACATTCAAATTGTGTATCCATATAACATTTATCTACTTTCCATCTATTGACTTTCTACCAATTTAGTAGTGTTTTACTATCTCAATTATCACCACTTATGAAGTAATCTAAATCTAAATTTAGTAGCTTTTCAAATGTAATGACCTTACATAAATCCTTTATTAAAAACTCATAACTTACAAATAATCACAACATTTTTCTTTTTATTCTAACTTTATTATTTATTAACATCACATAAATTTGATTATTTGGATTACTTAGACAATATTAGTCAAACAACTCTTCAACCTTGGAGAAAACTCCTAGTTAGCGTGCTTGATTTGGGAGTGATCTTGGGATGGGTGACCTCGAGGAACGTTGAGTGCTTCACCTCTGTGACCATCACCCTAGATGCAATGGAGTGCTAAGTGGACCATATGATATCATGAGAGATGGGTTCTTGTTGAACCACTACTCATGAAACATGGGTCAATGAGTTTGACTCGAAATTACACGGTTGAATCCGATAGCAATATCATAATTTGACATGCTGTGGAAAAATACCTCCTACTTATCAATTGATGAGCTAAAGGGCTCTATTATGAATGGTTCATAAGGCACAACACTTGCTGAAGGTTTTGCAATGGGGTAACAACTCAAGCGGGGCTTAACCTTGGAAAACTCCACAGTTAAGCAGCTGAGCGATCTTGGGATGGGTGACCTCGGGGCCGGAAGTGCTTCACCTCTATGAGCATCACCTAGATGCAATGAGTGCTAAGTGGACCATTGATATCATGAGAGATGGGTTCTTGTTGAACCACTACTCATGAAACATGGGTCAATGAGTTTGACTCGAAACTACACGGTTGAATCCTGATAGCAATATCATAATTTGACACGCTGTGTAAAAATACCTCCTACTTATCAAATGGGCTTTTGTTTTTTAGAACAAGCATCTATCTTTTCAAGAGAGATAAAAGTGATTTAGTTAGAGACTTGACTCATTCAAACCAAATGGGTCCCAAGTCACTCTTTGAATGATTATAGTTCCCTTCTAGAATTGCATCAAGGTCACCATCATTTAAGAGATATAAAATAAAATGACATGAGTCATGTTTTGAAGAGCCAAGCAAATACATCTACTAGATTCATTTTAAGTACCATTTTTGTTGTTTAGTATTTAGTTAATAATTAACGTTAATTCTTAATGGTAAGAAAGAAAATTATTATCTACTTACTACATAATTAAAAATTATTGGTGGGTAAAAGTACAAAGTTGTGTCATACTTTTGGCCAACTTATAGCACAAGTGAATTTAAGTATTTCTAACTAAAAATCAATTTTGCTCAAACATATGATCTAGTAAGATTTATTCTAACCAAGTTAGATATATCCACAACTTTTAAAACTAAAATTGTTGGCTAGATGCATATGTAGCACTACTTGAAGCCAAGTTGGATTAGTGTTGGTTGTTTCTTTTATAAAAGTGTGACACAACTTAATTAAAAATTATTAGTGGTACAAAATCTCAACTAGTAATCAATTAGTTTCATTATATACCAATCATATTTCCATCAATGAATTAGTTAGTTTGAAAGTAGAAGAATGTGTATTGACAATCAGTTTAAATAAAATAGAAAAATATATAGTCATACTTGAAGAATTTATGTAATGGCATGAGTTTGTAAAACTAAACAAGTAAATTATCTTTTAATTTTTTTTTAACAAAATGATGATCTTCTTCCAATATGAGAATGACAACCAGATCCTAAGAGTCATACCTAGTCCTTAAGGGCTCATACAAAATGGACTTTTGTATGTATAAAAAACTAAAGGTGTCATAGTTTGTCGACTTAGACTTCCAACCTTACTTGATTGTCCCAACAAATGAATGACATCAAACATTCTAATAAAAAATTTATAATTAATTATATATACTTAAATTTATGACCATTCTAATACAAGGAATCACATGGTCAATCAACTAATGAACCCTCACTAATAATTTTGATTGTAAATCACTATAGATTAAAATAAATAAGCCTTCAATCATAGTTTTTTTTTAGTCATTTAATCATAAGAGAAAACTTAAGATATTTTACCCTAGCTATATAATAGTGTCATTTTTCTTAGACTCCTAGGCCATCCATTAATTACTTCCAAAACTAGATCACAAATTTAGTACCATTCTAAATATTTATCATTTTCAACCACCTATAGTTAAAACAAAGTATCAAGTCAATTAAGACTTCATGTTCAACAATATTATATTCCCATCACAAGAGCTTAAAGGATTACTAGGTAAATTTTTATATTTTACCATGAGAAGGAATACTAATATGTTTCAATTACAAAAAGGGTTAACTAATACACCTACCTCTCATGAGTTACTTGTAGACTCTTAACAAGTTATAACTAGATTTTGTTAGAAATTATTAGTGCATGATATAGAATAATGTAATAAATAATAAACTAACATTTTAAAGTTAATTTATTAGAGGTTAGTTTTTAATTAGTTATTAGTTATGTGTTAGTTCTAGTAGTTGGTGGTTTGAGTAGTTAGAAGGAAGAAAGAATTTATAATGTCATATAATGTAATGATGTAAATGGTGAAGATGAATGATTGAATTTTTGTCTTAGAGTCTTGTGTTATTTGTTTTCTCAATTTCAATATAACATCAAAGAATATTTTTTAGACCTCTTTGTTCACCTTTCATTCACTTTGTCTTTCCTTTTGCAAAGTGATGCTAATGATGATGCAATGAAGACCACATACAAAAATTTATTATTATACATCTATATCATTCTTACATTTTGTCAATGGAAGAGTAGTGTGGACCACATGCAAATTTGTTGGCTTCATCATGTATATGCATTTCATTCTTGCATTTTGTAAACAAAGGCACAATGCAAACCATGTGCAAATTTGTTGGTTGCACATCATCCATCTACATTTGATTTCTCATTTTTCTCCATCTTGTTCCTTCATTTGGCTTCTCTCTTCTCTCTATCTTGTTCAATATTTTAATAGTTTTCACTCCATATTGTTCATTTCATAGATCAAAAAATAGAAAATGAAAAAAATTATACATTCAAAGTTGTAGAAATCTAAGGTGTTGTAGAAACTTGCACATGGGGTTAAGGTGGTTGAGAAGAAGTTTTCAATATTCCAGTCATGATGTTTCATTTGTTTTAACATTGGCATGGATATATTATGATGTTTTTTATGGATAGTCAATATGTGCATAGGAGGAATTATGTTCTCATTAGGCACACTTCTATTGTTGTTGCATTGTTCTAATTTTAAAATGGTAGTTTAACAAAGTCTCAATAAAATTGTGATAGCTTTCTCATTTGTTAAAAAACATTGGCATGGATATATTATGATGTTTTTTTATGAATAGTCAAGATGTGCATAGGAGGAATTATGTTCTCATTAGGCACACTTCTATTGTTGTTGCATTGTTCTAATTTTAAAATGGCAGTTTAACAAAGTCTCAATAAAATTGTGATATCTTTCTCATTTGTTAAAAAATATTTAGAAATACAAAATTTATGTAAATTTGATAGAGAGAACAGCACTCATAAACTATTTGAGAATTATATCAATATTTAATTTATAATTTGTTGTGGAAGATAAAGGCATTTGAATGGTTATGATTTGTAATTGCCAATTTAATTTATCTTTTTTATTTTTTCAAAAGAGGAGAAATAAGGATTTTGGAGCCATATTGGTATAATATATTTTGCATTTGCACATTATAATTGGATGCATTATCACTAGAAATGAACATTCAAAGAAAAAAATCATTAAAGGGAGCAAATGTGAGACATTTACCAATTGTCGATACTACAACACTAGAATAAATCTCTATGTTAGCACTAAAGGGTTTTTTTAGAAACTATTAGTGCATAATAGAATAATGTAATAAATAATAAGTTAATATTTTTTATTTTATTTTATTTTTGATCGGATCACACCTGTAAATTAATTTCAAAAAAGTTTACATATGTTTTGCCACTATATCTAAGCATACCTATTTGTAAAATTGTCCCTTTACAGCCAAAATGAGCCTTTTAATCCAAAATTGGCTCGAATCACCCTCATTTGAATACATTTTACATCAAAGATAATATTAACATTGCATCAGCCCTTTGACAGGGGTGCATTGGATTTACATATTTCTTCAAGATTTTTTTGCTTTGTTTGGTGATCTTAACATCATTTGGTGCTTGACTTTTGAGGGGGGTGTCTTTCTTTCACTTTACTTCTGTCCATTCAATATCTTCTCGAGACGATAGTGCAAGATTTTCTTCTTTTGGAATGTCTTCTTCAACTTCAGCAGCGACAGTCTTATATGACTACAAAAGCATTGATGAATATTCCTTGTATTGCATTGACTTATTGCTCACTTGCTCTTGTGATATTGATGAAACCTCTACGGCTACCACTTCAATAGCAGGCTCATATAGATTTTTTGCATGTGAGCTATGCA
>VDFB02058242.1:668849392-668903895 GCA_007258455.2 Sequoia sempervirens | reverse complement strand
AATTCAATCCCAAACTAGACCGTTGACTACAACCTAATTCACATCAAAACAATATCTAATAAATAGTCATCACAAATAATGAATACCATATCTCAAACTAAATTTTAAATCTGAATTATCAATTATAACAAAACTACAAATCGCCATCAAAATTTCAAATCAATACACCAAATGAAAATAACTAAACAATCTCATCCTTTCTCAATTTTGTCAAACTCAATTTAATTATAATTCTAATTCCATTATATTGCTTTACACTTTTAGACCTATAGCAAGGTTAGAGATAGAAAGTGATTTATTTCCCCCACCTACTTTTACCGATCAACACAAAAAGTAGATATACTTTATCAAATCTGACCTATAAACGTTTTTTTCACTCATATAAGCAACTGAATTATATGAAGTCCACATCTTATGTTTTGTCCATAGCATAGAAAAAGTATGAAATTGGAAGGGTATACCTTTAGTCAATGCTTAGCACTTAGAAAAAGATAGGTTTCCACATTTTCAACCTCCAAACCTACCAATTCAATCATGGCGGAACAAAAATATTATCATGGTGTGCGTCTAGAAAAGCGATTTGCTTGAATTTTTGTACTTCCAACTTCCACTAGGGCTTTCGTTATCTTTATAGAAAGAATGAAAAAGTGGAATATATTATATATTGTTTCAATTGGTCCTATGTTTTAATTTCATGAACAAGTTTGATAGTTAATTTCATTTGCTTCTATCAAAAAAGGTGAAAGGGTTACATCGATAAAAAATTATACGAATATTATGCTTAGAGTATGTTTCAATGAATGTATGAGAAGTATTGTTTTATTTTTTTCATATATTAATCTTTATCATGTTATAAATTATATACTTCTAAACAACTCACTATTATAGAAATATAAAGACAACAAAGAACTATATTTTAAGTAATTATTTGAAATATTTTTTATAATTAATTTTGGAACCTTTGAGATTAAATAGCAGTGGTCAAATATGTTGGAAATAGGATGCCATTTAATTGCAATCCTAAACATTATTTATTTCGCGTGTCTCCTAAGTCCTTGGAAAGTGTTCTCAAACACTAGATTAGACAGAGATTAATTTTGGATGAAATAATCATATTAATTGACATTTGTAATTAATTCTAAATAATATGAGCATGTGAGGGCGTCCAAAATGAGTTCCTAAATAATAGGAGCACATGGGGCACCCACATGGAAGGTGGAACTCACTTTGAGTTCAGTTAACTATTTGGAGTAAGAGATAACACTTTTGAATGCATGTGAAGATCCTAGGAGTTTGGGTTTGGTGTTTACATGCATGAAGTTCAGTTTAGTTTAGTTCAGGTCAGTTTAGTTCAGTTAAGTTCATAATCAATTTAGTTTAGTTTAGTTTAGTTTAGTTCAATTCAGTTTAGTTTAGTTTAGTTCAGTTATGGTTCGGTTATCTTCAATTAGTTTTAGTTGAATGCTAGTTGACTTCAGTTAACTTGGAATGCATGACTAATGACTTGAGTTGCATGACAGATAACAGGTGACTTCCTTCAGTTAACATGGGATGACTATTCTTGCATGAATGGTGGAGAGAGATGTTTCAGTTAATAGAAAATGACTTGGACCCACTTTGGTCGCCCAAGTTGGCTTCTTGGAATTAACTCCTTTGCATGATAAGATATTTCAAAAGGATAAGTTAA
The DNA here is from genome assembly GCA_007258455.2 of Sequoia sempervirens. NCBI lineage: Eukaryota > Viridiplantae > Streptophyta > Pinopsida > Cupressales > Cupressaceae > Sequoia > Sequoia sempervirens. The sequence continues at coordinate 668,902,208 of VDFB02058242.1, read as the reverse complement.
GTGGGCCCATTCTTGGGCGCCAACTTTGAGGATAAGCCTTGAAGATATTTACGAAATAAAGGTTGAGTTAGTACTTCAGTTTGGGACGCCCAAATGGATGAAACACATGTTTTGGCATTGTTCTTCACGGTTAAACTCTACTTTGAAGAGATAGGCGTACCTTTTAGGAGATAGGGATTGAGCTTTGTAATTGTAACTCTTTTGCAGTTTACAAGGTTGATTATTGCTTATATATCTCAAGCAAGTTGAAGAGAGTTTGTATTAGTTTTATTGTAGGTTGTGAAGAAGATTTGGTGAAGGCAAAAGAAGCATTCTCAAGCAATAATTGGAGTTATTGTAATCTACTTCAGAGATTAAATAATACATTGATTCTAGGTGGAGTTTTTTTTCGAAAGAGTTTCTCCACGGTATATGCTGTGTATCTTCTAATATCCTGACTAATTCTTCTACAACCTTCTGTCTTCATTCTACAAATGATAAAATGAATTAATTAGATAATCACCCACAAAAAATCTATAACAAAGAATACATTTAAATCAACAATCATAAAGTTTTACAAGGTATTAGGCTACATAAACGCCTCAATTTTCAACAAAATATTGAAATGACTTCTTATATCAAGCTATTTTATTTATGTTAAAATCTAAATTTCATGATTGAACATCTTTTTTATTTGTTTAGAATGTTCTTTTATAGCCATTGGGGCATTGTCTACTCCTATCTTGCATTTCGTAATATTATGCTAACAATTTTATACATTAATGATTGCAACTATATTGTAGGCAATAGTTTATGCAAATGTTTATAAACACATGATTACAAATTTGTGACCAAGGTCTTTGTTTCCTTTATCCTTTTATTTAGAATAAATACTTAAATTTATAGTAAACATAGTAGTCTTCATTTCTCTTGTCTAAAATAGAATACTTCTCTCTAAAAAATGAGAATACTTCTCTCCAACTTTTAAATTTGTAGCTCATGGTTTTAATAGTGTGTTGAAGATAGACATGCCTTTAAAAAATAAAAAAACACAAAATAAAATCTTTTAGATTGTAGAGACACTATATAGTCTTAATTTCATTTGCAATTGTGATTCAATAGCGACTATTTATTTTCTCTCATACCAACTAATCAATAGGGAAATAACACTAAAAATATTGAGAAAACACTAATTTCACTAAGTGAAATATTTATAAGCATCCTCACGTTTTCATCTGAAACCATGAATAATGATTAATGATTATGATTATATATGTTTATTTGTTAAAAAAATTGGACTCTATTTTTATTTCACTTTTTTCTAGAAAATAGTAATAGAACCTCTTAAATTTGAGAAAATTTTCAAACATGAAAGGGGTAGATTTCAATCCAAAAAGCTTGGAGTGCATGTACACTATTTCATAAAGTATTTTTGACAAGGAAATATATGCAAGTTTAATTTGGTATTTGAAGAAAATAAGTTTTGGACACAATTGAGAATGACTTGCACATTTAAAATTAGGTACTTTATACAATATAAAAAGGCATAAAATGAGTAATTTTTTTCATGACAACTTCAGACTATAAGAAAATGTTGTGTTTCTATTTTAAATGCAAATTCTAAGGGTTAACATAGAACTAACTTTCATTTCTATGTCATCTTCATTGCATTTTTACCCACAAACAAGCTAATCTGACCCAAGAATGGTAAAATATTTGTCTTGAATCAATATACATTAATGGATGAGTCCAATAGATTTTGAGAAATGTTAGACCTAACCTAACAAAAGGAATTTATGATTGGAGTAGACTTTGTTTTGATTAAGATAAGACAGGAAGGGCTTGAACTCGATATAGAACAACCATCAAGGCAAGTAAGACAAATCTCACTAGAAGTGAGACTAAAAAGAACCAACCAAAGACCAACAATGCTTTTGATCGAAGCAAAGAACCAGAAAGAAACGAGAAACAAGACTCTTGACCCTGAACAATAGACTTATCCAACAAGTCACGAGATTGAAAAGTGGAAGAGGTAAAGGATAGACCTTTACATATTCAATGAGCATCAGTCCAAGCGATACTATCATCTGGGCCCCCACTGCAAGTGGGGAAAAGAAACCCTCCCATTGAGAGATCAACATCACACGAAAGGGGAATAGGAGGACAATAAGGTGAACAATAGTTGTCATCCACAATAGAACCTTGGGGCAAAGTAGAGGAAGCCAAAGATGGAGAAAAGTGCACAGAGGAGGAGAAGAAAAGTGCACAAAGGAGGAGAAGGGTCCTCAGGACAATCCAAATCCGTGACAAAAGTAAGATGCTCATTAGATGTTTGGGAGGAGAAATCCTCTGAAGAGATAGTTAGAATAGTCAGGAGATCATCATTAGCATTCTTCCACCAAGTAGTCACACCTTTTCGATGTAAGAGAGAAATATGAAGCTATGTGACTAGTAGCAAAACAATGGTGGCACCTGAAAGGAAGGCCCTCATAATCTAGCAATTGAGACTAGGTATGATTCCCAACCATCAAAACCACATCCTCATGAAGAGGGAAAGAGATATCGATATCCACCATAATATGAGCAAAGGTTGAATGCCCTGTAAAGGAATGAAATCATCAACCTTCAAAAAGTGACTAATAGAGTTGTCAATGGCCTCATAACAAGACACCTCCCAAAACTAGAGGGGGGTTCAGGAGTCTAACCCACATTAGATGCACACTAAGTGGTTTAGTAAGGGGATTGAAGAAAGAAGTCTAGGGTTTGAGAAAGAGAGAGTGCTCACCACAAGCCCAAACCCAATCCAACACCAAACAACGTTCCTTAGAAGAAGTAAAGGAAGAATGAAAAACCCTTATTACAAGGAAAGAGCTCAATTTTACCAACCTCAATGGACCTCCAAGAATCTAAAACCCATTGGTGCAGTTTAGGAAGAGAAGGCTAGAAGTTGGGAAAATGACACACCAATCCATAACATTAGTAGAAATCCTCATTCTCAACAACATCCTCCCCACAAACCACCATTGGGGAGGGTTTGGCACAGGGGAGAGGGAACACTTGTGGAGAGTGGGAAGAACCAAATATAACCACCAAAGAGTAACAACGATCCCCCATAGAAGTAACAAGAACAATAAGAGGGGAAAAAGTGTTCAAACTTGAAGGGCGGAATGAAGGGGAGAGGCCTCAACAGGAGGTACATGCACATGAGGAGCGCCACCCAACAAACCCTTCTCAATTGACGAAACCAAGCTAGAGCCTCATGCAAAAGCACTTGCAAAATCCATGGGAGAAGACACAAGGGCGCATATAGGGGTAGACACAAGAGAAGACGTCACCAGTGCACGCGCGAAAACAGACACAAGAACCTTCATTTCAAAAATTCATAGTTTTTGTAAACTTTATTAGAATTAATTCTAATAACTTAAAGAATAAAAAATTCCTAGACAACTAACCACATTCTACCATACAATTAACCCTAATTATACATAGATTACGTTGAAAAAGCTACCATACCTTGTTATGGACTCTAGAATTACTTGCCCATCTCATAAGTCATGGAATCTGCTCCCGAAAACACTAATGGCCAATATGTAATCCATGTCAAAGTTGTTCTATACATGAAACACATTGACATGTTGAAAGATAGTACCATACTCATTGGTGATGGGATATACGTTACAAGCCTTTCCATCCACGGGTACAAAGTAACGGGTTCAATTTGCACATATTTGGGAAGACTGTGGAAGAAATACCCCACACATTATTCATGCAATCTTATTTGGTGGTGGCACCAATCTTTCCGATTGGTCGGCTTGCTTGGAAAGCTCTACCATAAAAACCATATATTATGGAGAATACCTGAACAATGGGCTAGATGTAGGAACTGCAACATGAGTGCAGTGGCCTAGATATCATATAATTTCAACTTCAACGGAGGCTAACAAATTCACCATAGTAGAGCTTAGAGAATGCAAAATACAAAAGAAGAAAACTTGTCCATTGTGGCACCCTTCGCCCTCATCCAAGTCTACACTAGCCCAAATTCCCTCGTAGCCTTGCATGGGACCAATGTGTTTTACATTCCTCATTCTAGCGCCCTCTTGCATGCTATGCACCAGTTGTCTTTCTTAAAAAAAAGAGATTTCAGTTATTGTTCCATTTGCCTCCACATACCACAAAATTTTGAGTTAGTGAGGCTCTGATTTTACAGAAATCATCAGATAGATATGTCAAAAAATTATCCAGAATCTGAATGTCCTTGATGTGTTCTTCAATAAAATCTTTGCAAAATGTAATCTTAGTAATATTTTTATTGATGGATTTGATGCATTTCTAGAGTTAGTATGTGACAGCTGATTTTTTTTGCAATGAATAAAAACAAAAAATTACAAAATATTATCAATGGATTTTATTACTAACACAAGTGACATGTCACAATATTTGCTTCTACGTAACCTGAAAATGGCTTAACATGAATTAAAAGTTGTTTGGTGACATGAGATTTGTTATATTTTTTCAAAGACAAGTTGCAATCTTGGTTGACCTTGAAAACACTCTTCTCTTGCATCATATGATGAAGTACAAAATTACAAAAACTTAATAAAAATGTCAAATTTTTGAAGATTCCTCTTTGCGGCTTTATATTGCAAGTTTATTTTGGAACATGATTATATTTTTTTTTAAAATCAACACACAAAAAAGAATCTTATAAAATTTTGAAAACAATGATTTTTAACCATGTGAGAAGTGTTATAGTATTTTTCATGAAAAATTTAGACTATTAGACTTCTCACTTCTATGCTTCAACACAAATGTATAAATTGGCAAAAAATCAGCCCATTTCAAATTTCTTTGATTTACCTTCACTTTGCTATTAAAATGATGTAAAACTTGAAGATCATTATATATAAAAAAATACTTTTGGAAAAATATAATATCTCAATTTATTTAATGCTTGAACAATATCATAAATTCTTGATCATAACAAGATTACTTCTTCCTAGCATTATTTATTTTTTCACTAAAATATGCAATGAGCCTTCCTTCTTTACTTAATACTACTATTATGGCACTACCACTAGCATCACAATCTACCTAAAATACCTTTTTTAAAAATTGAAGTGTTGAAACAAGTTGCTCTGTAACTTTTTGTTTGAACAAATCAAAACTCGTGGATGTCTCTATAGTCCATTTAAACTCTTTTTTATCTCCTCTCATTGTTTTAGTTAAGGATGCACATGTGTTACTGGACTTATGAATATTTTTTTTGTAAAAATTATCCAATCCATGAAATTATCTTACCTCATTAATACTCCTTGGTGTAGGCCATTCTATGATAGCTTTTACTTTCTCTGGATCCATCTTAAGACCTTCAATTGAGATTAGAAATCCTAGATACACTAAATATTTTTTCACAAAACTACATTTCTTTAGATTGGACATCAATAATTTCTCTTCTCTCAACCTCTCAAAAATTCTACAAAGATGCATAAAATGCTCCTCTATTTAAAAAATAATAATATAATATCATCTAAATAGATAATAAAAAACTTAGCTAAAAGTTCCTTGAGAACTTCATTCATGAGCCTCGTGTATGTGCTTGGTGAATCGGTTAGTTTGAATGGTATTACCAACCACCCAAATAATCCTTCTTTTGTCAAGTGAATGTTGTCTTCCATCGATATCCTTCTTGTATTATGATATGGTGATACCCACTCTTAAAATATATCTTTGTGAAATGCTTTGCTACACTCAAGCAATCCATAATATCATCCATCCTTTGCAAAGGAAATATTTACTTGATTGTGATTTTTTAATGGCCTTAGAATCGATACACATCTTCCATTCTCCATCCTTCTTGGGTGCTAATACTATAGGTTGTGCACATAAACTCAAACTCTCTTTAATTAGCCCCTTCTCAACAATTCCTAAAATTTTATATTCATCTCTTCATTTTCTATCGAAGTCATTTTATGGGTTGTCTTGATAGGCTAATTAGTTACTAGTATCAAATTCATATAATAACTTATGCTTTTCACTAGTGGCAAACCTTTTGGTACATTGTCTAAAACTATATCTTGGAATTCATCCAATAAATTTGAAATATTTATAGGCATGTCTTCTCCTTCTTTGTTTATCTTAGGAATCAAAGAAAAGAACATATGTCTGTGCTTCATTCCATCCAAAAAAAAACTACCATAAATAAATTCTAGTATTGCTACCTAAATTTTCTTCTACTCCTCTCATGGGTTTCAACTTATGTTTCACTTCATCTTTTTCACAAAGGTGTTAGCATAACCATCATGGAAATCACACCTATCATACTATTACGACATTCTCAATAAAAAGTGACATACATTGATTGGCACAATTTCACATCATTTCATCATGATAATCTCCAATATTAAACTTTATCAAATATTGTTCATTAAACAAAGAATTATGCTCTTTTTCCAACTAAGTTATCCTATACTGATGTGGATGCTCTAATATTTTCAATTTTAGTTTTTTAGCCATCTCTTCACAAACCAGATTATTTGTAATTCCACTATCAATGATTACATTACAACACTTACCTCTTTATTTACACTTTGTTCTGAATGGTTCTTTTTTTCCTTCTTTTCAACAATTTTTTTTTCACAACGAGGGTTTCTCCTCTTTCATCTTCTTTAGAATGTTTAGATATATTATCCCCATCTACATTGGAAACTCTAGTATTATCCTATGGGTTTTTAGTTTTCCTCCTATATTTTTTTAAAGATCATACGGTCTACGCCCTTCTTCATCATATCTAAAAAAAATCCTTCTCTTCTAGGTCCTCTTCCTCTTTGGTACCCACCATCTTTCCCTTGAGGGCAGTGTGCATTTTTACCCCCATTATTTTGAATGGTGTCTCCATATTCTTTTTTATTTTTCTCATCTTGTTGTCCATGATCTCCATAAGATCTTCCACCAATTCTTCTTCTATGAAATCTTCCCCTTTTCTTGATCTCAAATATTTTGTGTGACTTTTCTATCTTCATTGCAAACTAATATGCATATTCAATAGTTTTCAATCTAATTGAGCTTAATTTTTCTTGGATGTTGGGTTTCAATCTATTGATATACCTTACTACCTTTTCTTTATTATTTGTCATGTGATGAGCTCTTTGATGATAACCTTGCAAAACTATACATTGTAATCTTTGATTTTCTTGTTCATTTTTCTTAGACTTCACACTTTTTTTAAGAATTACAACTAATAATCCATAGAAATAATTTTTCCCTTCAACTTATCCATCATTTTATCCCATTTGGCGATTTTCTATTTTCCTCTTCAATTTATCTCTAGTTGTGCCTCTTTCCACCAAATCCCAACATGACCTTTGAGCTTGGTCTTGGAAAATCTAACCCTCTTAGGATCATTTCTTTATATTCAAAATATTCTTCCATGTCATTAAATCCAATATATCAATTCTTTAGGATTGAAACTACATGAATATTTAGAGCTATCTATCTTTGGCCCCTTTTCTAATTTTTTGATGTGGACTTTAGCATTTTAACTTGATCAAGATATTCTTGTCTATCATCTTCTTCAAATTGTGCATCGTCATGGGTTGCATCATTTTCTTCTTCACCTTCTTCTCTCCTTCTCAGTTTAAACTCTCTTCTTAGCTCTTCTTGGAATGTATTAATATGCCTTTACAGAGACCTAAATCCTTCTTCTATCACTACAAAATTTCTACCACCATAATTTCTTTGTGGAGGCATATTATATTTCTCTGCTTACCTTACTGTAAAATTTCTTAATGCAAAGTTTCCTCAAATCAATGATTATTCTTTCACTTTCAAACACATTATAAAAAATTCTTGGTCAGTGATAGATTTAAGAAACCACCCTCAAAAAAATATATAATATCCTAGCGAATCTTTCACCTTTTAAAAAAATATTAATTTCTATTGTTGAATCTTTCCTCTTTTTGAAAAAAATAATTTTATTAGCTATTTTTTAAAATCACTATAAATTTGTAGAAAATCTTGGTGAATATTTGACAAAAAATAGGCAAATGCATTAATTGCCATGGTGAATCCTCCCTTTAAAAAAAATCCTATGGAAAATTAAGTTGGCCTTAGGGTGGCAGTGATTGACTAGTTTGAGGTGTAGTGCTCATGTCGATAATTCCTTAATTCCTTGATATTTTAAATCAAACATTGATTTTTTAAATTTCCCTTTAATTATTTTTCACCACTGTTGGTTTTATTTATAATCTAATAGTTTAGGTTCTATTTTGGGTCCCATGGGCATTAGAGCTCTACGGGTACATTTTGGCCTATGAAATTTAACGCCAATTGTTACATTATAAATCTCTAATGACCCAAATACAATTTCGAGCTTGATGGGTAGTGAAGCTCTATGGGTACATTTTTACCCATGGAATACAACCCCAACCATTAGATAATAAATAAAATCAATGGCAGTGATTAAAAATTAGCGATATGGCCCTAAAGTAACCAATAACTATATAATATTATTAGCAAATTAATTTCATTTTCTACTATAACTTATAAAATTTAAGTGAATTTGATCTAATTAGGTATCAAATATCGTGGTGACTTTTTTAGTTTAAAAGTTTAATAAAATAAATGTACTGGCTGTTTAACTAGGACTAAAATAATATTTTATAAAAATATGGTGATTCAAGTTGCCTTGCATCTTGTAGTATTAACCAAATTTTGACCAATTTCAGCTATTAGCCAATTGGCGAATATTTGACACTAAAAAAATCACTATTCCTGGTGCAAGCTACCTCCCTATTTGATTATCTATTTGCACACTTAGAATATACTTGCTCTTTTACCACCTAATGAGGGTTAGCTAAAAAACACACTTACAAAAGAGATTTAACATATTAAAATGTGAATTTATATATTAAAAATGATATTTGATTACACAATAGGAAAATATTACATAAAATAAAGGATGAAATCCTCAACTACAACATATTATAGCTTCTAATCTCTATTATTCTGGAGTCTTTTCCCTCTTTTGTAGCTTCAAATGTGGTATTGTCCTTCCACCACCCTCCTTTCTCACAACCTCCCACTCTACACTATCTTTCCCTTGCCTTGGAAATGCCTAAAGTAAACCATAAATTCACTTAGGCACCTCCTTCCATGTTTTGGAATGTGTAATCCCCATCACCAAAAATAGATCAAATTTTGGGAATCATAACCTTTGATATGGATGCCTTGTTGGCCAATGGTCAACGCTCCCCTTAGGATTCATGACATGGCTTAACCGCCTCTCATGGATCTGTTAACTCTAGCGGTTTTATCAGGCATTAACAAGTCAACCTTTTGGAACAATGGCATCGTGGGGCCAACAATTAGTAGCAGAGCCAAAGGTGCTAGGTTTGAATCCCCTCAGGTAACACTAAGGGGGAGATTGTTGGCAAATGGTCAACGCTCCCCTTAGGATTCGTGACATGGCTTAACTGCCTCACGTGGGTCTGTTTACTCTGGCAGTTGTATCAGGCATTAACATGTCGACCTTTTGACACAATGACAACCGTAGGGCCAACACACCCAATTGAGCCCATTTTTCTAAATTGTAATGCTCAAAGTGTTCTAAAACCTTGAAATTCACTTCTATCCAATTTCACTAGTTTTTGGGGCCTCATTCCATCATTTGAAGCCTCAAAATTCAATTTTTTAAAGTTCTTTTTCAAGATTTTCATAAAATTAAATATTTAATAACTTCACATGTCCAAACTTTAATTTGGCTTGAAACTCACCCACAATGCTCATTTTTTAATTATGGAGCTTTGGGTAAATTTTTAGGTCTATATATGCACAAATATAAACTTTCTAAAGATAGAGGCCCTACTATTTTTATCCCTTTTGGAAACTTTTGATGTTTTAGACCATTCTTTTGGACTTTTTAGAGGAAATAAAATCCATGGGTATTGTGTGTCTACACAACACACTCCATTTTTCTCTTAGCAAAATGAGTACCCCCTCTTTTTCTTTTTTCTTTTTCTTGTGTTGGCAATTAAAGGAAAATTTTCTTCAAAAAATCCTTTTCTTAGATTTGGTCTTCTAAAGAGTACAAAATTTCACCGTAGGTGGATAGAGCATAAAAAATTAACCCAAGTTGTCTTTTGGAGTTTCCCAAAATTCTCAATGTTTTTCAAGTTAATAAATCAACTAGAATTTCAATCGACAAGCCATCTTTACCAAAACACATACATTAAAGAAGTACAATGAGTGCAAGCAAATGAAGATTGTTTAGAGACATAAAGGAAGGAATTTAAGCAAATGTGCATAATTTAAAGATGCAATAAAATGAATTTGAGAAAACATACATTGACTAAACAATCTCCAATTCCTTTAAACAATCTCCATTTGCCGACGGGTATTGCGGGGTCCGTAAGGCTTGCTGATGCAGGTACCTCTGTACTGCACCCCCTGCCAATTAATGCAAGGTATGGGGCCAATTTGGCTACTCAAACCTTTTTTAAAAAGAAAACTCTGCACACTTTGTAATCCGCCTTTTTTAATAATTTTTTAATAAAAAAACTCACACCGACCTAAGACTTTTTACCTTTTTAATTTTTTTTTTCGAAAGTCATTTAGGTGGTCGTACAGGGGTTTACAGCCCCTATGCAAAAAAATTGCCTCAGAAGCTCCCGACATCGAAATAGGGCGTATTATATATCAAAATTCGTCGAGTTGACCTCTTGAACACAACCGCAAGGTCCTTTCACGCCAAAATGCATAAAAAATATAGCTACCCTCTGGATCTAGAAAAAGTAACTGCTTTAAACCCTCGCAGATCTGACCTCAAGAATCAAAATAAGGCGAAACAAAAGGAAAATCTTACTTTTTCAACAGTTTTGAATTCAACGGTGAGATCCTTTCATGCAAAAATGCACTAGAAAATGCCCACCTCCAAAATTTGCAAAAAAGGCAAAGGGATTCAGATCTGAAGCCTGTAACTCTTGCTGAAGAAAAAAACCTCATAAATTGAGAAGGGGTTCGATGAATCTGCACTCTAATACCATGTTAGATTTGTGAATAACACGATATGTAGGATCAAACAATGAACAAAACACCTTCTACTCAAGAGCTCTGCAAAAAAAAGATTTGCTATTCCTCAAAAAGAAAAAACTTATAGAATGAATAATTCCAAGAGAGAATGAATGCTTTATAAGAGCAACCCTAATGATAAAGGGATTATATCATGACAAGTATCAACATCCTATGTGATGAGACAAATTGATCTAATATTAGCTCTATAGTTAACATAAATAAAACATTGAGTTAACTAATAAAGCAAACCTAAGTTTAGCTTGAGTGCTTGAGAATTAGAATAATAATTAATTAAAGATTAATTAATTATTCTCTAATACATGATAACTCTAACAATTTTCACATTATCAAAACTCTTGATTGTCAATTTTCTCAAGGGAGTAATATTTTCCAAGGGTTACTCCTCCAAAGCGTTTTCTAAAATACAAATGGATTTTTTAGGGCCTATTTGGAGAGATTGAAGATGGACTAATGCGAATCTTTCTTTTTAATGCAACTAATGTTCTTTATGACAAATATAAAAACACATTTCATATTTTTATCAACTAAATAATGAGTGGGGGACCAAGACCTAAGAATTAATGGTTGCATAGGTTCTACAGTAAATTTGACTAGAAAGTAAGAATACTTTAATAAAAGAGTATTGAGTTGATTAATTATCCATTAGATCTCATTAGTCAATTTACGAATAAAAAAGCTAAGGTTAAAAAATATTACCTTTGTTATATGATATTGAGTATTGCACACCTTTCTTTAGTGAAAAGCAACTAAAACCTTTTATGGGTGCATAAAAAGAAGATTATATGAGGCTATTCTGTAACCTTGCATGAAAAACAACACTAGGAGAAGAAATCTAGATGATTGGAGACCACAAAGATAAATTCCAAACTATGTAATTTTCTTGCATACAAAAGACTTGAAATAAATTTTTAGAGAGAACTCTTCTTTGCAGTTATAAAAATTTGATACTTGAATGATAGACCAATTAGATTCAATCATATTTAGAAATGCTTCTACAAGAATGTTGAATCCTTGGGTGAAATCACAATACTATGTCTCACTTTTTGGCCAAGATGGGCATTTATATGAACATTTTTAACTGAATATTCACCTTTTAAGACCTATAGCAGCTAAATTGTTAAGAATATGAAGATGATGTGAACTAGTGATTTGTGAAAATTTGTGTGCAGATTCTATATATATATATATTTAATTTCTTAAATAGATCATGAACCTTTTAACAACTCCTTTAATAATTAGTTTTAAATAGTAAACAACATTTTCAGAAAGTAACATTTATGTCATTAAACATAACTTTTTTTCTAGAAAGGATAAAGTTCTAATTTTTAAAATATAGATTATTAACATCAATATCTAGGGAAAGGATATTTTTTCATAATGTTTTGTTGCATATATATTTTTAATTAATTTTTGAAGTCACTGTAACTATAATTAGGACATAGGTGTATGTCATCAAACATAACTTGTTGTGTATATATCAAAATCCAAATTTTTTTGGTGAAACAAGGACATCAATACCTAGGGAAAATGTATTTTTTGAATTTTTTTACAATGGTTTACTATTTTTCCACCACTATAGAATGAAGAACATAATGTTCAATGAAAAACATATGTTCAGTAAAAATTAAAAATTAAATACATGATAAAATAAAAACATATCAAAACTATACTTGGTGGAAAGATTGTTTGAAGGGCTACAATCTTACAAAAATATAATTTTCAAATGACTTTATTTAATCCCTCAAAAGGTAAATAAAAAGTTTATTTTTCTAGCATTTTGATAGGTGTGAAGGAGACTCCATTGTGGGTATGATTTAGTATTAGAGGGGTTCTATCCAAGGGGGTTTGATCTAAAGGGGTCTTATCTAACCCTCTTCAATTAAAACCCTTTAGATGGAACCTCTCAAGGCTTGAATAATTAGTTTTTCTAAAAACAAGCGATTTCAAGCAAAAATCAAGATGTCCCAAAAGTGAGACACACTATTGTGATAGCACCGCATTGTATTTTGATGAAAAAACATATATGTTATCTCTATTTGGCTATGAGAAGATGATCTCTTAAATGTAGCACCCTTAATTTTGTTGAAGTAACATAGACATGTGGTTTCAAAAAATAATGTAATAATATCAAAGGCATATTGGTACCTAATTGTACCACAAACATGATGATTTTATATAGATATTTATTTCCTATCATATAAGTTCACGGCTAAAAGTATATATTATAGGCTTTTTTTTCCTTTTCCTTCCCTTTTATTCTTAGCCATTTTTCCACATCTCATCTATGATGAGAAAAATCATAAACATCATTTGAGGATGCATTCAATGCAAGAAATTGGGCTCATTGGTCGAAAGTCAACTAGATAAATTGTAAGTGACAAATTTCCTAAAGAGATGGAATAATAGGGAAATGTGATCAATGTAGATGAAATAAAGTATCCATGTCAAAAAAATTATGGGCCATTTTCTGCCAACTAGCTATTTTTCTATAGGATTTTTGAATATTAGATTGGCTTATTCCCAAGTTATGTACACAAATATACATCAAAATATTATAGTTACCATTTTTTTAATGTTTTGTAGTAAACTTACTCTTTATAGTTCTAAGAAAATTCCATCTATGCTCATCAATCAAAATAGATACGTCGTTTATCTTCATAAAACTACAAAAATATTTATAAATACATGTCATAAATAGCTACTCCAACATCAAATGCCTCCTTTCACCTTCTACCAATTGGAAAATAACTAAGTGTTATCTCCACTCCCTTCTTATTGGTGAATTTTGTGTCTTCTAATGTAGTGTAGAAAATGTTAAATGTCCAAGATACTGAGGGGGGGGGGTGAATCAGTATCTTCTTAAATTTTCTGATAAGATACCATCCAATTATTCTAATCATTGTGTAGAAGATAATTAAGCGATAACAAAGGCATGATAAAGAACACGCTTTGAGACTTTGCAGGAAAGGCTTGAAAATGGGAAGAAATGGGTGGAGTGGCTCTGACAGTGGGTGTAGGCTCATTCAGCCAGGTGAAACAAAACTGCAGAGATTTATATCCAAGAAACGAGAACATTGCTACAAGGTTCCTTGACCCGACCCGAGAAGAGTGACTGACGGAAATGAGTAAGATTGCACTGAGGTACAAAATTTAGTTCCGATGTAGCTCAGTAAATTGAATTAACACACTTCATCATATTCACTCTTATTCGCATTCACACCACACCAAAATTCACATATCCAAACTTTAAAGATTATCAAATATATATATCTAATCTCTCCACAAGCATCAATTAGGCCGACCTAATTAGACACACTTCTTATCTACCAAAAAAAAAATTGTTGGCTTCAAGCATTCATAAAATATTTCAAGAAGATAATTCAAACCTCTAGCACGCTACATTATATCGGTAAGGACCTAAAATAGGTCGCACATATATCCGCATAACAAAAATATTTTATCATTACATGATGCATTCATTAGGTCGGCCAGGGATAGACCTATTAACACAAAATGTAAACACAAATGTAATACCAATATGCCATACAAGAAACTGGATACGTGAGATCTTGAATGTACATGCTCTTGACATCTACAAACCATTTTCCAAAACCACCAGCAACAAAAATTACTAGCAAACAAATGCCGACCAAAATACCGGTTTAGATACCAAACTAGAATACCATAATAACTTCAGTCTTGATCTTGCAGTTGCAACTCATATATCATGATGACATCAATGATAACAAAAAGTAACAAAATGAGATGTCCTTCTTCATTTTTCCAACAATCTCCCCCTTTGTCATTGATGGCAACATGTTTCAAAAAGAATATTTACAAAACACCTTATTTACAACACTTCTCCCCCTAGCACCAACATTTCACCATTCTTCACTCCCCCTTTGACATCAAGGACAAAGGGTGTCCCAAAAACAACTGAAAAACATTAAAGAAAAGAAAAATAAAGAAAAACATATCAACTAGAAGATGATGAGCCTTGAAGCTCCTTAAGAATACCTTCCCATACTGATTTTCCATTCTCCCAACTCTTCTTTGCGGAAATCAACATCCTGTTTAGAGAATCCAACTCAATCAAAATTTCTTTTGCACCTTATGAAGTATTAGGAGTCAAGTTTATCTTTTCAAGATTTTTTGTGCAAGCCAGAGCCTTGCCAACCAGAGTGAATTCAATTCTTATAATGTCACTCAATCTATCAAATTTCCTGATAATTTCTTCCTTCTGCTTCTGTAAAACAAATAATTTTTCTTTATGCGCAGAGATTGCAATCCAAGTTGAGTTGTTTCTATCTTTAGATAGACTATAAGTACCGAAGACTATTGACAAATGAGACTCAATCAAATCCATAGAAACCTTAATATTTTGAGTGGCATCCAACCACTTTAAGCAATAAGCAAGAAAAACATTATCTTCTGACTCACAAACCTTCACAACTTCTAGGTTCTTTTCAACTCTAGAGTTTGCAAGTGCACACTTGTCATGTAAAGCCAATAACCTTCTCTCCACCAATTTCTCCTCAACCTCTTGTGTTTCCTTTCCATTAATCCCAAAGGTATACTCCTTGAGAGAATCTAACAACAATCTCATATTTTCAATAGGGGTGAGAGATGTATCAATGGGTGTACCAGGTATGAATTTTTGTAATGCCTTGAGGGAATCTTCTACAAGTTTTGTTCCTCTTTGATGTGCTTCCAAAATTTCCTTCCTACTTGATGCTTGCATAGCATCTCCCAACATTACTTTATGTACCAGAGACATTCTCCATATCCACCAACCCTTCAATCATAGGAATTTGTAAAAGCTCTTGGGGAATTATTGGCTGAAATCTGATTTGCTTCAAAAGCAAACCTTTCAAAACATCATTACCAGAGGATGATTCTTCAGGCTTCTTAAGAGATTTTACAATTTTCTTTTCATTTTCTTCATTTTTCCTGACAGATTCTTCATTTTTCTTTTTGTCCTTTGTCTCTTCCTTCTCTTCTTCTTCTATTTCCTCTTCTTCCTCATCTTTCTTTTCTTCTTCTTTGTCTTCATCTTTATCTTTATCATTATTTTCCTCTTCCCCATTTCCATCCTTTCCATTTTTATTATGTTCTTCCTCAAGATTGTCTTTTTCCTCATTGTGTTTTCCTTCTTCAGCATTTCCTTGTTCATTATTTCCTCCGTCTGCTTCAGTGTGCTCTAGAGGAGCATCATTATGCATCTCAAGCTCAACTTCTCCTTCATTCTGCTCATTATTTTCATCACCAATATTAATTTCAACATCAAAATTTCCATAAACATCTTCATTGCCTGTATCATGGGGAATATTTTCTTCAACATTTTCAACAAAAAAATCATCATTGGTCTTAATCGTACCATATTTTTCTATTGTCTCACAGATTACCTTTGTTGTTTCCTTTTTTTCTTTCTTTGTCAATTTCTTATTTCTTGTCATCAACATGTTTACTCTACTCTTCATCTGAAACATTTTTGCACAAATCTTCAAGGATTCTAGATCATCAGGGGTCAAGGAAGACCTAATCTTATTATATATGTTGCATTCCTAATTTTCTCTTTGAATACAATGACTTTTTATCTCCTTTTCATCAGATCATCCCACATACTTTCAGGTACATATTTCCTTATGTCATCCCATTTGACTTCTAAGATGATAACATATTGAATAATAGCTAAAAGCAAAGTATTCTTGTCTTCTTCTCCAGCCTTATCATAGTATTTAGTTGTACGTTGAAGCATATTCTCAAAATTTAGCAAGGAATTAAGAGTTGGCTCTAGTTTAAATCAGGGACCAAAACTTACCAGAATGTCCTGTTTATCTCTCTGGTCCTTAGAGGCTTCACTAGCTACCATAGCCTTCTTTGATTTTGGCTTGGTGTGCACATGTATACCAAACTCTTGCTCTTCTTCATCATCAAAAGATGATAGAATATGTACTCTCTTGGAACCAACAACTTTTGTAGATGCCTCTGCACTAGAGGGTAAACCTCCTCTTTTTCTTCTCACCAACTTTGCTTCAAGATCTTCTTCTTCTTCATCCTGATCATCTATAACAGTGAGGTTCTTTTCCCTTGTCGCTTTCTCTTTCCTTCCTCTCTTTTCAGGGACAATAGGAGGAGTTTCTTTCCTCTTCCCAGATCTAGTAGTCGGTCCGGTGAAGACATGAACTTTGACTTTATTAATAGTACAGGGTTCAACCTTTGTTGCAAGGGTTGCAGAGGTCTTTGTAGAGGTAGTCCTTTTGGATTTCCTCAGACCAGATGATTCTTCCTCCAACCATTCTCCCCAAGCCCTTCTAAGAGCAATCTCCTCATTAGTGAATCCAACTTATTTAAGTGTTTTCTCCACTTTCTTCCTAATCTTAGGCTTCTACTGCTCCATATGAATCTCCATAGACTTTTCAGCATATGTCCCAATTCTGGGTTCATTGGGGTCCTTTGGATTCTTCAATAATAATTACACATATCCTTCAGCTTCTTATTCTGTTACCTCATATCCCAGAGGCTAAATCCACATGGTACGAGGTTCCATAGCCTCAATCATGGATTCATTAGAAGAAACATGGAATATGATATCATCTTTATACTTCTCAACAATCTTCTTCGGGATCCTTTCCCTTTCATTCATGTTCCTTTTAAATACAACAAAGAATGTTGTTAGAGCATTATCTTGAGCATCCAAAATTCCTAGACTATGCATATAATAAATTTTTTGATGTCCTACAGGTCTGGTTGAGTCCCAATGTACTTCATTCTTTCCCATAAGTCTCTTCATGAAATAAAACAATAAGCATATAATCAATGAACCAAACTTGAAGGCATAATTCCTCTCCTTTGTCGACTTCAGGTTCTCTAGCAATTGTAACCTAAGAAGCTCACAAAGATCATAATCAACACCGTTCACAACCATATCAAAACCAGTATAGATTGTTGTGGCCGAAAAAAAATTCTCTTTGTTTATGAAATATATTTTATGTCCAATCATCATGGTTGCATGTATTTCACAATAGGATTAGTAATGGTTTTCATCGCTAGGGATCTTTTGTCATATGTTGCTCGTGTGAGTTCCATTACTATCTAATTCTTCACAAATTTTAACATAGGTATTGTACCTTTATCCCAAAGCCCTGTTATAGCCCTAATTGCTTCCTTAGTTATTAGGCGCGGGTGGTCAGTCTAGAGGAATTTTTCATGGATTCTACTTAGGATTGGTTTCACATATTTCTCATCGTAGCTGAAATTAGGAAAATTATTCCATCTATCTAACCTTTTCTCAACCACATTCAAGTACTCAGGTTTTACCAAGAAGTCGTCACCAATAACCACTTTTTTCCAAATATCAATCAATGTAGAGTAATCATATTCCTCATACTTCACACAAGTATACATCCTTGTATCTTCAGTTGACATTATTCCATGTGGAATTGATGAAAATGCACCCATGTGGTCATCTTCGAAAACCTTCAATGAATATTTTATGTAAGAGGGCCTCGACCTCTCCAACATTTTCACAACAACATGAGTTGCCATTCTACCAGTTCTGAACTCAAACAACTTAACTAAAGCAAAAACACAATTGCCTAGAGGATACAAATACCTTTTTCTGCATGATGAATCACAACTAGGGTTTCCACAACTCAAACTTCAATTCTCTTCAAGAATGCTCCAAAAGCTCTTCAATTTCTCCAAATGCTCGAATGATCAAAATGCCTTGAACATTTCCCTTATAAAATAACGATTTTCCCTAATTCGCATTAAATGCGATAGAATCCAAAAAGCTGCTAAAAACTCTTCTCTTTTCCACAGACAAACCCTAATTCGCTCCGCAAAAGATCATCCCTCCATATTTTCCACCGATTTCTTTTTGAAAACCTCTAAAAACTCAATCTTCATATTTCATCCTCGTTCCAACCTTTGACACGCCATTTATCCCAGGGTTTTAATAAATTTCTAATAATGATCCCCCTACGACCTTGCTAGGTATAATTATCGAATAAATCATTTGTACCAGATGAGGGCACAGACTCATCAATAGTCTTTGGTTCTTCTTTCTTTCTCCAAATTTTATTCATCTCTTGCTTATTCTCATCTTTGTCAACCTTCTTCACAGATTCACTCTTTTCCATCGGATTGGTCTCCTTACTCTTCTTACTTCTGCAAACTCTTGAAACATGTCCTGGTTTGTTGCAATTATAGCAGACAACATTTCTTTGATTAGATTGACTTCCATTGACTCTTGTTCTATACTGGTTAGCTTTATTTCCATACTTGTTGTAGGTATAACAATAGCCATTAAAGGATTGATTCATTCTTCTTCCATTAAACTGATTCATCATTAGGGTTCTACTTTCACTTTCCCTATGTCCAAATATTTTGCATGCAAAACATTGACCAGTAAAAGGACCAGGGAATTGATTCATCCTACTCCTACATTTTATTGCTTTGTGGCCAAATTTATTGCATGAAAAACAAGTGCCATTAAAAGAAGGATACCTTTGTGCATTAGGTTGTCTCACCGGAGGTCTCCTAGCAGAGTTCCTTGAATTTCCTTTTTGTTTCCTTTATTTTGAGTCTTCTAATTGTCCATAGCTTTAGAACATTCACTGGTATCATTTCCCAAACCACCTTTGTCTTTATTAGGCTTTTGTCCTGCAATAAATTCATCAAGCATGTCTGAGTTGGATTTAAAATTGTTTTCACAGATTTTTTCCTTCTCTAGATCTACTTTCAGGTTCACAACTTCTTGTTCAAGCTTGGTGCATTCTTCAGATTCGCTTTGTACCAATTTGTTCAAACATTCTTCAACATTTTTCTTCTCTTCTACTTGTAGTTTCAAACTGACAATATCTTCATTAGCCTTTTTCAACCGATCAATCACTTCCTTGTGCCTATCTTTGAACTTTTTCAATTGCTTCTTTAATTTTTGAACACATTCATTTGCATCTTCAAGATTTTCTTTCAGATCTTTTTTTTCTCTTTCAACTTGTCAAGATCCTCAAGAGTAGTCTGAAGCTCTCATTTATCATTAATTTCTTCCATCTTCAGGATCTCCCTCAAGTTATTAGGCTTTTTCCAAGGAACCAAGCTCTGATACCAATTGTTAAATGTCCAAGATACTAAGAGGGGGGGTGAATCAATATCTTCTTAAATTTTCTAATAAGATACCATCCAATTATTCCAATGCATACAACAATAAAGATAATTAAAAGCATTAACAAAACATGAAATCAAAGAATGCATGAACACCGGGATTTTTACGTGGAAAACCCAAAATGGGAAAAACCATGGTGAGTGTTAGCTCACAATATAGTATAACTGGTTATAAAATATTACAAAATGGGTAGCTCACTGCCAGGACTCACTATCTAGAAACAAAGGCTCATTGCCTACATAATTGCAATGACAAAAAATTGCTTACATTAGAAAATGAACTGATGGAGTACACCTAGAGAGTGCAAATTCAATTTTGGTGTAGCTTAGTAAACTGACTTAACACACTTCATCATATTTTCTCTTATTCACATTCACACCACACCAAAATTTTCATATCCAAACTTCAAAGATTATCCAGTATATATATCTGATCTCTCTGCAAGCATCAATTAGGTTGGCCTAATTAGATGCACTTCTTACCTACCAAAAAAAACCATATGTCGACTTCAAGCATTCACAAAATAATTCAAGAAGATAATTCAAACCTCCAGCATGCTACATTATGTTGGAAAGGACCTAAAATAGGTCGCACATATATCCGCATAACAAAAATATTTTATCATTACATGATACATTCATTAGGTTTGTCAGGGATAGACCTATTAGCACAAAATGCAAATATCAATGTAATACCAATACACCATACAAGCAATTGGATACATGATATCTTGAATGTACGTGCTCCTGACATCTACAAACCATTTTCCAAAACCGCCAGCAACATAAATTACCAACAAACAAATGTGGACCAAAATACCGATTCAAATATTGAACTAGAATACTAGAATAATTTCAGTCTTGATCTTGCAGTTGCAACTCATATATCATGATGGCATCAATGACAACACAAAGTAACAAAATGAGATGTTCTTCTTCATTTTTCCAACAGGAAACATCTCCTTGAACCATGGACAATTCAAACGTAACAAATAGGTGCTCAAATACTATCATAAATTATTTTATTTGCTTAATAAAGGAGGAAAATTCCTTAAACTAGATGACGTCCATTTTGTAGGAGAACTAAAGTAAATTTCTCAAATAAGAAAGAATTCACTCCCTATAAAGATTGCAATAAATTTGTCAAAGAATGCAATATTATTTTAGGAAAAATAATAGAGATAAGTTTCTTATAGCAAATAGTTTTCTTTCCCCTAAAAAAGAGGTAATATTTGAGATAAAATGATATTCGTCCTTTATGAAATATTAGAAATAAGGTTCTCAAGAGTATAACATTTACTCCATGGAATTCATTTAATTAAAAAAATAAAAATCCATAAATAAGATGGCATTCATCTAGATTGAAATATTTCTATAAATTGTTCAAACAAAATTGTGTTTAAATCAAAAATTAAAAATGATATATCCATTCAATAAATGATGTTCATTCTAGTCAAATGGGATGAGGTCAAATAAAAAATACATCATATATTTCATAGCACAACTCCACATGTAAATTTGTAGGAGTCATGACGAAGTGTTCGAGCTAGGTAAAACACTCCATCTAACTTGTTGGCTAAAATATGCCCTACAAATGAGGCCAAACATAATCTCTAGGTGACTTTGACATAAGGACATTCCTAGGTTGTGGCATATAAGTTGAATGTTACTCAAAAACTAAATTTAGCATATATTAATAAATGTTACTCATCTCATTATTAAAAAAATGAACTAAATAAAAAATCAAACAAATAGGCCTTATGGATCCCCTTAGTCCTAATAGATTAGCTGCTTCTAGTATAGGTGCTTTCTTATTCAACATTTTGAAACCAACTTAAGAGTAGAGATTTCTATATTTGTGCAACTAAGTTGTATCATTTAAAAAATAATTATAGGAGGAAAAGAGTTAAGATGTTTGAAGGTAGCTACTACTACTACATGGTTGATAGCCATGGACTTTGTCAAGTAATATGAGATTTGTTAAGAGATTTAATATCAAGTAGAGCTATAATGTTTGACATAGTTTTGGAATAGAGAGTTATGGGATTATGTTATATATACAAGAATAATTGGTAAACTCATTGTATTGTAAAAATAACACCACACACTTGACCATTGCATTGTGGTTTATCATAATTTTTAAAATGTAAATCTAGAAGCCATCTCACTGTCACTGCCCTCTACCTTACACTTTATGATGGCTACCAAAGGTTGGCAAATAGGATAACCTCTTGGCCACCATTAAGGCCCTATGGTTTGTAATCTATGCTAGCTACCAATGGTATTTCACAACCATTAAAAACAAAACTTATGTTGAAGTTATTATATTGCTTTCCTAGATTCTCCATTAATGGTTCTCATTAGACTTGGAAAATTTCTATGCCTAAATGACAACTAGGCAAACACACCAAACTAGAATGGAACCACTTGATAAGAGCAATTCTTTTTTCAGGTTTCTGATATAAAAAGAAAAATGTTTTGAAATTTAAGGAGAGTCCATCATTTCCAAAGAAAACAACCATATATAAAACTACATAACTGACACCTTCATTTAACAAATAACAACATAGTTATTTTAAAATGAAATAAAACACAACAAAAAATAATTAGGTCAAATACAAATTCTAGAAAAAAGATCACTAAAACTATGGCAAGTGACTTACCTCAAGATTCTGCACAAATTGTGTCATGTTGTCAATGATGCTAATGAGAAAAAAGGGGCAAAGTTTGTAGGAACCATAAAAGCAACACCTTCATTTAACAAATAAAAACATAATATTTTAGAATGAAATAAAACACAATAGAAAATGATCTAGCTACATATATATTCCTAGAAAAAAGCTCACTAAAATTATGTCAAGTGACCTACCTCAAGATTCTACAAAAATTGTGTCATGCTATGGACAATGTTGATGAGAAAAAATGGGTAGAGTTTGCAAAAAAAAAAAACAAAACCCTACTAAAACAATTTTTTTGAAGATGAGACGAATCAAAATCAATCTCCCAACAATTACTACTTCAATATATTATAGTAAGTGCAAATTAGATCTAAAAATATCAAGGTTTTAGAGCTAGTAGATTCTTGAGCACAAGAAAAGATTTTTGTAGCTTTTTAAACAAAAATATTGGTTGTGAGTTAAAATTTGCTTAAGGCTTGAGGAGAGGAATATTTCAACTACGTACAAAATATAGCTATTGGCTAAAAAGTAATATTAAATTTTATTTGTACATATGGTAATGTATAGATTGAGTGACATTAGAAATATTGTTCAAGGAAACAAAATACTATTAAAGTCAACAATGTAATTTTATTAAAGCTAAAAATCATTATAATATTAATTTACCATCTCATTATAGAAAATGATTATTATGATGTATATAATAGTGTTTATATCATTCAAGTCATTAACAAAATTTAAATTTGATCCACAAAATTAAATGAGTTGGACATATAATTCACAATTTTTTTAATAAAAATACATACTATTCTCAACATAAATCAAAATGATAATTTTATAATTATCTGAAATAAAAAATTAATTATAGATTATAAGAATGTTGCTCAAATTTTGTAATTATATATATATTCATTGAATAAACTAACAAAAAAAATGAATACAAAAGATAAATAAATATTCTACTTTAAAAAAAAAATAATAAAAGAAAATAAAATTAAAACACGACATAAAATAAATACAAAAGTATCACTTATAAATATGTTACTATTACATCAAAATATTCTTACCAAAATAAAAATAAAATATCATACATGAATCTTTCAGCTATCTTTTTTTTAATTAAAAGTAGATTACATTGATAATATTTCAAAACATGAGAAAGCTTAGTTGCTTTCTCTCGTCTTGAAATTTTGGTAATATATATGGTATGAAAGCACGCCATACCATTATAGTCAAACCCATGGTGGTGGCTCTCATGACTTTCTATCCAACGACACATTGTTTCAACCATAAATAAAAATTCAACGCTAAATATAATATTGCGAAGGAAATTCTTGACTGGAAAATATCACCCTTGTCTTGTCCCATGCCACATTTAGGTTTGGGTGGGTAAGAGTGGACTAAATTGTTCATTATAGTTGAAGCACCAAAACACTCGTTTTTCCTCATTCTAATCCAGTTGTGAATATATACCAATCACAACATACTTTGTGAATATACACCGATGACAAGATTATAATATGCATGCTGACACATTGCCCATGTAACAGGCCATTTAAGTCATTATTGAGTCCCAGGAATCAAATACAACAATGAGTAATCATGTGCATTATTTCCCACTCGTGAATATGGTTTAAAAATAAGTCCCCACATACGACCATCCAACTTTTTCTCTTTCTTTATATAAAATATTTGTTTTTTTTGAGTCAGATTATTCCTCTAAGCAGTTAAACCCACATAGGAAGAAAAATGTTCTCAAAAGAGCTCACCAATTTAGAAAAAAATTGGACATACTTCTGAATAAAATTATTTTATGTATTTCCTGAATAAGATTATTTCTTAAAAAAAAGGTCTAGCCAATAAGGTAGATCAGGAAAAGATCATGTTTTAAGAGAGCCCACCAATTATTAGAAGAAATTAAGAACAGTAATCCTTGAACTGTGACACTGTGGCCTAGATGAGTCCCCCACCTACCAACCGATGTGTACAGAAAGCCTGTTTTGGACTTTGTAAGTATAGCAACAAATAGATCACTTTAAAAATATATATCCACAACTAAATTATTCAAGGAAAAAGAGCCCCTGTACAAAATGTCGGAATTTGAACTTGATGTAAATGTACAATTAGTATACCGGCAGTTAAAAAGTAAATTCACCGGAAAAAATTGTATACCCACAAGCAGAGAGCTTTCTTTGTACTCACACCTGATTTCTGCAAAGTCAATGTAGCAGCCAGCAAGTTGCTATCCAGTCCTTAGACTAAAGATGGTCTAAATGTAAGTACCTACGTACCAACCAACTCTAGAGGCACTGTGCTTAAAGTACATATATAATATGTACACCCACATTTTCATCATAGATCTATATATATGACGTATACCCACAATTGTATCACAGTTTAGAGTCATGGCTGGATCGAGAGATATTCAGGAAGCCAGCTTTAGACACCATGTTACAGAGCAACAATCAGAAATGGAGGAGGGGAATGGAGGAGACCAAGTTATAAGAGAGGTTGTATCAATTCCACAGACTCCAAGAGGAGGTGGCACACCCAGTGGCACAAGGTCCCCCTATCACAGCAACCAGATGTCTAATGCACATTCACATGCAATAACGCCTGCCGGAACAAGACCTCCTTCTGGTCTTGCATCTCCTTCCATGTCCAGGTCTCCCCTATTAAAGACACCCAAAACTCCTAGGACTCCCAAGACTCCCAAGACTCCAAGGACTCCATGGACGCCTTCTCTCAGCCCAATTGGGGCTCCCATGAAAAGGGTGCTGGTCAACATGAAGACTTACTTAGAGGATGTCGGGCATCTTACAAAGTTTAATCCTCAAGATGCTTGGCTACCCATTACAGAATCCAGAAATGGAAATGCCTATTATTCGGCCTTTCATAATCTCAATGCAGGGATTGGGTTCCAGGCCTTGGTGCTGCCTGTCTCCTTTACAGTTCTGGGATGGTATGTGATTTTTATTTAATTGTTATTGCATGATCATTAGTTATAGTGGCCAGACTCTTGGAATTTTAGTGGTGATGTCTGCGACTGATCAAACATGTCTCCCTGTCTTTGTAATGGCCAAAACGTTTGAAATTTAGAGGCCGGTGTGTGTGACCGATCAAGCATGGATCTTTTGTCTTTATAACGCCACGCCAAATCTTTTGAACTATAAGAGCAATATGGGATAATTAAGCTAGATCGGGAAGATTTTTTTGTTGAATTGAATGGTTATGTCCATTGAATTTCAGGTTAGATATCTGCGAGTGATCAAAGAAAACCATCGCTTTTGTTTTGTTTGGGCGAGTAGATTGAATGATCAGACCCCTTGAAGTCCTTTAGCTTTCGTCTCAGGTAGAATGTTCAGCTTCTTTAAATTCTAGGGAGAATCATGTTTGTCACTGACCAAGGGAGGGCCTATTTCTCTAGTAGAATGTTCAGCTTCTTTAAATTTTAGGGAGAATCATGCTCGCCACTGACCAAGGGAGGGCCTATTTCTCTATCTCTTTTGTTTTCATAATTTGGTTTTCTACTTGTTGGGATGGCTGTGCCCTTGCGATTTCAATATCGGCATGGTTTTTTATTACGGCTGGTCTTGTTTTGTTTTGATTCAATAGCTTGGTGGATTGGCTTTTAGATTATGTTATATATTTAAGTTATCAAGGCCGATGTCCCACTTTTCTCTTCATCTGGGTGGAATGTCCAATCCCTCAGAGTTTAAGAGCAACATGTGGAATTTTGCTAAAGGTGTTCTCTTTTTGTTTTCAATCTCTGTTGGAATGGATAGGCAATTTAAACTTTACTTAGGGTTATAATTGTCCCTGGTTACATATTCTTCTTCTTCTTTGTTTCCAGTCTTGCAACTTATTAAATGGTCAGGCCCTTGAAGTTTAAGAAGCTTACGGGGGAATAAACAAACCCTTAGAATTAGTCCATCTGAATTTTCCAGGTTTCTCCTATTAGCTAGAATAAACAAACCCTTAGAATTTTAAGAAGAACATAATCAGTTGAGATGCTGCGGTCTTCTTGAGTTTTAGCCTTGTTGAGTTATAATTTCTTGGCAGGTATTGATCCTCTGTGATTCGTGAATGATCAAAGTGGGTCACTAATTTTGTTTTCTTACTCCTAGATGGATTGGTCTGGCTCTGCGAGAGCAATATTAGAGGTTCAGAAAGGCTAGTCTTCTCTGCTTTTATTGTTTTACTTGGACTGGCAAAAAGCTTATGATATTTTCATAGACTGGTGTCTCTGATAACTTATAAGCAATAGATGTTTCTACTCTTTTTTCCCCTGGCAATTGGGTGGTGAAGAAGGTTATTGGTGATTGTGCAGGATAAGAATTCTTTTGTTTTCTCCCAGAGTTGAATAGTTGTGTCTGCTATTTTAAAAGTGATTTAAGTCTTTACTTATACTTTCATCTTAGTCAGCTATCTGGATGATCAGGCTTTTTGTACTTCAGCAGATGTATGGATGATCCAGCAAGGCTACCTTTCTTTTCTTTAAGGTTGAATGGCTAAGCCTTTTAAACCCTACAGAGTGTGAAGTTTGTGGCTGACCAAGTCATGTGTTACTAATTTCTGCTTTTCTGTTTTCCCAGTTTGAATAACCAGGCCCTACAAATTTCGCAAGTGATATGGGTTACCAAATAATTTGTGCTGTGGGTTTGTTTTATTTTTGACTAGTTAGAAAGGTTACGCCATTCAAGGATTTCTGTGTCCGTGTTTTGTTTTTTCATTTTTATTTTGTAATACTAGTTGAATGGTCTGGACTTTGGAATTTTACAATTAATATCTGTGAGGGAACAAAATTGTTCTTCTTATATTTCATTTTGATGAATAGTTGGAATGGATAGGTTCTTTTAATTCCCTCGGGACTGATGTATGTGACTCTGCAAGGCCGATTTTAATTCTGTCCCTTTTCTTGGTGCAACAAGTTCAAATTACTAGGTGTCATGAAGTTAAAATTTTATGTGTGACCTAAGTCTTAAGGATTTTAGAGGCAGTAGTAAGCAAGTGAGTGAAGCCACCTGATTTGACAAATAGTCAGATGGGCCAGGCCCTTTGAATTTTATACATGGCTTTCCATTCTTTCTTTGCTCTGAATGGTATTCTTACGTATATTGTGGGTGCCAATTTGATTTTATGCTGTTGAATGAATTCAGGACATGGGGAATTATCTCTCTATCTGTTGCTTATATCTGGCAACTATACACACTATGGCTTCTTGTAAGATTGCATGAATCTGTACCTGGAAAACGCTACAATCGATATGGGGAACTTGCTAAAGCTGCTTTTGGTAATGACAAATATCTTTTTGTTTTTTCATCAAATCAAATTGCTTAGAATCCCTCTTCTTTCTGGACATACAAATGAATAATGCTAGAGGACTTCTCTAAATAGATGTGGGTATTCAATTAGTTTGTCGGTTGAATAGATTGAAGACGACCAAATCTTCTTGGTATATTGCACTTGTAAGAAGTAATGGGATCATTCTGTGTTCTGTGAAAGAGAGGGGCTTGACCTGTGTAAATTTTGCTAATTTTGCAGGTGAGAAATTGGGTGGGTGGCTCTCCACTTTTCCAATCCTGTATCTATCAGGTGGCACTGCAATGGGACTGATCATTGTTGCTGGGGGCGCATTGAAATTGTTTTTCCAAATTGTTTGTGGTTCAACTTGTGAATCCAATCCACTAACTGCAGTTGAGTGGTATTTGGTGTTCACCTTCCTTGCTGCGGTTGTTGCACAGCTTCCCAATCTCAATTCCATTGCATGGTTTTCTTTGATTGGAGCAGCAACTTCTGTCACATACTGCACGATGATTTGGAGTTTGTCAGTAAGTCAACCTAGGCCTCCAAACGTATCTTATGATCCTGTCAGGGGTAAATCTGATGCTGCATCAGCTTTCTCAATCTTGAATGCATTGGGTGCCATAACTTTTGCCTTCAGGGGCCACAATCTTGCTCTTGAGATTCAGGTAAAAACTTTGCTTACCCTCTTTTTTAATGCATATTGTTTAAGGATATTTGTTAAGGTATGAAACCTTGCATTTCCTCGATATCTATGCCAAGTACACCAATTAAAAAGAAGAAAACTAGTTCATGTCATTTCTACATCCTTCTATTGATTTGGGCCCAACTTTCAATTGGCTTTTATATCCTTCTATTGATGTGCATATGTAATCAGGCTAATTACATCTTCAGTATTTCAAATTATAATAATATATCCAGAAAAGAGTGACCATTCACTTGCATACCTTATATATGCAGGCACACTGTAGTCCTAATCCTTTTTCATACTAAGAGACTAAGAGCATATGCTACCATGTTTACCATAGTTGTACTGTATTGTGGCAAGCAAGTCTCCTTTTTCATTCCTCCACATCCTCACATATAAGTACAATTAGGATTTCACCTCAATTATATTCATGGGTTTAAACAAGGGGTGATTCCAAAGCTAGGATCTACAGCAATTGAATACTCAAGTTAAAGATGCTTTTGCAGTTTTAAACCAGCTGTAGCATTTAGTAACTAGAATCTTTGGACAAGTTCCATTAGCATCTGAAAATCAATATAAGCGTACTCTTTTGTACTGAATTGTATAATATTTTGATAAACAAGCTTTGAAAGGTCCCATTATGTTGGCTAACATCTGGATATTGATTTTCAAGGTGATATTTAGGTTTTTTGAATTTTAGGATGGATGTTTCGTGGATGATATCATCTGATAAGATTTTTTCCCTGTGAGAATGTAGGCAACAATGCCATCAAGTCTTAAGCATCCAGCCCATGTACCGATGTGGAGAGGAGCTAAGGTTGCTTATACACTGATTGCTTTCTGCTTGTTCCCTATTGCAATAGGGGGATATTGGGCCTATGGGAACCTTGTGAGTTTATTTTTCAGTTTAACATGTTGATAAATAAAAAATATTTGAATCACAGGTTTTGCAATGCAATTGCTAGTATCTGAATGCAGTGTTGGTGTAAATGCAGATACCTTCAGGAGGAATTTTGACTGCTTTGTATGCATTTCACAATGCGGATATCGCAAGGGGACTTTTGGGCCTAACATTCCTTCTAGTTGTCATCAATTGCCTAACCAGTTTCCCAATTTATTCTATGCCAATTTTTGATGATTTTGAAGCTTCATATATCGGTTGGGCCAACAAGCCATGTCCTTGGTGGATTCGATCTGGATTTCGGACGATTTTTACATTCATGGGATTCTTTTTTGGGGTTGCATTTCCTTTCCTCAATAGCTTAGCTGGTTTCCTTGGAGGGGTCACATTGACGGTGACCTTTGCATACCCTTGTTTGATGTGGATTATGATAAAAAAGCCTGAGAAATACAGCTCTAGCTGGTATTTAAACTGGGGACTTGGTATATTTGGTATCATACTCAGCATAGCATTCTCAATAGGAGGTATTTGGAGCATCGTTGACAGTGGCCTAAAGCTCCATTTTTTCAAGCCAACCTAGCCATCAAGAGGGTTCCATCTCCAATTCATTGGAACACCAATTGTAAAATTAACATCATATCCTGTTGTGGTTTTCTTTTGACTTGTAATTCTTGGTGTTAGAGTCCATAGGTTGTCACATCATTGTGCATGAGTTATATGCACTTCAATGCCTGGTCATGCAGGTAGTGGGCATCATCTAGGCAAGATGTAATTGGTCCAAAGGGGTGCCACTCTGGAAGTAAATTTTGATATGCTAGCATCCTTACTCTCTTTGGCATAAACAATCACTCCATGATTCTACATGTCAAGCAGATTTATTCAGCTTTGGGTCGATTTACTTCATGGTATTTTTACGTGTGTAGGGTGCCCAAGCTTTGCTGTTCTTGTTGCCAGCTACATGTCACTGAAGTCTATCCATACACACTACTTGAAATCTGTAAGGGTCTTCTAGCAATCTGTTCTGTTTTGTGAAGATCTACTACTTCTATTTCCGATGTAAATGCAAAATAGGTCAATTTAAGTTCGACCTCTATCCTGACCTCTGTATCAAGTCGTCATAATCTCCTAGACGCATGCTGTCATATCTGTATTACAAAGCAGAAGATTAGGAATTCTGACTGTAAATTTGGTACTGGAAGGAACGTAGAACTTCTCATCTTCATAATAGTTGGAAGAATCCTTCGATTTAAGCATGGATAAAGACTATGTGGTTAAGAAATATTTGGGTACTTATGTATTCAGCACTATGTTTACATATTAAATGTGTGTAGTTGTATCAGTTTTACGCCTTGCCTAAAAGACTCAAGATTATATGTGCAGCCCATATTACCTTTCTGTTGTTTAAATTTGTGTAATGGGTATTTGGGAAACGGGAATTTGAAAGTTCTGAAGATTTTTCCAAACGATATCTCTCATACATATACAAAACAGGCATATGTATAAATACTCTGTAACTGATTGTTATAAATATAATGGGAAACAGAGGAAGGGAAGGGGGAGCCTGCAATTTTGTCTCGTGGTGTGAATAAACAATTATTAACAGTGGATTAAAAACATTGAAATTGAATTTGCAGCCACTTTCTAGTTAATTATATCACTAATCATGAATTTAACAGGTCTATCTAATTAATGTCATCACATATTTACAATATTCAATTCTTATTATATCAGAAATCTTTATAAAAATACAAACAAGAATTGAGTATTGTCTTTTCTTATTATAATACTTTATTTAATAAAATAAAGTATATATAAAAACAGGAACATATATTCAAATCATTTCTATCTTACAAATTATTTTCATTGTAAAAGTAAAAAGTGCATCCTTATCACTTTTTTTGGCATTGTATTTTAGTCACTCTAAATTCAACATATGTATCTTTGTGTAAGTGTTGGCATTCAACATATACCTTATCAAAATTCACAACCCTAATCCCTAGCAGTGTAGACCTAACCTTCATATATGTTGTTTAATTATAGTTCAAAAATGCAAATTTAATTATGGGCCTAAGTCAACACACTTCTAACTAGTCATTGCTTGTTCAACTAAAATATGAAATATTTAAATTGTGGCGTCAAGATGTTATGTATAAGGACAAACCCTAATTCATTTTAAGAATCTATAAACTCGGTCTATCTATTGCATCATACAATCTAATAAGTGAAGCATTTAAGAAGCATTACATTAGCATATGAGGTCATAAGGACACAATCATCTATATTTGTACTTGGTGTCTTCTAATCTTGAAAATTTGGCTAGTGATGTCAATCCTTTCACTTTGATTAGTGTTCTCCACACTTTAATGATTAATAAACAATATGGATTGGAAGTGTTTAAAGGTATAGGTAAAAGGATAAGCTCCTCAACCCCTTTGAGTGTTGTGTCTTCCCCCTTGCCCTCCCTTGCCCCCAAGCCTCTTCTTTCATTGTTTCTCCTAATTCTTATTCCCCCATTTACAATATGCCATGCAATGATCCACTTAATGTACCCATTTCTTATATCCAACCTCTTCTTGTGCCTACTTCCCATAATGCACGTCTACCTCTCATGTGCACCCTACTTCTATTGTTTCCACTTTTCATGTTCATCCCATGGGTGGTATCCCTACATCTTATGTTCATCCCACGGTGTTATTCCTATGCATCATGTTGGTGTCACTCCATCTTATGTTGGTGTTATTCATATTCTTATGTTGCAAGTATGAGTAGTTGGTGTTGTCATTGATGTCAAAAGACTTATGTTTGTGTTGTCATTGATGTCAACTAGTTTTGTTGGTGATTGATTGAGAAGTTGTGATGATGTTTTGATTAGTTTCATTATGTTGTTATTGGTAAGTGTTACTAGTGTCAACCTCTAGTGTTGCTTTGATAAGCATGTGTATGGTTGAGTCGCTATGTTGGTTTGGTTGTCATGAGGAGGTTCTAGATGATGAGAATGTGTTTGTGGTGTTTGATTTCCAAGTGTTTTTGAGAAAATTTGAATAAAAGAGTAAATAGTGTGCTGTAGAGGAGTTTTGGCATACAGAGTGGTGTTCTAGTTTTGCTCCGCATTTCTTCTGTGTTGAAGATCTGTTTGTGTGGTTCGAATATGTTGATCAGAGGTGTCCATAGGTGTTATATCTAGAGTTTCTTGGTCTAGATAGTTGTGTAGAGAAATTTGTGTTCACCAATGTGTGAACTGTGCAGTACAGTAGTGTATAGGAGATGGTTTTGATCCACATTTTTTCGTAGTTTGGTTTCTAGTCTTGCGGTTCTGGAAGTGTGCTGATAAGGTTCATATCTACCTTCAGTTGAAGTTGTTTATGGTTTGGTGCTTTGCAAGTTGATTTCTTGAGTTATAGTGTGGAATATTATCTAGGTGTACAGGATGTTTATGTTCTTCAAGTGAAAGTTGTTGTGAAGGAATTTGTTGGATTTTAGGTGTTTGTGGAATATTCCAGATTGTGTTCAAAGTGATGTTTTTTTGTTTGCAAGTTGTCTCAAGATTAAAGGAAGTGTGTACTTAATTGTTTAATGGTGTTTACATGGGTTCAACCGACCTTGGGTGTTTACACTAATTATGGATTTGCTTCAATGATTGTGGAAGCGTGGTGTGGTGTATATGAGTGGATTTAGGTCCAAGTTAAGGTGTGATGTGGTCCGCCTTTATTCCTTTCCACCACAGGAATGTTTTGGTGTTGACCTAATTTGAATTTGCACAGTTGAGGTGCATAGCTAACCTTGGAGAATATTTTCAAGGTTGAAGACGGTATAAATAAGTGTTGTGTTAATGGAGGACTTGAGAGTAGTGTGTGTGATGTGAATTGCAGAGGTGTGAAGTGTGAATTTGTGAAGTGCAGTGCAAGCTTTAATGAGTTAGACTACTAGAAGTAGTGAGCAGAAGGTGTATACAATCTTCAGAAAGGCTGCAAATGTGTTGGTGATGTTGTGGTGGACTATTCTGTTGTATTGAGATAGATTTCTCATTGTAACCATCTTCTTTCTTCTTCTTTGTAATCTGGTAGTGAGCCCTTCTTTTGGGCAGTGAGCCTATTGTATTCAATGTTGAAATTACTTTATATTGTGAGCTAATCCTCAACATGTTTTTTCCCTTCTTGGGTTTTCCATGTAAATCTAGCGTTTTATTGTGCATGTTGTTGATGTGTTATAGTTTATGTTATTTGCTTTCATGTCGAATCATTTTATTAGATTAAGTTTTAACAAAGTTGATCTAAATATTAATGAGGGTTTTGATGTTTTAATGTACAACTGATTCACCCCCCTCTCATTTATCATGTGCATTCAACAATATATGTATCCCACCTACATTGTCACCTCAATGTTGCCTCTTACTGTACATTTCTCTACCTTTGGTACTTTACTCAAAAGGTTTGACAAGATGCAAAAGAGAATGGATGCCTTTCCTACTAGAGCTACAATAGACATAACAACTAAAATCAAACACAATCCACTTGCTCTTGAGATTTTATGTTATTCATTTCCTAGTTGGATGTGTACTCCTAGATTTGAAATGTATAATGGTAGAGGATATTTAATAACTCTCTTACAATCCTTTAATGCAACATTTTGGATTTTGTGTATGATGAGAAGTTGTTGACTTAGCAATTCCCACATATTTGAAAGATTATGCTATTGAATTCTTATATTCACTTCCACATGGGTATATGCATTCATTTTCATATTTGTTCAATGTTTTTGTGAGATATTTTAGTGTAAATGTTGATTTGATGGTACCATTTTTGAAAATACGGTTAATATGTGCAGTGAAAGTATAAACAAATAGTGCTCAAATCCAATTAACCAAATAGATTAGCATGTGATAATCACTGAATTTAAAATGAAACATAGAGAAACAAATATAAAATAAATTAAAATCAATAATAATTGATAATATTAGATGTAGTGGAGAAACTCTTCCAAGTAAAGGATTCCACCACCAAAGAGGCATATAGCTTGTATTAAATTGAACAAATCACTACAACAAAGTTGACTCAATATTCTTTAGTCTCACAACATTCTTGTAAGGAAGTTAGGTGTGAGGAAATAACTTTACACTAATTTTGAAGGGAGTGATGTGCATAAAACTTAAAATCTAATCCAAAATTATTCAAAAAGTAGAGAAACACATCATAAACAAATAAACAATAATACCATAACACATTGATTTATGTGGAG
This sequence comes from Sequoia sempervirens, assembly GCA_007258455.2. Lineage (NCBI taxonomy): Eukaryota > Viridiplantae > Streptophyta > Pinopsida > Cupressales > Cupressaceae > Sequoia > Sequoia sempervirens. The sequence continues at coordinate 668,867,164 of VDFB02058242.1, read as the reverse complement.
AACATCCTTTCGCAAGAAGAACCCCACTCTGAAACTTTTCACAATGTATTATCAAGTTTAAAAAATATTACAACACACTTATAATGCAAGTGTTTATAGGAGAATTTCACCAGCAGTTAGACTTGGAGAATTTCAACAACATTCCAACAACACATGTGTACCTACAAACTCACGTATAAAACTCACTTCCTCAATCACCAATTGATAAAGGATTTAAATAGAAACTTGCATATAAAATCCACTTCCTCAAGCACCAAATAAAACCCAAAACTATGAGCTAAAGCCATTCTCAAATGTGGTGCCAAAATTGGGTGGAAAAATCCCAACACCCCAATCATGGAGAATCAGATCCACCATACAATAATAAATTTATTACATCTATCATTTTCATTATAAACTTCCTAAATATAGCACTTTATTTTTAGCTTCACAATCTTCTCAATCATTCTTATGTCATTTGTCATAGTGTTGATCAAGATTCCCAATAACTCCCTCTATTCTTGACTCCTACGTGTCATTAGAATCTGTTATCTAGGTCCTTGTAGGATTCCACCAAAGTAGGAATCCTGAATATGCTAAACATGTCCAAATTAATATTTGATAACACCTTACAAAGCATTGACACTTGGAAAATAATGTCACCTTAAATTCTCGCACCTCATTTTCATGTGAGGCTTATTAAAGTAATAATAAAATATAACAATTTTTAATTAATTATTGGAAATGTCAAATAATAAATAAATAATTCTAAGAACTTGCAAAGATTGAGAAACCTTAATTCCCAACAATTCCAACAATATGAAAGTACCTATATAAGACCATATCCAACCTCCATCCCAACTCACTGATATATAGAGAAATTAGAAATAAGAGACTATAAATGGTTTAAAAAATAATGGGTCAAAACCATGAGCCCAAGCTAGGTGCACCCAAAAACTAAGGCAAAAATACAATGCCCAAAATACATTGGTCAAACACTAGGAATAGATTTATAACTCCTCTTACACATTAATGCATCATAAAATTGGCTAGGTTGCTAGGAAATTAAATGTTTCAATCTTGAAATTTTTCTAATATTATTTATTTAATACTCTCTTTTTTTATATAATTATTTGATGCTTAATAATGTATGTTGTTTAATGTTTGTGCTCCATCTAAAATGGGGTATTGAAATTTGTATAAGGCATTTGGTGTCATATGTTAATACTTTGTTGCATTAGTGTATGTTGTCATAAGGTGGACATATTTAGTCTATTTAGAGTAACCCTCTTTTATGGGATTTTATGACAAGTTATGATAAAATCTTATGATGTGTAAGAGCCAAGAATATAGGGAGTTACTTTGGAATCTTGACCAGTTATGATGGGCTTTATTATTTGTCATATACGTATAGTTTGAGATAGTTTGTTATGACAAGTTGGGCACTCATGTTGAGTGGGTCAAGCTAGATGCTACAAGTGATTAATTTACTTACTATTTTTAGTAGTTTATGGGAATCTTGGAAGGGTGTTAGATGTTTTAAGCCCAAGTTGGGCATCGTACCATCAAAGATTTTGTACATGGTTTTGTAAACCAAAAGTTATTTCTAGCTTATTCATTTGTCTATAAATTGGTACTTGAGGAAGTGGATTTGATAAATTAGAGTTTTTAGGTACATGTGTTGTTGGAATCTTGTCAAAAGTCTTGTTTAATTATTGAAGAATTACTCCTATAACAACCTAAATTGTAGTTGTTATAATCTTCTTTCAATTCTGATAATTCATTGTGCAATTTTTGAGTGTGGGGTTTTCACTTGAAAGGGTTTTCCCCATTAAATCAATGTGTGGGATTTTTCTCTTGAAAGGTTTTGTCCCACATAAATCATTGTGTTATGGTTTCATTGTTTATTTATTTTTGTGTGTGTTTCTCTACTTTCTATAATCATTTTGGATCAAATTTTTAGTTGTTTGTACATCATTCCCTTCAAGATTAGCATAGGAAGTTATTTTTTCACACCTTGCTTCCTAACAAGTAGTATTAGAGCTTAATCACCTTTGGTTCTAGTTGTCAAGCAAAAGATTTTTTGAGCTAATTATTTTTTGAGTGAGCTTGTGCAAAAAAAATAATTTTGTGATAAATTTATTGTAGGAAAATAAAGATGGCAAGTGCATCACAAAGGACTGAGGTGGAAAAAATTTCAAGCACAAACTTTGAGATGTGGAGGTTAAAAATATAATATTTGTCAATTGATCTTGATTTATGGGATGTTGTTGATGCAAATGTTAGAGAGCTATGTTGTCATTCAAGCATCTTACTATGGCGTGAAAGCACAAACCTATGTCACACTTTATAAAGGAAATGACCAACACAAATAAAAAATCAACTTTGACCGCTTAAAAGTGTCCTTTATGTTTTGAATTTCAAAATGATGTAAACTAATGAAATATAGAAATCTTGATGAAGTTTATACTTGTAATTTTAAAAAAAATTGGTTTGATATGTTTGTTGTAAATTTAAGATCAAAATTTGAACTATTAAAAAATTCAGTAAAAAGTGAGGTTGATGGGACGTCACAAAAAAAAGGCAAACATTTTTTTTCCCTATTTTTCCTCTCCAAATAGCTAACTTCAATATCTAGCACATGGGAAAAAAATCAATGAATATTTTTTTGTAATAACGTTTTAAAGCGAAACTTCATTAGAATGCCATAGTTTTCATGGGACATCAACTTTTGTCTAATTTTTTCATCAATTTGAAAAATAAATTATAGCCTTTTGAAGAGGATTCTCACCTCTAGTGCACCATATATTTTTCAAAAAAATTGAATATGTTTTAATATATTTTTTAATTCATAATTAGCCTATTTTTTAATTATAAAAACCTACTTACAGTACATTTAAATAAAAAATAAATAATAAAACTAATCAAAACATCAAAAAAATGGCTTCTAGACTCTAAGCTTTACAAAAGGGTATTTTTATATTTTCATGAAATTGCCCCTTGTTGCAAAAATTCAGAGTTAAAGTTGATTTTTTTTTTAATTTTCCCCAAAATAGGGGTAAATTTGCCACATAGGCAGCCACATAGACAATTTCAATCAAATTGGTTTTGACCGAAATGGTTTCACCTAAAACCTTACATGTAAATTGAGACACATTTCAAAATTTTAAACATAGATTTTTTATTTTATAGTTTCAGAAGAAAGTGTTTCGCTCAAAACTATATGTGCCACATATAGGCCACATGGTTTCAAGTGTTTTTTTTTTGCCTAAAATTGTTTATGGCAAAAATGTTTTACTTGAAACTATTTAGTTGGCTAAAAGTGTGACACAACTTTATGCTTTTACCCTATGATATAATGGGCTAAAAAGTAAAGGGTATAACCATATTATGTTTTGCAAATTCTGCTCTTGTTAATATCCATGAAGAACTCACTACAAAATTGTTCAAGAAGAAACTTGGAGAAATATTTCAAGCAAAGTCTTAAGTGAAGAAAAAACATTTAAGCAAAAAATTATATTCCTTGAAGATGACAAAAGGTGGATGGATTGTAGACCACCTAGAAGTATTTAATATGTTGATGGCTTAATTAAGTTCTCTATGGGTGTGAAAATGGATGGGGAGGAAAGATGTCAATTTTTTTTGTGTTCTTTTCTAGACTCATGGGACAACCTAGCCATGACCATTGGAAGAAATTTAGTCACTTCGAAGGTAGAATATGTTGTTGGTTTTTTGTTTTTAAAGGAAATGAAAAGGAAGGTCTCTCTAAGTGGAAAAGAGGCTTTGAATGTTTGAGGAAGAAAAATAAAGAGGTAAAAAAATGATAAGAAGTGTGACAAATCCTTATCCAAGTCCAAGAGATCTAAATCTCTTGGAAAGTCTAAATTTATTTTTTGGAATTGCAGTAAGCCTAGTAATCCTAGTCGCTTCCATAAGGATTACAAAGAAGAAAAACGTTGGTTTTGAATCTAAATTTAAGAATGGAGATGGTCATGCATTCAATACAACTTTGGCTACTCATGCAAGTGAGAATTCATGGTTGATTGATTCAAAGGTGTCTTTGGGATCCCATGTTGATTGGGTCAAATTGGAGGTTACAAGTGATTAATTAATTTACAATTCTAAACATTTATGAGAATCTTGGAAAGTGGCATTAGAATTTTTTAGCCCAATTTTGGTGTCAAACCACTAGAGATTTTACATATTTTTTTGTAAACCAAAGTTTATTTCTAATAAGTCTATTTGTTTATAAATTGGTACTTGAGGAAATGGATTTGATATGATAATTGCAAGCACATAGGTGTTAGAATGTTGTCAAAATTCTTCCATGTTTAATTGCTAGTGAATTACTCCTATAAGTACTTACATTGTAATTATTTTGTAATATTATTTTAGATTTGATGATGCGTTATACATAATTTGGAGAGTGAGATTTTTCTCCCAAAAGGGTTTTGTTAGATACACAGGACAACTAAGAGGGGGATGAATTAATTGTACATTAAAACATTCAAACCCTCATTAATCTTCAAACCCATATTAAGCATGAGCATGAATGTAAACAAGTGAAACATCAACACATCAACAAACATACATAATAGAACACTAGATTTACGTGGAAAACCCTAATCAAGGAAAAACCATGATGAGATTAACTCACATATATATTAATAACAACACCAAATACAATAGGCTCACTACCCAAAGGACTCATTATCCGGAATAGAAGAGAATAGAAGAAGACTGTTACAAGGAGTTTCACTATCTTGAAGCAACATGAAGATCCACCACAACAACTCTACACCATCCAAAACCTTTAGTTCACTCCCTCCAGCAAATTCAGGTACACCGAAAATGTAAACACCTTATGCTCACTGCTTCTAGTAGCCTTAGGCATTTAAGCTCACACTCATATCACAACACTTGATCACATTTGTATCTCACTTTACATCTACAACATCTCCAAAAATTGAACTTGCTTATATATCCTCCGCAACTCCAAACAATCTTGTCTATGTCAGCCTTAATGAGACATATGCATCTCAAACATGTAGCCTACAAATAGGTCAGTACCAAACACTTTCGTAGTGGAAAGAATTAAAGGAGAAACACACCAAGGGTTAAACAAGACCCAAATCCACACTAACATGCTTCACCATGATTCCACAAACCATGAAGCACATCCACAAGTAACACTAACATGTTGGGTCGACCAAACCTGTATTAGTGCTACCAAACAATCAATTACTCTTCATCAAGTTTGAAAACATCCTACAGACCACGAGGAAACATCACACAACATCCCATAATATTTCAAAACCATTAGAATATTCAACAACACTGTCACAACCACAGACAACTAATAATACTACCATCCAGTGCAACCAACAACACTAGCATAAACATACAACTTAATAACCAACCTTGTGGAATAACTAAACACAAACACTCCAAGGGAAGGTAGGTTCAGACAATATTAGCACATTCTTAAATCTACAAGACAAGAAACCTTAATGCAAAAAACTGCACAAAAATTCCATTTCTCCCTGACAACCTTCTTGTTGCAAGGTGTGTGCCCTTGGTCTCCTTGTGTTGTGCAACATAGCACTCAGGTTTGTGTCATGGCTTAACCACCTCCTATGGATTCATTAACTTTGTAGGTTGTATCGGGCATTAACAAGTCGATCTTTTGGTACAATAGCAATTGTCTTTGCAACAATTGGTATCAGAGCCCGAGTCACAGGTTCGAACCCCTCACTTGCACTGGGGGGATTGTTGCAAGGTGTGCACACTTGGTCTCCTTGTGTTGTGCAACACAATGCTTAGGTTTGTGACATGGCTTAACCACCTTCCATGGATTCATTAGCTCTGACAATTGTATCACACATTAATAGGTCGATCTTTTGGTGCAATGACAACCATCTTTGCAACACTTCTTTATAGGCAACACATTTCCAGACACATCTTCCACTACCACATGATCTAGAACCTAAAAATATAGATATAACACCTCGAAAACCTCTGATCATATCATCCAAACCACATAAGGAAACATTCAACCATGAAGAAATGTGGAACATAATGCAAAACACAACTCTACCACCTTTTACACACTCTATTCATTTTTTCTCAAAAACACTTGGAAACCAAGTGAACCAACTACATTAGCAACATCACAAACACATTCTCATCAATACCACTACAGATTGCAACAATCTCCCCATATGCAACACCAATAGTTTCCCTATTTACAACATATGCTCAACACCACAATAGAGGTTGACATAGGTTGACATCAATGACAACACTGCAATAATCTCCCCCTTTGTCATTGATGGCAACACCAACTCTAAAAAACCATCAACAACAAAAGCAACCTTGCATCAAGCAATACTTCCACTTACTTGGACACTTCTTACATTTCATACTTCTCCCCATGTTTTTCAAACTTTTCTCTTCCCCTTTGACATTAATGGAAAAGGGAAACACCTACATACTTCACTTCATGAAATGCTTACAAGCAACCCTTTCTCACTTGCTCTCAACAACTCTCTCCCCCTTAGGGGCATAGGATATGCTCCCCTTGACTGCACCCACCAAAGACACCATTGAGAGGTAGCCTTTATTAGTCTAGGACTAAGAATGTATCTTGAATAGCTCACTTGGACAAATGCACCAACTCATGCATCTAATTGAAAGGAGAGGAAATAACCCCTAGCTTCTGTAGGAGATACTCAAATGTATCTTTTGGAAGAGCCTTTGTAAAAAAATCTGCTATTTGGTCCTTTGTAGGCACTCCAACTTCACTTCATTCTCTTCCACTTTCTCTCTTAGAAAGTGATACCGAAAAGAGATATGCTTTGTCCTTGAATGCATTACTAGGCTTTTTAAAATGTTGATAACACTTGTATTATCACACAAGATCGAAATAGTGTAGGGTCACAACTAAATTTTGTTTGCAATACAAAATGATTAGAAGTTGGACATTAAACATTTAATGTTAGTTTTGCTTCCAGATTAAGAATATTATAAAACATGAACTATTGAGGATGTAATTAAGTTTGTTTGAATTATAAAAAAGTTGGTAATTAAAGTAACAAGTTAAGTAACGTAAATAATGGTATTTAGTGGTTATTATGGAGAATTGTATAGTCCATATTCTTTTTTTCTTAATTTTTGTTTTTCAAGAAATAAAAGAAGAAAAAGAAGGGGGGAGAGTGCTATAATGGATTGGAAAACAGATTCATGGTAAGATGAAGGGGAGCTAGAAGGAAGAGGCAGTAGAAGAGAGATTGGAGGGAGAGAAAGGAAAAAGGTAAGATACATTTGTTGTTCACGTTAATGTTTTCTTTTTGCAGCTAATCGAAGATTAATTATGATATAATGTGGATACTAACGCTTGCTCTGTGTGAGCCAACAATTAAATATGCTTTGTGTGAGCTTATGGTTAAAATTGCCACTATGTGTGAGCTAGAAATATGCTCGAGGTGGTTGGGTGAAGAGTAGCAAGAAATACTTATTTTCTTTATAGTATCACAAAATTAATCGCATATTGTTGATATTTACTCTTGCTTTACTGATGATTTGAGTTGCATGTAGAAAAAGAGCCCTCAAACATGGATGGTTAGAATCGGTGGTGAAACAAAGCATTGAGGTTGACAAATTCTCTTTTATAGATAATAAGATTTGTTGAGTAGAAATCTAAAGATTTGTGTACATATTGGGGCATTGATAAGATCGTTTTGTAGGAAATTATACAATAGGTTTTGGGAAAACTAAATTCAGCAAGAAGGGAAATTATCGACTTTTCAATAGGTGAATACCTTCTATGTTCTCCTAGCTTCAGAAAATCATTTCTTGAACCCTTAAGCAGGAATATTAAAGATTACAATAAAGTTTTTTTATTCGACACCTTATTTTGTTTTAGGGGAATTTCTTCATTACTTATTCAAGACCGTTTGTTGAGCGCCTGAAATAGGGTTTTAATTTCCTCAGGCGCCTATTCTGTTGAATTCGCTGAAGATACTAAATTGTCTTTTAACAGGTGTATAAGTTTCTTGGTAGAAATTTGTCTCAAGCTGTGGAGAATTAACGAATATCTCTTGAGCCGTTGGGTGTATGAAGTTGTGTGCATCAAATGATAAGTTAAACCTGTTTCTCTTGGAACAATTTGAAACTAAGACAAAATTGTTGGTCATGAACCCGATTTTACTCTCCTGTATGCGAGTAGTAGCACAATAGATAGTTATTTTACTAGCTTATTGATTGTTGAATGTTAGCCTATGGAATTATTTAATTGATTATGACATAAAACATGAATGAACAATTTCCTATGCATAGAATTAACTTAATGGAATTCTTTCCCATGTTGATTTTGAGAGTTTCCACATGTCTAAGGTCATGCTATAGCTTCACTTATTGAAAAAAGGTATTCTAAGGCTTCAAAATTTCCATGAAGCACTTGTTGCTGACAATTTTGTTCTCCTTTCATGAAAGAAATCTCAATTACAATATTTCTAGGTAAATAATGTTGATAAGTGATATTGGTGTACAATGCCATGCAACACAATTCACTGAATTTCCATAGTTTGCAAAAATAATTACATTTGCTTAGTTTTTCTTGCTAAATACATTTAAGAAAAAATTCTTTCAAAGAGGACTCAAACCATCATTTGTCAAGTGAATATTATTGTAGATCAACTGATTGCATTTTAATTTCACTATGAATAAAAGTTCAATTTTGTTGATGAAGGTTTTGAAGTTTTTTTTTGAAGATAAGGAGTGGAAAATTGAATAGGATAGAAAGCTATCACTCTCAAGGTGGAGATCACATTGTCTTTTGTGAAACTGGTTAAGAATTATCTTCATTGTAACAGAAAAAATATCTATTTGAAACTCAATTGTGTTTTAGGAACTCAAATTCCTCCAAACTAGAAAGTTAGTTGTATTGTGGTCCTTCTTGAGGAAATAGTGAAATAAAATATGAATTCACTAGTTCATCTATCTATTGGCTTAATTTGTTTGGAAATTAAATGTAAGGTTGTTAAATCTAATAGTGTTTTTCAAAACTAATAGTTAATATTTCTTTCAAAATATACAACATTTGGCACTTGGAGTCCTACAGAGAGGTCCTAGCTCTTGGCATTTTCCCTTGTTTCTCTTAGAATATGATGTGAGTATTTTATTGTTCAAATAATTATTACTGGTATTGTCATTCGCAAGGAGTAAGCATTACATTGGTGTTAGAGCACTAGGTTTCAGCATTAGGAGCTTTGGGGAAAAATTAATTTTCCTAAAATAACTCGTTTTAATGATACCAAGTTTCCACAATCCATGTTATAGTTCAGAGATGTTTCTAGATTAGATTGTGTTTGAGTTTTTTGCATCAATTAGATTATGTTTGAGTTTTTGCATCAAATACTCAAACACAATCTAATCCAGAAACATCTCTGAACTATAACTCATTTTGCTATGTAGAAAAAAAAAGAAACATGTCGGTGAATCAACCTGGTCAACTTGGAGAACCAATGGGTCAGGGGCCACAAATACTCCAAGCTTTACAAAATTTGGTAAATGTGATACAAGAAAGGTTACGGTGCCAAATTAGCATCATAATGTAGAACAACAATCTGTGCCTCAAGAAAGAAGTAGAAGTCCCCGCCACAATGGAAGAAAACACATTGAGGGAGGAGATCCAAGACATTACCCTCCACCTCCTTGTAACACCCAACTAGTTAGGGGGGTTGTTGTAGATATTGATAAGATTATACAAAATTTTCTTTGGTTGCAACCACAACAATTTATCTGGGTCTACTGATAGATTAGAGGTTGAATCATGGTTAATAATTCTTGAAAAGAACTTTGCGTTGAAGTCTTATGAAAGCAATCTTAAGGCCAAATTGGAAATTTATAAACTTAAGGGTAGTGTAGATACTTGGTGGTGATAGGAGGAGAGGAAAAGACATGTAACCCCTAAAAATATCACTTGGGAAACCTTCTTAGAGGTCTTTAGAAAGAGATACATTTCAAAGCATTTTGACAACAAAAAATTAATGAATTTCATAATCTCCAACAAAGAGGAATGACTGTAGCACAATATGAGGATAAATTCTTTGAGTTGTCATAGTATATGGACTACATTCAAGATGAGAAGCTGATGGTAAACCATTTCATTAGAGGACTAAATCACAATATAGTAGGACTAGTTTGGTTTTCTGAGCCCACCACTGTGAAACATGCAGTAGAGAAAGCACTTATTGCAGAAGAAATCCAACTGAGACATCAGGACCAACAATGAAGTTCATTTCAACATCATAACCGCAACCAATCCCGTTCTTTTAGGAATGGAAATAGATCAACTTCTTATTCTTCTAGACCAACTTAGTCACAACGAAATGAAAAAGCTAGGTCCTCACTAGAAGGTTCAGTCAGGTCATGGAAAAGCCCCACTTAGAGAGGGGATTGAAGAAATTAGTCACAATACAATGAAGCATCCCATTCTCAACAAAATACTCGAGGAAATCAAGCTAGCACTGGTAGATTAGTTTTCCAATCTAATTCAAGGCACATTTGTTACAATTGTGGTGGTAAGAGACACCTTGAATGGGAATGTCCACACAATAAGGCAGTTTCAGGAGTCCAGTAGTCAACAGCTTCCTAACCTACTCTGGGTGATATTGGAAATTTTCATCAAGTTTTTGTAGCAATAGAAAACTGACAAGCTGATCATCAAGCATCTATCATAGACGTTCCCAAAAAAATTGGTAAGGTTATTGTTTCTGTTCTTTTTTATTCAGGAGCAATAGATTCTTTTATTTCCCTATTTGTAGTGGAGAAGTGTGGGCTTGTGGTTGCTAAGAAAAATGTGAATTGGGATGTGGAGTTAGTGTAGAACCCCAATCCTATACTTGCACAAACATACTGAACAAACACAATATTAAATCCAAATGCAAGTAAGAACTAAGATTCCCCATGAAATTCATCTACAATGCTCAAATAGAAAAGAAATAGAAAAGAAATTGAAGAATAAAGCAAAGAAAGTAATTGAAATCCTATTTAAACATGCAAACTCTCAATCCCATGGGGGAATTGGTGCCAATTTGATGTGGAAATTGGACCTTTCCCAACTCCTATGCAAGCTTGATGAAGATTTGTGGATGATTGAAGCTCCTTGATGAAATTTTGGCATAACCTCGCTATGAAACCATGAAAATGATGAACACTTGATATGAAATAGATAAAATTATCTCTCAATGTGAAGAGTGTAACTTTTCTCTAAGTTGTGGATCCAAAATACAAAGGAAAGCCTTCTATTTATAGAAAGACAAGATGGAGGAATGAGAAAAATGGAGCAATGTGGGATTATTCATCATCTAATGGGAAAGTGCCACTTGTCAAGATGTGAATGGAGGAAGCTTGAGCACATTTTGATGAATGTGCAGAATAAATGATATTAGGTGGAATTTTAAATTTGAAAGTTGGCTTGTTGGAGGGAGAAAAGAATGACTTAAATGCCACTTGGCTCAATGCACAAGGACATGTAAGAGGAGTTAAATGCTTTGTTGGAAGGAAAAATCCCATTTGGAGGGATTTTCAAATTTGGAAGAATATTCTCCTTCTATTCCATGTTGAGAGAAAATAGGAATTTAGTAAATCAATTAAATGCATTTTCATGTGCAAGTAGCAAAAGCTGGATGAATTAGATGATTAGGATTAAATTAATCAGGATTTGATTAATTTAATGAGGGATTAGCTGATTTGATCATTTGATTTAGATTTTTGGATTGAAATAAATCAAAATGAGAGGAAAATGATTTAGACTTAATTAAATAAAGATTTTAATTTATTTAATTAAAGAAGATGGTGTTAGATTAAATCAAATAAAGATTAATTTATTTAATTTAATGGAATGACTTTAGAGATTAATTAAATAAAATGAATTATTTAATTAAAAGAGGGACTTATAGGATTAATTAAATAAAAAATAATTTATTTAATTAATAGGAGATGCTGACTTGATCAGATAAAATTGATTTATTTAATTAAGAGATGAAATGTGATGAATTTAATTAAATAGAGATTATTTAATTAAATGATTAGCAGAGAGATGATTCAGGATGAACTGGTGTTAGTAAAATTAGGATTAGGTGTGATTGGTATATTTTCCATGTCTATAGTTAGCTTCTGGAGCTAGAATTTCAATTAATTCTCTTGTTAGATATTGTTAGTTAGAGCTTAGTTCTCTTTCTACCAAAAGCAAATTTTAGGGTGATACCTTTGGTGTCTTGTGACATACTTTTAGGTATGGATTGGATGAATGGACATAAAGAAAAACTAGATTACTGACACAAGTCTATTGAGTGTTTAGACGATATGGGTAATAAGGTAGTTGTTTTTGGAATTAAGAGACCAATATCTCTTATGATGATTTCAGCAAAGCAACTCAAGCGATGTATGAGGAAAGGATGTCAATTCTTTACTATTTCCATTAGTGATCGATCAGAGGAAAAACCTGACACTTCTTTAGATGATCATCCTATTCTTCATGAGTTTGTTGATGTGTTTCCCCCTCAACACCAAAAAGGGAAACTAATTTTCACATAGACTTAGTTCTTAGAGCTCAACCAATTTCTAAGGCTCCCTATAGGATGACCACACAAGAATTACAATAAATTAAATTGCAGCTAGAGGAATTGTTAGAAAAAGTCCACATCCGTCCTAGTGTATCTCCTTGGGGTGCACATGTGATTTTTGTCAAAAAGAAGGATGGAACTATGCGGCTTTGCGTAGACTATAGACAACCTAATAAGCTCACTATCAAGAACCGACATCCTTTATCGAGGATAGATGAGTTGTTTGATCAAATTCAAGGAGAAAAGATTTTCTCTAAGATAGACCTTAAGTTTGGATATCATCAATTAAGAATTGTTGAAGCTGACATACATAAAATAACATTTCGCACAAGGTATGGCCATTATGAGTTTACTGTTGTCCCTTTCGATTCGACTAATGCACATGCATTTTTTATGAGTCTAATGAATGGAGTCTTTTGAACTTTTCTCGACTAGTTTGTGGTCATTTTTCTTGATGATATACTGATCTACTCACACACTGTGGAGGAGATGAGGATAATTTCTAAAAAATTTTGTAGTGTCTGTGGGAAAATCAATTGTATGCAAATATTGCTAAGTGTGAATTTTTCCAAATAGAGATCCAGTATCTTGGGCATGTTATTTCAGGTGATGGTATCTTCGTGGACCCTTCCAAGATTTAGGCTATTGTGGGATGGCCTACTCCCACTAATGTAGCTAAATTTAGAAGCTTCATGGGTTTAGCTAGATATTACAAAAGATTTGTAGAAAGTGGTGCAGGATCACCTACCAAGGTGCCAAGGTGCAAGCATATTTTGATGTTTTGTTTTAAAAATATTTTCCTTTTTTTGTGTAAGGTCTTTGTTATCTTCTATATTGTGGTTGAGGACCTTTATGGTTCATTGGTAAAAGTTAAATAACTTGGAAAATCTTTTTGTGGTCGGTTCTTAAGTTTTTAACAAAAATTGAAAAACACACTATGTTTTCCAACGTTAGGTTTTTGGCCGTTCTTAGGCTCAAATTTGAAAACCTAACTATTTTCTTGGCTTTGTAAAAGATAAATCTCGACCATTTGAAGGGGATATAAGTTTTTTTGTTGGCAGTTTCAAGTGAAAATAAAGAAAAAACAACAATTTTGGCGTGGAAAACTGTGTTTTCTGTTTTGTTTTCTGTAGCAGCAGCTTGCATGAATTAAATAAGGATTTTTGTGGATTCCTTTAGCATGTATTAAGCCTCTGGAAGTTTTGTTTACATCTGTGATACCTTGATATTTCTACTGCTCTAAACGTGCAAAACAACTAAGAAACATGAATGACAAAATACCAAGGACACCTCAAGATTAGCCGAAGGAGTGATACAACGAAAAGGAATGCAAATAAGATGAAACACAAACACTTTTACCTCCCTTGTTGTTGATACCTCCTTGATTGGCCCTTGCTTGGATTGGTTGTGTGCTCCTTAGATGATGGTTTGAATGACTATATGCAAGATTCAATATGCAAGATGATGAACAAAGATGGTTGAATGATTGAAAAGGCTTGAGGATTCAAATGGACAGCATGTAATTATCAAAACGCAAAGTGTTGAGAAGGAAAATTAGCAGCATAAGGTTTCTCAAATGAAGAAGTGTTCTCCAAATGCCCTTGAGGAGGGGGTATTTATAGAGGATCTTGAATTCTCTAGAGAATTCAATGGTCAAGATTGCTCCAACAAGGCCAAGATGAAGGGCTATGGTGGGTTGAGAACCCACAAGCCCTCACATCTTGACATGTGGAGGGTGAAGTGGACAAGGGATATGAGGTGGAGATGAGTTGTCAAGAAGGTACATGAGGTGGAAAGGACATGCACCTTGGGGAGTGAGGAGATTTCCTCAAAAAGGGATTTTGTCCCCAAGTGGGAGTGAAAGGGACATTTGAGGAATTTTGGAATTCCTCAAAATCTACATGGGAAAAGGAAAGGTGGTTGGGGATATAAATGTGAATTAAAAATTCCACATTCCTAAGAGGGGATCTAGAGGATAAAAGGTGGGCTCCAAAAGGTGGGACTTGGTCACATGTGAGATTGTGACAAGTCCAAGGTTGGTCACATGTGAAGATTGTGACAAGTCCAAGGTTCTAGAAGCCTTGGAAGGATGGAATGTGAATTAAAAATTCACATATAAAAGAGGGAATCTAGGAAAAAAAAAGGAATTAAAATCTTGAGAATGATTAGGCTTAATTAATCAAGAATTAGAGGATAATTTAGGCTAATTAGGATTAAAAGCCAACTTGCAAAAAGTTGAGGATGTGACACATCCTAATCAAGACATTGTGGGTATGTTATCCTTAATGAAGAGATTTTGTGAAATGGATTAGGATTAGATGAAATGATATAGAGGAATTAAATAAATGTAATATTTATTTAATTCATTTGATGAAAAGAGGATTAAGGAGGGTAAGGTATTTAATTATTAATTAAATACCTTAGGGATTTAGCAGAATTAAAGATATTAATTAAATAATAGTAATATTACTTAATTAACCGGATAAGAGGATGTTTAGACGAAAAGTGATAAATTTGGATAAATTAAGTGTCCAAATTTGGATGTCTACATTTTGCCCCTCTTTGAGATGGTGTTATGAAGTAGCATCATTTCAAAGAATATTAAAATATAGAACCTAGAAGAAGATGGTTAGATTGAAAAAGATGCCCCAGTCATCCAAAGGAGTGACTGGGAAGGGAAAAAGAAAATGATGGAAATTAGGGATGAAGGATGCCCCCTCGAGAGGACATGCGGGTTCAAGAGAACACGGGTGGGCTCTCGAAATAGATGATGTGATGCAAGGGGAGATGAGGAAGATGATGCAAGGTGATGGGAAGAGGATGCCAGGTGATGGGAAGAGGGAAGGAGAAGCGATAGGAGATGGATGAAGCACAAATGGATTTGAGGAAAAAAGGTGATGTTGCCCCAGTCAAGGTACAAGCCAAAATCGATTGATGATGGATGGAGGGTTGTCAATGAGGGAATGAAAGATCCCAAAACAACACGAGGATAGGGAAGGATACATCCCACTGAGTGGTATTGATGAGGGAAGGATATATCCCAAAACACCACTAAAGGATAGGGAGGAATACCTCCCGATGATGATGAAAGTGTTGTTGATGAGGGAAGGATACATCCCAAAACAACACCAAAGGGATAGGGGAGAATACCTCCCGATGATGATGATGATGATGAAAGTGTTGTTGATGAGGGAAGGATACATCCCAAAACAACACCAAGGGGATAGGGAAGGATACTAATGGATGATGATGATAATGGGTCAAGGCTGAGAACAAGACCAAGGATATGATTGGATGATTCGGGCTAAGTGGAATAGATGGGGATTGGATAGAGATGTGAGATAAGGATGAAGGATGAATGGATGGGGGAATACATGCAAGATGATAGAATGGAAAATGAAATGCAATCCTAATGCAATTTGCCATCTTCGGAGCACTGATTTTTGCTATAGCATAAGACACCAAGTGCCAGGGTATGTGGAACCAAGGTGAATTAGTGTCTAATACATAAAACAAACACAACAGACAAGAAGGCTACCCCAACACCCCAAAGTCACAAAGACCTTGGTCGGGCCAGGTATTGAGATAACCACAAGCACAAAAGGATGCCCCAGCATAACACAAGACCTCGGGGATCTTGGTGGGTACTACGTGGGACAACCAAGAAGACACAAATAGACATAAAAAGATCAAGATATGCCCCATGTTGACCAATCAAAACACACCATAATATGATGGATTATGGCGGCCTTGACAAGTGATGATAGGGAGCTCCAATGATAAACAAAAGCCAAAAACATCAAAAAATTGCAATCACTTTCAAATGTCCTTTGCCATAGGATCAAGGGGATAGATGGGATTGATGAGGTCTGTTAGGAAGGATGCATCCTGTTGAGACCGAAGATGATGGATATGAAGCTAAAAGATCATTATGACGCGGGATGTTCAAAATCGATTGGATTTCATGATACAAGTGGATCTCATTTGTGAAGAACTGGTTAGATAAGGGCAGAGCTTGATGACACGACACAAGGGAGACAAGACATGGGACTGACACACCCTAAGGACCTAGGGGCTCAGGGGCCGATCAAAGATTAGCCTTGCCTACGTAAAAGCGCAGAGCCCTCATAGTTCGATGAAAGGTGGACAACTGACCAAGATGGAGACCTTGATGGATGGTAAAGATAGGATGGACAAAAGGAGAAAGACCGATGGTAGAAGAGCAAAGTGAAGATTGATGATGGAACCCTGGGGGTGGATCAAATGATCAACCTTGCCTACGTGAAATCGCAGGGGCAACGTAGTTCGACAAGACCAAAGGCAAACAATGGATAAAGGATGATAAGATGATGATAGGATAAGTCGATAAAAAGATGGGACCGATATGACAAGATAGGATAGACCTGTTGGATTGGATAGGATGATAATGATCACATAAAGTTCAGGGATGGGATAGTTATCCAAAGCAGTAAAATGACTTGGGGGGATGATGTGATAGATAGATGAGTGATGAAAAGTGATAGGAGATTGCAAAGATGTGCAAGAGAGAAGTAGGGGTGATGACGATTAGATAAATGGCATTGGGTTGCATGGGGGGAGGCCTGTTAGAGTAAAGGTTTTAATTTAATCATGTTGATTAAATTACCTTTATTCCTCTCTTAAGATTTCACTTTAGTTTGCATTTGTGACATTTAATAATTATATTAATTATTAAATGTCTACCTATTAGGGTTTCTTTTAGGGTTGCACAATATCCTTTTATAAGGATTCATCATTGTATTTTTACTTCTCTCTTGGATGAATACATTTTTCAGCTTTCAGAGCACCCTTGCTTGTTTGTCTCCATCTCTTCTTTCTGTGACAGGTTATTTGCATGCAGGTGATCTTCGGGGTCTGTGAAGTTGGCTTTCTCAACTTCTACATGGTATCAGAACTCCAGACCTGCTGCTTTCTGTTCGATTTCTGAAGAATTTGGAGCTTCGAGGGTTTGATAGGGCTTTCAGAAGTTCTTCAGCAAATTTGAGAGGGTCTTGGTGCAGTTTTCAGTTCTAGTTTCCTTGCCCAACAATTTTTTTTGTTTCTTTTTTAGCGTTTTTTACAAGCGCATGCATCAGATCTGGCATTTTTTTTGAGGATCTGGGTAACTCTATTTTTTGGGTGCATT
>VDFB02058242.1:668617344-668849292 GCA_007258455.2 Sequoia sempervirens | reverse complement strand
AGAAGTACAATGATACAAAAGTGTTCCCAAATATAAATGGAAACCATACACAAGATACCATGATACAAATGAATAGAGAAATACAAAGTATTATAACTGGCTCCAAGATAAATACAACACTGGAGTCGCTGCAACGGCACCAATCTGCACCTCTCGATCCTTGACTGGGGACCCAATGGGGTGCTTAGCACGTTCCACCCGACCACGTGAGTCCGAAGACCCACCCCCCGTGCTAGGAGCTAACAAGAAAGAGACCCCAACCAAGAACATCCAAACAGGGAACCACAAGACTCAATGTCATTCAAAAGTATCATAAATCTCAAGGATTACAATGACATAATCAACAACATCCAAGAGTCAACATAATAACTTAAAAACATAAATCCCATCACAGCAATGACCAGTAAACAAGTAACCAAAGGGTGATCATGAAACACTCCCAAATCAAGCATAGTACAATTCCAAATTGCAATTAAACAATACAATAACATCATATCACAATACCATAAGAGTACAAGGTCAAAACCCAAACATCAACAAGACTTATACAAGGCCATAGAATACACCAAAGATAAAATAGGGTAAAACCATAAATCAATTCAAACAACTAGGTTTCATCAATTCAAGATAAAGGACCACTTCCAGAGGATTTCCAAAGAAGCAACATCATAAGGAGGAGTGTTAGAGGAGAGTGTCATCGCATGGCTTAACATGGATTCTCTAGGCTACCTATTGCAAGGTACCGCCTCCATCTACTGATGGATTATCCAGGCAACCAAGCACTAGGAACCGCCTCCATCTATGGTTATCCAGGCTACCTATCTCAAGGAACCGCCCCATAGGGTTGCTCATGCGGAATCGTTAACCTTTCGTGAAGACAAGGCAATGATCTTGCCAACCACGGCCTTCTTAATCCCCTTTAGCCTGTGTTAGCACTAAAAGGTGGATGAGGCATCAATTATCTTTTTTTAATGTGATTCTACCCACCCCTAGTTAATTACTTAGGTTTTCACTTATTAATCACACTCTAACGAGGGCTAACTTGGCGCCCCTTTGTGCACCAACCACCCACTTAGAGCCACTCTCTCTCTAGACACTCAAAACATAAAAACCAGAATCCAAGGGTTGTACAACATAACAAGAACATTAGATCACAATAGAGAAACATGCGAGGTATTACCCATCCCGCTATAAATACATAATCAGAATCTCAACGATTCCCGTACAACCCTTTCAAGTCATGAAATCAAAACACTTGCCACATAAAGAGAGAACATAAACTGTCAATCATCTCAAGCCTCTGGAAGCCAAAAGAACGACAACCCACAAATGAGGGTAAAATGAAGCAATACAGTCCCAACACAAAAACTTAACATATGGAAATCTCCTCAACCAAAAGGACTCAAGCGGGCAACCAAAATAGTAAGGATCCATCAAACTCATTCATTAATCAAATGTGAACTCAATGAATAAAATCACCTATGAAAACCAATCAACTCAAAAGATACATCGAAATAAATTCATCATAACAATCATTAAACACGGGGATACACTTAAGGAACAACAATAATCAAACAAACACTTTCTATCCATCCGCAAGAACCAAAATCTAACCACAACCTTATGACACAAAAGAGCTCCCTCCATAAACAAAACTCAAATAAACTAAAATAAAATACATAATCAACTTGATACAAATCAACCGGCTCAAACCATCAAATCAATCGTGAAAACAAGTAAGCATCCTTATAGAGAATTTACGAAGAAGGGAATATGGAGATAGTCATCATTTAGAAAATCATCTATTTTACATAAACCCTACATTTATCCAAATATAAACAATCAACTCTTACAACTATCAATTCTCCTCATTACCAAAATAAAACTATGCTAACCAAGAAATTTCATACCTTCAACATATCCCTATCTACTTCATAAACTTATAAATATAAAGCAATCACACTAATATTCACGTCACACAATTACATGAATGAATGTTTATACAAAAATGTTCATTTCACATAACAATTCCTAGGTCTCAAAAATAAATATGAAGGATTCCATTACCTATTTGCCAAGAGTTTCCATTAACCAATCATAATCAACCTATGAGGGGGTAAGAATATGTTTATTAAGAAAAAGACCTTCCTTCAAAATGACATTATACTTTCTTCCTATTTCAAATTAATTCTTCTAATTGACGTAATATTACTAAGTTCATCATTTGCTATAAACCATCATCCACAACATTAATCTTGATGTCATTTCTAATATAATTGAATTCTCTAATAGCTACCTCGATGTCAAATTAGCATTTTACTATAAGTGCTATACCCTAAATTTTATACTCTTTTAAATAATATTTACTAATCCATTTCACCCTAATAATATAAACCGTCTTTTACCTAAACACTAACTACAAAAAGATCAAATTTTACCATCATAGAAAGAAGAACACATCCGATTTGAAAACTTTTATCTTCAACTTCTTCAAGTGCTTACTTAGCACAACTATTAAATTTATTCATTACATATATATATATATATATATATATATATATATATATATATATATATATATATATATATATATATATATATATATTCCTCTAGTCCAAAATACTTAAGTATCATTATTATTATTATATAAATTACAAATTTTCATTATTATCTAAATTACAAAACATTCCAATGACCTTATTTGCATTTCAGCTGAGTGTATTAACCCATAAGTAAGACCTCTAGTTTATCATACAAAGATGGTAATAAAGCAGTATATTTATAGTTTACAATTATTTGAATAGACCAGATTCTAAACTCCTCACAATATACAATCCAAAAGGCAAAAAAAATGAGGGACTGAAAGTTACATTCTTGTCTGACCATAAGATTCGTATGGTTAGAGTTTTCAATTGAATGATATGTGACCATCATTATATACAATTACTAACCTAAAAAGAAGGCTTTTCTATCTACAAAACAAGGACACCATGCCTCAGAACATATCAAATCATATTATCATGCAAAGCAGAAAAAAATTAAAGCAAATAAATATCGACTGCCCAGCATAACAACGCCTACCAAAGGTGCCCAAAGGGTGAGTGTCATGAGCCATTCCAAAACCTCCACCATTCTAATTTTAAGCATCCTCCAGAGAGGAAGCTGCAAGAGCAGTGACAGGAGAAGACATGAGGGTGTGTGGCTGAGACAGGTTGACAATGGAATTAGAGAGACTATTTAATTTATTGCAACTTATAAGTCTAAAATCTGCAGCTGTGAAAGGTGGTTGATGGTTTCAGGGAAGCTATTTAATTCTGTACAACGCCTCGACTCTAAATTCTGAAACTGTGACAAGTTGCCACGTATATTAGAAAGTGAATATTGGAATTTGGAAAATATCGCCATCTACTCGCATTATCATCAAATCTCAAATGTTAACCGCAAGACTAAAGGGAAAAAGAAAGATGAGGTGCAAGTATGTGACTTATGAGAAGGAGAATTAATGTACAACTTTTTCTTTTTAAACTAAACACATTCCTGTTTTCTGGTGAGTTTCCAGAGGCGCGCTTAAGTTTGAAAATTAGAAATTAAACTTCACCACAACCAATGGAAAGCTCTCAAAATCTTTGATTGAAAGATGCACTCAGGTACGCACCTAACCAATGTAAGTTTTGCCTGTGTTCTAAGCATATGCAGCCACTCAAATTTAGTGAATGGGGCTGTGCACAGCTCACCCAACAGTAACCCTTATTACAATACATATATAGTTGATCATTACATGTGCATGGCTACTCTTCATGCTCGTGCCAAAATGAGGGCTAAGGAACAAGGTATGCGCATCCATTGAAGATAATTGATGGAGGAATTCCGTGAGACAATGCATAGAGTCAAGGAGGATAAAGCGAATCTATTCCTAATCATATCAACACCTATTTTTATATTAAAACTCAGAATGATATGCTTTCATACTAGAATGTATCTTCACTTATTGCAGTTGCTAAACTAGAGAAACAGAAACAGCTAGATGCTCAAGCAATTTGGGAAAAACACCACCCGATCCAGGTAATGAAAAAGATCAATAAGATATGCTAAAAGGTTTGAGGGACACATAGACCAAAAGCTTTTATCGGGGCATGCTACGAGGATAATATGGGAGATAACAAAACTGAGACTTCTAGAGTTGTAATTCATTCGCCAACGTACAGTTGTAGGAGGCAGCCAATTAGTATAAATGGATTTACAAATCAACTCCATTATCAAGGGTGTATAATTCAGTAGCAGGGCACACACGTCATAAATGCCAAATGGTGACCAATATCAATTCGGCGCAGTCAATAAAGAGAATGGCATCAGATTTCAGAGCATGGCATAATAATACGTTTATCTACCAACAGATCAAGTGGTAATTGAATGAAAGACAAATTAAATGCATCTTGGGAAAGAGTTGATAATTTATATAAATTCTCTGCATCCCTAAGACATCGGATTTGACAGAGCTTCATGACTAGACAAAAGTGAAGAATAAACTAAAGACGTTTCGCAGATAACCCTCTTAGAGAGATCAGACTATAAAAAGAACCCATTACCCAAAACTAAGAGCATGAAGAAATTACACTATGTTGCCCATGAGAAAAGTGTTATGATCAAGATGTATAGCGACAGAGTCTTGGATAGAGTTGTACGATACTTACTAAGTAATTACATCTGTAGTCAGTCTCCTCCTTGCGAGTCCCCTTTCCTTTGAATTTATTGAAGATTCAATCTTACTCCTTTTTGTCTAACAGGGTTGGCTCGACCTGGGGATCTCCTTAACAATCTTTAATGTTGATGCCCCTGTAATGACGGCATGAGGTTTTTCTTTTGTAGAGCCAGAGCCCACCTATTATTCGGATCTTTTCTGAAATCACAGCGGATGCCCTCCCCTGAAAGCTTCTACCATTCTTCTCTAAAAAAACTCCCCTCCCTTCCGACCATCTTCCCTATTCTCCCTCCCTAGCAAGACAGTTACCCAACCGTTACATGCAAAAACTCTATTTAGATCTTCTAGAAAACTATCTTAATAATGCATTATTTACATTTAAGAAGCAACACCACCAATTCGCCTACTTTCATCTATGAGACATGCAAATCATTCAAGGCAAGTGGACTTTCCTCCATTGTTAGTTACAAAAGCACCCAATGAATGCTCTTTTATTTATTTATTTATTTATTTATTTATTTTTGTCTTTCTTGCTTTCATATTCATTCAAACTTAAGTTCAGATTTTAATATTTTATCCACTTTAATATTTTCTCACTTTAAAAATTAAAATAAATCATTAATCAACAATTATCTTCCCTAATGAAAATCATTCACTTCCAATGTTAATATAATTAACATTTCTTATAAGTCTAATTTTATTTTTTTATTTAATTCTAAATAAATCAAATGACCTTATAATTAAATTAATTTTGATTAATCAAATCTAATCATAGCACTAGTGTTATAACATTGCCTCAAACAAAATCATCAAGACCTTCCCAATTCGATCAAACACATTTGAAAACACTTTTAACAATGACAACAACATGACCACCCAAACATGACTACTTACTTGAATGTCAAGAACAACTTGAAACAGAGGGACACTACAGAAGAAGTTTCACGGAGCGATTAAATATTGAAGAAGATAAGTGTGATGATAGAATCCGTTGACAAAGAATTGAGTGGCAATATTCCGCTAAGGTTGAAGGGAGTAGATTTGGATGAATTTGATCATCAGAAGATGAAGGAAATGGAACTAGGGTTGAAGACTGATGAATTGCAAAATGTAAGTGCTCTGGGTATGGATTTATGGGGAGAATTTCCCTAGTTTACCGACAAAGAATCTATCTTGTTCTTGTTGAGTCGATTCAAGGATGGCAGTATTGTTTTGGACAAAACCTATCCAATCACTAAGGAATCCATTGAAGCTATTATTGGATTGTGTAGCTTTGGTGACCTCCTTGGGAAGAAAACGGTGAAATACAAAGATTTGGAGGAACTTACTAGTATCAACAAAGACCCCTGAGCTCTATTGATAAATACCATTGTCGATACTACAGTGAGGTATGTTTCTTATGGTATCACTTACAAAATATATTTCAAAAATCATGAAGGTTCTACTTTGGCTATTGTTGTATATCTTGCACATAAGATGGTGAAGGAAAATAAGCAATTTGACTTGTGTAGCCTCATAATGGAAAACCCAATTGAGAATGTTAGAATTTCTTTGGTTGAGAGTTATCCTTTCTGGATTGGGTCTCTACTCATATGTTTAGTATTTTACTTTTTGAGTTCGCTATCATCAAAGGAGAATGTTAAATGGAAGTCTGACATCCCTGTTAGAAAGCAAGTTTATAGGAATTTGGAATGTATGGAAGATAAAGTAGGTGAATGCAAAGATTTGCAGATGAATCTGTGCTCTGATGTGATAGTGTCTAGTTAGTTTGAGGAGTGTTCCTCCTCCGGTAAGAAGGATTTAGAGATTGTCATTGGTGGTTCCACTTTGGAACCTAAAAGGAGAAAAATTAACTCAAAGGATGTCATTGCTATCTCAGAAGAGAAGAAGGAAGAAAAGTCTCCTCCTAGATCTGACTCTATCGATCTAGATGAAGTTCGTTTTGTGTTGGATGAAGGTGATATGAAAAATATTGGTGAAATGTGGTATGCCTACTCTTCGGTTAGTAGGCTTAGAATTGTTGATGCCTTGGTTGATTATCTACTCAAAAAGGGTATTATTGTTTTAGATGTTTCTGAATCGTTATCGAATGATCTAGTAGAAGTTGTTGAAGAAAGGTTGTTGTGGGAAGGATCTGAAGGACATAAGTTCCAAGCTATGATTGAGAGAAGGTGTGTCAAAGCCAAACTGAAGTTATCCAAACACATTAGTGAGACAAGAGAATTCATTAAGGAGATGTCTAACATCTACAGGTATTGTCTCTGATGGCCTACTACTATTGATAATTTTAGAAGCAGAATTGAAGCTATTGAATCTGAATTGAATGATATTGGGAAGTGTTTTGACTTATTCAAAGTTAAAGGTGGAAAACAGAGAATAAGAGGTGGAGAGTTGGATGTTGAGTTATTGTTTGTTCAAAGATAGAGGGAAGATTTGGTTAGAAATTTTTGGTTGGTCAAAGAAATTTTTGAGGTCCGGTTGGATCATCTCTTTGGGATACTTTCTGATGTAGAGGATTGTGAACAATAGTACCTGTCTCCAGAATGGTCACCTTCATTTATGTTGTTGACTCTACTGGATAGTATGTGTGCCAGATTGGTTTTTGTAGTGCTATCTTGGAAGAGGATTCTTCCAACTGTGAGAGAAAGGTACAAGAATATTTTTCATGTGAAAAGTGTTATTTTTACTTGATCTCCTGAATGTTCTTATTTGGCCCTTTGACTTTGATGGAAAAAAGGGGGATAAAAATGAAGAGAAAAACAAAAACAAGAAGAGGTATTGAATTTCTTAACAAAGGGGGAGTGCTTGAAGTTTTGGAGTTTTGTGTTTTTGAGTTTTTGTTGTTTTTCCATCAATGCCAAAGAGGGAGATTGTTGAGAAGTTGTTGAGATGATTTAGCATTGTTTTCATTGATGTCAAAACCTGGATCTGGAAGGTTGTGCTTCAGATAATATACAGAAATGATCTATCCTATCATATGCTTCGATGTTGTGTAGTGTGGATGTTATCTTTGATCCAGATATTGCAGTACTTCTTTTTGGGATATTTGTGGAAGTTAGTTAATGTAGAATAATAGAGACTA
Organism: Sequoia sempervirens; assembly: GCA_007258455.2. Taxonomy (NCBI): domain Eukaryota; kingdom Viridiplantae; phylum Streptophyta; class Pinopsida; order Cupressales; family Cupressaceae; genus Sequoia; species Sequoia sempervirens. The sequence continues at coordinate 668,841,511 of VDFB02058242.1, read as the reverse complement.
ATCTTTTGATGTTGGATGCCTATGCTCAAAGCTTACTCTGAGTAGCCTTGCTATCTAGATATTCATGTAACATGTTATAGGTTTTGGTATGTCAAATTATGTTTCTCTAGTTGATACTGAAATTGATGATAATCAAGATTTGGTCTTGGTTGTGGCATTCCCATCGGCTCCGATATATATTTCATGTAATTCAAAGTTTGATAATTATGTCATGTAATAAACCTATCTTATGTATGACCTATTTATGGGTCCCTTGGTAATGTGGTAAGAAGATATTTATGTGCGACCCATCTTTTGGGTCTGATGCTACTGTGCAAGGCCTTATTGAATATTTCAAGGTTGTTCTTCATGCCAACTTGTTTTGTGGTGATCTAATTCAAATTGTGTTTGGATGACCTAGGAGATCATGAAGGCATGGAATGGTATAAGTAAAAGTTTTTTTTGTTTGATGAAAAAATAAGTGTGGAGTATGGTGTGAGCGATTAGACAAAAGGGTGTGAAGGAAGAAGTAATATGATTTACAAAGGTTGTGCAAGGATGGTGTGCAAAAGATTCTTGACTAGATCTGCTGCAGACAAATATTGTGCTCTTAACCAGAACTAAATTCATACATATGTAGATGCAACTTCATCAGTTCATTTTTTTCAGTGAGACTATTTTGCAATCAGATGTTTTAATTAGGTAGTGAGCCCACCAGGACTGAGCCTTGCTTGCAGTGAGCATTTTGGCAATGAGCCTTTGTAAAAATCGCCTTCATCGATGTCACCTTAACCAGTGTTCTATAATTGAGAACTAGCATTCTCTGTGGTTTTTCCCTTCTTGGGTTTCCACGTAAATTCCGGTGTTCATTGTGCTTGGTGTTGTGTGCATTCATGTTCTTATCTATTTGATTATTTTCTAATTGATATAAGCTTGCTCCAGATTAATTAAAGAAAAGAAAATTATTTTATGATAACTGATTCGCCCCACCTCTCAGTTATCTAGACTATTCAAGAGTTTTATTCTCCTTTCATGAAAGAAATCTCAATTATGATATTTCTAGGTAAATAATGTTGATAAGTGATACTAGTGTACAATTCCATGCAACACAGTTCACTGAATGTTCATAGTTTGCAAAAATAATTACATGTGCTTAGTTTTTCTTGCTAAATACATTTAAGATGAATTTCTTTCAAAAGAGGATTCAAACCATCATTTTTCAAGTGAATATTATTATAGATCAACTGATTGCATTTTAATTTCACTGCGAATAAAAGTTCCCTTTTGTTGATGAAGGTTTTGGAGATAAGGAGTGGAAAATTGAACAGGACAAAAAGTTGTCACTCTCAAGGTGGAGATCCCATTGTCTTTTGTGAACTTGATTCAAAATTATCTTTAATGTAACAGGAAAAATATCTACTTGAAACTGAGTTGAGTTTTAGGAACTCAAATTCCTCCAAACTGGAAAGTTAGTTGTATTGTGGTCCTTCTTAAGGAAATAGTGAAATAAAATATGAATTCATTTCTTCATCTATCTATAGGCTTAATTTGTTTGGAAAGTAAATGTAAGGCTATTAAATCTAACAGTGTTTTTCAAAACTAATAGTTAATGTTTCTTTCAAAATATACATCATTTGGCACTTAGAGTCCTACAGAGAGGTCCTATCTCTCGACATTTTCCCTTGTTGCTCTTAGAATTTAATGTTAGTATTTTATTGTTCAAATAATTATTACTGTTATTGTCATTCGTAAGGAGTAGGCATTACAAATAGGTTCATCATATGATACTCTGATAGCCTTCAATGTTTGCTTCATCCACAACACCTATGTGCAGCATGATGTTGTAGTAATATATTCTACCTCTATAGTAGATAATGATATTGAATCTTGTTTCTTACTCAACCAAGAAACCAATCTACTTCCAAGAAGGAAAGCACCTCCACTTGTACTTCTTATGTCATATGTACAACCTATCCAATCTGTATTTGTAGAAGCATTCAAGGAGAAATCAGTATTCATAGGATACCATAGACCAAATTTGGAGTTCCCTTCAAGTATTTGAATATAATTTTTACTACTGTCACATGTGATTCTCTAGGATCTTCTTGAAATCTTTCCACAAGACATATTTCATGTATGATATTTGGTCTAGTAGTAGTTGGGTATAGCAATCTACCAATCATTGATCTATACTTGCTCTGATCTATCTTAGGAGATTCATCATTTTTTCTCAACTTACAACCAACAACCATGGGAGTACATATTGATTTGGAGTCCTCCATTCCAAGCTTCTTTAACATTTCCTTGACATACTTTGATTGTGAGATGAATAAATTTTTTTCTAATTGACTGATTTGTAGCCCAAGGAAGAAATTTATCTCCCCAAACATTGACATTTCAAACTTATTTTACATCTCTACAAATTTCTCACATTGCTTTATTCCCTCCAAAAATTATGTCATCAACATACACAACCACAATCAGGATTTGATCTATCTCAACCTTGAAGTATACATTGTTGTCTATAGTACCCTTTTTGAATCCCTGTTGTAGTAAGTACTTATCCTATCTTGCATACCAATCTCTAGGAGCCTGTTTGAGTCCATACAAAGCTTTCTTCAATCAACAAACCATATAAGAATCTTTTGATAATTGAAAACCTTTTATTTTTTTAATGCACACCTCTTCTTCTAACTCACCATTCAAGAATGCAAACTTGACATCGATCTGATGCACCTTGAAGTCCTTATGTGTTGCAAAATCCAAAAACATCCTAACATCTTCCATTCTTGCTACTGGAGAAAAATTCTCTTCAAAATCTATTCCTTCCACTTATGAGTAGCCTTTAAATACAAGTCTATCCTTATCTTTGATAACTTCTCCATTCTCATTCAACTTGTTCTTGAACACCCATTTAGTTCCTATCACATTCTTGTTTGTTGGTCTTAGGACCAATTCCCATGTCTGATTCTTCTCAATCTGCCTTAGTTCTTCTTCCATAGCTTTGATCCAACTCTCATCCTTACATGCTTCAATTTTTGTAAAAGGTTCTATCTCAAAAAGTAAAGAAAATTTTACTTGTTCCTCTTTCATAGTAGCTCTTCTTCTTGTTAGTACACCTTTGCTCTTATCTCCAATGATTTTATCCTCAAAATGATTCTTCTGCACATACTTAGGAGTCTTAGGATTCTTTTTCGGGGCTTCTTCTTCCACTATCATCTTCTTCTTCTTCTTATTGTTATTTTATTATCAATTTTCATATTCTACTATTATTATTAATAACCAACAAATGATATTACAAATTACTTGCAACAATAGTTGCAACTTGGATCAACATATCTCAATGTTTCCACTACTTTGTTTTACCAGTGCTTTGCTTCATGCACCTAAATCACAAATCTGCCACCCTCTATTTTCATTTGCTTACATGAACTACAACAATACACTGCCAAACCTCACACCCAACAATCCAAGAACTGATTTTATCATGGCTTTCTAACTTCCACACGTGTGTTTCCTACTTGAATTCAACATGTGACTATTGAAATTATGTGAGCAGAAAATAACTATTTGTATTTAGGGTGATTTTTAATTGTCTTTAATTGAATTTGAATAGGCAACAGATAAGAAATTCCTTTTCATAAAATTGATTGATTTTTGCTTCGAGGGCATTTCCCCCAGTAGCCACCGCTATGGGTGTTGCCCTTAGATCCCCACTGAGGGGATAATACCCCTTGGGCCTAGCAAGAGGGGTATTTCCCCCTTGAATTCCCCCATTAAATAATTTAGGGGGAAAAGGTGTTGACAAAAGTGGGGAAAAATAAGCCTCTAAGTCTAAGCAAGCTCCACAATACAATAATGAAAATGTATGAATGGAGGATGATGAAGGTGAGGAAGGAGAGGAATCCCCTTTCTCTTCTACCATAAGATTTAGTATTTTTGTCCCAACCCTTCTAGTTCTTTTGGCCTAAGGATCGCTTCCCTTTGCAGTAGCCTTCCACTTATACACCCAAGATTTAGTAATAGGGTTCCTCTCTTATGTGTTCTTTCCTTTATCTTTGGCCTTAGGAGAAGTCTCAACATCTTTCTCTATGGAACCTTCACTAGAGCACACATCTTCTTCAGCCTTCTCCTCTTTACTAGAGGCAACCTCATCTTGTACTTTTTCATATGTAAACTCCATTCCTTGAGCCAAAAGATTTGAGCACTAGGCTTCCATCCACTTCTTGCTCCTTTTCAAAATAGGCCAAGTGATAACATCTATTTTAATTTCCTCCTCATTGGTCTAGTCTGGAAGTTGGATAGGCTAATCGACCACTTTGTTAAATTCATCTTGATCCAAAACTTGGCCATCCTCTTGCACCTAATTTGGAATCAACTAAAGGTGTAGTGTCTTAATGTAGTCGAAAGGACCTCTTTTTGACTTACATGTCATTCATACAATTAGACCAAAAATATTTAATATACAGCTGATGAGAATATTGCTTCCCTAATTTCTTCTTCATCTTGTCCTATGGATCAAAATTATCTCTTTGGCCATGAAAATTGAACCAAAGGTTTGTATTTCTATGTTAGAGAATTCAATTGTTGGAGCTGGTGGAAATGCAAGCATACCTCTCCCAAATGTCAATGAATAGGGAACTCCAACCCTATGCTTTATTTTCAATAATTGGTGTGAGGCACACAATTTCCTTGTCATCTCCAACGTGACAATTTTATCATTGGAGTACTTTGGCAATCTATAAGGAGAACTTGAGAAGCCCTCCATTCTGAAGTAAGTAAATTTAGGAAATTGAATGAATCAATACCCAAACCTCTTCAACATCTCCATTACTAAGGAGGAGAGCCTTCTGCTCAAGTCCCCTTCTACGGTCCTAGCAATGAACATTGTAAAAGCATTAATTACCCTTTTGTAGTGAATTTTGGCATTTTGCACCTTCAATTGAGGGTAGAAGTCATACACCTTGTGTTGGTTAGGGTTGGTACCGATGGGACCCAAGCATGTAAAACCTCTATACCTGTAATTTCTCGTGGAGGTAGAAAATATAAGAATTCGTAAAGAATACCAAAGACTTCTTTACAATATAAAAATGATTATGCAATCTGTCGCTTATCATCTTGGCCCAATCGAACTTGGTCAACCCCCTTAATATCTCCTCTACAAAGTAGAACATCTAATTCTTAAAGGTAGATGTTGATGAAATCCCCACGAATCTACTTAAAATGGTGACCAAATCATTGACTTCATCCTTGAAGTCACTCTGATATAAATTTTTTGGTAACTTATTTGGGTTTTCCCTTGCGCGTTTCATCAATAAATCATTAATGACTATCATACTGGCCTTGGGATCAACATCAAATATCCTAGTCGCATACTCCTTATTGGTCATGGTCATGTGAGAAGATATGGGATCCCAAAGGTATGGGCAATAGATGTTAGGAAATAATGCATTCAACTCACATTCTTAATCCATTTCCTACGTAACCCCATGAGAGATAAACATGCATACACATAACCATAATGCATAGATCAAATAGACAAGCCACAAGATAACACAGGATATACCCTAGAAAAACCCTCAAGAGGGAAAAAACCAACCTCCAAAAGCATCCATACTCCATCTATTATTTAGCAATAAAGCAATACAAAAGTTATAATGAATACCTTTGAAGCATTAAGCCTCTCCATGCATCCTCATGTGTCCAAGCATGAATCCACACATTGCATGCCATGCCTCACATATACACTCCTCCAAAAGACTCAATAATGACAACCCACTCACCCAACCAACCTTAACCACTAAAAATGTGTTTGTTTTTATAGATACAAACTCACACAAATACAACCAAGTGGTAAGATAAAACCATGTGCCACAAAACCTTGTGAACACAAAAACACTAATCCCTTATTGAATATTAGGTACTAAGTTTTCACCTTTTTAAATATTCTCCAATATTAAATTATTATCCCATGTCTCCCACACATTAAATAACAATACAATATTACAATACAACATAAATTGGTCCCCCAATAATTACCTAGTGTGATTAACCACACCACCTAGGTGCATCACAACTAAATAATTATTTAATTACAACATTATAATAAATCAAATTATGCAATGGTGTACAACACCATATCCCAACATTATCCCATGTGTTGTATACTTTTCATAAGGGATCAATCAATGAAATACATCATCATAGTCATACATGAAACCGCATGAATTTGTAACATGCTCTCGTGATCCATCAAGATATTGTAGACACATAAAAATGACCTAGGCCTGCAAGCTTCATTTATACCACTTTCATCCTAGCATAATTATGACATTTAATTATGTCCTTGGTCCACATTCGTCTATTAATTAAACAATTCATAATTATTTAATTGATTCATGTCTCTTATATTCTTCATGATTATTAAATAAATAAATTTTATTTATTTATTAAATACATCATTAATTGTCTAAGTCTTTCCTTAATTAAATAAATTTCTTAATTTATTTAATTTTCTTTATTCATTTATTCTTCTTGATTGTCAAATAAATGAATTTTATTTATTTATTTAATATGTCACTAATTCTCATAATTAAATGAATTTATTAATTAATTTAATTATCGATCATTATCCTCTAAATTAAATAATTATCTTTAATTATTTAATTGTCAAAATTGACATTTCTCTCATTTTAAATAAGTTAATTATTTAAAATGATTTCACTTTCTTAACTGTCAGTCCATTTTGGTAAATAATCTGAAAAAGATTATTTATTGTCTCACAAAATCATTATTTTGAATTAATTTAATCCAAAATGGTAACTAATCTTCTAAAAATCAAGTAATCAGGCAGATTCTTGATTTTCCAAATCTGATATTTTCATCTCTTATCTTCTTGATTTTCAAAAATCTTTATTTTCAAATTAATTATCTCATTTATTCTCCACCGTCGATTTGATCTTCTTAGATGAAATCTCGACCGCTCGATTAATGACTTTTCCCTAACTCTGATTAGGGATTTATCATATTTAATCTGAGCCTCTGATTTTAGGTCTTTGTCAACAATCAATCTCGTCCGTCCATTCAAAATGGCATTTTCTATAAAATGCTATTTTGCTCTCATTTTTAGACACACATTAGACGCACATAGATGACGCACTGACATACTTAGATTTTTTTCATAGCAATTGCAGCATTTATTGTCATATTTTATTAAGTTTTTGGCATATTTAGGCATAGGCATTGTTAGGCATTTAGGCATAGACATAGACTTTGATCAAATCCTTCAAAGCTTGGTGTAGGACTTAGACATTTATTTACAGATTGCTCGCATGTTCGATTTGAGGGCAATACGTCAACCAGCAAGTCAGAAGGTGTTACAAAGGTGAATCATGGAGGTCTCAACGATTAGCTGGTATAATCGTTCTTTTTTTTACTTCCTTTGTACTTTGTAATTTCTTTGGGTTTTTAGTCTTTGCTAACCTTAGTCTAATCTAAAATTAACCATTAGATACATTGGTGAACCCGATGTGAACTACTAACCTTCTTGATTGGCATTCTTTGTTTGGAAGTTTGGTGTTTTTTTTTGTCTTGAAGGGTGTAGGTACTTTTGAAGAATTTTGAAAATCATACTTTTGGGAGTCTTTTGAGGTCAAATAAATAGCACGATTGCATCTAGAAGGGTCAAGACAAGAAAATTCATATATTATACTGCATATTTTGGTGAAGGGAAGCATTTTTTACAAGAAAAACATGATTTTTTTTACGGCTGCAGTAAAGTGACACATTTGCATGATCCAGTGACGCATTTTCTTGATCAAGTGATGCATTTGCATGATCCAGTGACACATTTGCATGATCAAGTGACGCATTTTCATGATCAAGTGACGCATTTGCATGATCCAGTGACACATTTTCTTGATCCAGTGACGCATTTGCATGATCAAGTGACGCATTTCAATGATCCAGTGACGCATTTTCTTGTTAGACAACAATGCATTCAATCTTCCACAATGCATTCGCTTGGTGAATTTTTCTTTTTGTTGGCTTTCAGATTTCTATCTTCTTTTTTTTTTGGTTTGCTATCTATTATTGTTTTTTGTTTTTTGTTTTTCGTATTACTAATCAGGGTTTGCAGCATGTGGCATTGGAGTTTTTCATGTGTCAAAGGCATATAGTCAAACTACTAACTTGTGGTTTGCAGGTTCGATTGTCGAAGATTCAACACTAAACATTGTGCTAGCATTTTTTTTAGATTAGTACACACTTATTTTCAGTGCAATTAAAAAGAACATGTCTTCTCCTTTGCATGAGTGTGTTTGCAAAATGGTAGGCGAGTATGCTCTCACCTTGTGAAAACTCGGTGATTAGAAAACCAAACCCATTCTTTTTCTTTATTATTACCCTCACGACTTAGTAATCGAAGTATCCTCTCCCCTTGCGCATCCGTGCGATCCTGGGTGTAAGAGAAACAGTTGCTAACTCTAGAAATTGGACCTACCTATGGATTTCATCACCCCAACATGACTCAAACCGGCAATGGAGCTAAAGACAAGCTACCCCCGACCAGTATATAAATGCGAATCTTAAGGGAAAACCTAAGATTACAAGTGCGGATGTGTCATATGGACAGAGTAGTACTCCCATAAACCCTATTGAGCTTAACCTCTTCAGGCTGGAGTGCCACTTAATTGATGATTAATCTTTTGCCCCATGTATGGCCACTCAAACAAGGGTCTCGAATTAAACACCTTTGTGTAGTAGCCAAAAACCTTTTATTTGCTAGCGCAACACCGGTCGGTGTGAAGGCATCCACATCTTCACAGTCTATAGTAGAGGTGATCAATCTACCATGGGAGTTTCATGGGGGTTGGAATCTTGGTTGGCCTGAAAAGAGAGTGCACTGTAAGGGGGAGCCCATGCAACCAAGCTTCTGGATTCACACACTACTGATATGCGGTTGGGGAAACCCATGTGGAATCTAGCGAATATTGTCCTGGCCTAACCATAGGATTGTACTTGTCTCATGTGTGCTTGCTTACAGTCAAAATATCGTGCTTGCAAGTGTTTTCTAGATACTGAAACAAACCAAACAACGGTCAAACATCTAGAAACAACCAAGTCAAACTTCAAGAATTCGGTCAAAACTGGTCTAAACAGTCTATCTGCAATGCATCTACTTTCCTATGCCACACATCTAACATGTCGAGTCACATTTTCCATTTATAACACCGCATTTGATCTGTCACGTCACATGTGCCATTTGAAAAGTCGCATCTGACTTGTCACGTCGCATTTGCAATTTAAAAATCCGCATCTGACATATCGAGTCACATTTTCCATTTATAACACCGCATTTTCCTGTCCTGCAACACATTAGCTTTTTGTAAAGCCACATATGCAAAACTAAACCACATTTGATTGTAAAAACACCGCATCTGTATGCATCATAGCGCATATAAGTCTCACCAAACCGCATTTGTCACATCCTACCACATTCATTAGTTCCACAACTGCATGTGCATTCCTGACACACAATTGATCCTTGAAACGACGCATCTGCACACTGCAATGCATTTTCCAATTGAAACGACACATTTGCTTAATTGAAATTTAAACTTTGTCAGAGACAAGAATCTGAATCCAAACATTTTTGTCAAATATCTTTGTCAGAAACCATAACTAAAATATTGTCCATCATAGTCCTCATTTGGCATCTAGACTTGGCATTGGTCATTTTCCTTGGTCAACATTTTCATATTTAATCTTCATTGTTACCTTGGCATTTGGTATCCTTTCTTGACAAGTTTATCACCTTGCATTAGTCATTTCCCTTAGACAAATGTCATTATCATCTCACAACATCATGGCATCCACCACCTTGTCTTCACTTCAACAAAATGTTGATAGGCTTGCTAGTAAAGTTGAATATGAATTACTCTAGAGAGGTCGATACCAAGAAGCCTTTGACTTTAGGAGAGAATTTATCCAAGCCGAAAATCAATTCCCTTCGTACCAACAACCAATTAGTCCAAGTCCTCCATCCGTCTACCCTCACTATGAATAGTCACTTAACACAAATCCTACCATTAATTCCCAACACACGTCTACTTATTACCCTTATCCTAACCTTGACAAGGGAAGTCAACTATCTACTAGTCCATTCCATGTCTCCACATCATATGCTATCCCTTCACCTATTAATCCCATCCAAGTTTGCATCCCTTATCAACCATCTACCAACTCATGTCAAGTCCCCACATCATACCATACTGATCCGGTCCAAGTCTCCATGTCCTATTTCAATCAACCTTACACCAATCCATTCAAAGTCTCCATGTCATATCCTTGTCCTTCAACAATTAATCTAGTCCAAGACTCCATGACATATCCAGTCCAAGACTCCATGTCCTATCCTTGTCCCTCACATGCTAGTCCAGTCCAAGTCCTAATGTCCTATCCTAGTCCTTCATATACTAGTCCAGTCCAAGTTCCCACGTCCTATCCTAGTCCTTTGTTCATTAATCCTTTTCAAGTCACCCCCTCACAAGCCACATCTAGTCATGAAAATTCTATCATAGTCCAAAGTCAAATCCCAGTTAATAGACTTGAGGATAAATGTCAAAATGAAAGTTCAAAGCATGACCTTATAACGTCACCCTCATGTCAAGAACAAGGTAGTCCATCCCATGACCCTATCTTTCATTCCATCCAAGAAGTTCTTCAAGACGATCATGACATCCAAAATACCCCAACCCTTGACAAAGACTTCAATCCTAATTACATCACCCACGACAACCCCATCTTTGACCAAAACCCTACCATTGACCAAGAAGTCCAAATCCATGACAACCCCATCTTTGACCAAGACCCTACCATTGACCAAGAAATCCAAGATGATCCACTCCTTGACCTTTATGCCATTCATGATCAAACACTTGTCGACCTTATAAAGGCCTCAACTATTGACACTTCCCATGATGAGACACTTGCTTCCATGGGACACATAAACGATATTCCTCCAGAACAAGAATCTTCCACTAGGGACATGCTTGCATATGATCAAGTTATAGCTAAAATCATTGGACTCTATGACACTAAACATAATGATGGCTTTGACATTGCCTTGGAAGCACCAACAGAATCATCTGAACCTGACATGTCACACAATCAGAAAAAAGATATCAGTCAGGAATATGTCCAACATGACAATGAAGCTAAGACACTTTATCAACTAGGGTCATCTATCTTTGTCAGAGCATGCTTTCTTGCAAACGGAAATATTACAAGTGACTGTATCCACATACCTAATGATGGGTTAGCATCTTGCTTTCAAAACAACAAATACCCCATCACAAATAGAATCTTTTAAAGCATGCAATATCAAGGAAAAGGACTAGGCATACACGAGCAAGGCATTCTAGAACCAATACAGCTACAGGAAAATTATAGACATCAAGGTCTTGGCTATTCCCCAGTTAGTAAATCAAACGATTCCAGTGGTACCTCCTCAATACTAGGGGTAACTTTGTCAAATACAAACGTCAAAATAGAGTCCATGAGAAATCCTTGTCATAAGGTTGTTTCCAACACCATGTCCATCCACACCATAAACCGTCATTCTCAAAATCTTAAACCTTCCCTTTGGAACCAACAAAGACGAAAGTCATACAAATCAAAAGATCAAAATCAAATGTCAAAGGCCATTGAATCAAACAAAAAGACAAGTGGAAAAATGAAATTAAGATGGATCCCAAAGACAAGTGGATCAAACAAAGACACCAAGTCAAATACAAAAGTCAATCACAATGTGGAGCCACAAGACAAGAGGACTCCCACATACAAAAAATTTCCACCTCCTTCAAAATGGTCGTCAAACAAGGCATCTAAAAATGTTGGTTCCAAACACTATCCCTCCAAAATATGTCATCCACCATCCCAAGTTTGGAAAATAAAAAGTCATTCATCCAAACGTCCAAACAATCTTTCCATGTCTACCATCATTCGTCATAACCCTACATCTCGTCTAAAGTCCAATGTTCCCACATCACAAATCCATCACATCTTGGCAGCAACTCTTTACCGCAAGGACTCTCATGGAACTCTATCACGATGTGTGTATTCTGATAAGGCCAACTCTAGTATCAGAAAGGACCACGATGACATTGATCAGTTGTATACAAGCGCTACGACCCTGACAAGACAACTACTTCAGATAGAACATTATTGGCATATCATGGCACCAGTCTCTACATCGACATCATTAATGAATTCAGAACAGGCAATGGTCATCTAAAGCATCCAAGCTATCCACAAAATCAGAAATACAAAAAAAAAATTGAAAAATTAAAAAATTGTCACCTTGATGAAAACCTGGCAAACAGGCGTCTTGGTGACACCAAAAGAATCAAAAAGTCAAGAAAATAGTAAAGAGAAAAGTTCTGTCCTACAGTGAAAACCTAGAAAACAAGTGCCTTGGATAAGTACCATGATGAAAACCTGGCAAACAGGCGTCATGTGTAAAATAAATCGTCTATGTGGAATTTTATACTTGGGGGAAAGTCGTCTCATTTTCCCATGCCTTCCTCATGACATTGATGTCCATCTAAACCCTATCATTTCCATGCATTTTTCCCACTTACCTCAGTCTTGACATAAAACTGGCACACATAAATCATGCTTTGGGAAAAATCTTGACATGTCTATCCTTTGGTCATACACGATTCACGAAACATCATGTCATTGACCGTCATAGTCTTATTGTCCTTGTACGACATAGTCCTTGAAAATCATATGACAATTCCATTAGTCTCATGTCTCTCATCTTTTACCAAGGCCACCCCCTATCCTTTCATGCCTGTCACCTATCTTGGCTTTCCCTTGTCAAACGGTCTAAGGATAATCATCATCCCATCTAGTCCTAACCAATTCATTCCAAATGCAACGAGTCTAATCCATACAAGCACATTATCCAAAATTTTACTTGATTGTGTTCCTGGCCCGGCTGTAGACCTCCATACTTTCGTCACATTATCATCATCGTCCTCACATTGTTTCGGGATGCGTCCTTCCCATGTCAAACAATGTTGTCATCACCTATCAATTGGTATTCAGCTTGACTAGGGGCATAATCATGTTTGTCCTTGGATTCTCATGTGTAGGCATCAGTCATATGCATTTTTCACGATCCTCTAAAATGGAAAAAAGACCAAAAACATCATAAAATGTCCTGAAAAAAGACAAAAACATCATAAAATGTCCTAAAGAAAGACCAAAAACATCATAAAATGTCCTGAAGAAAGACCTAAAAATCATAAAACGTCCTGAAGAAAAACACAAAAACATCCAAATCAATGTGAAAATCCTAAAAATGGAGTCAAAGTCAGTCATGTCATTCAGTCCATGTCATTGTGGAACTACGTTGTCTCTGGAAATTTGCTACGTAGGCAAGGCCATCAGTCGATGAGTCTTTGAGACATTAGGTCAGTCCTTTTAGGTTGGTCCAAATAAAATCATTGCATTTGTCACAATTGTCACATCAGTCAAATAAGTCGGACATAGTCAAACTCAGACACAAGACAGTCATTCGAACATCGACATTCCAATCGTGACCTAATAGACAACACAGTCCAATTAATCCTACAGTTAACATCAATCAACTTGCCAAAACATATTAATCAAAACAATGTCAATCTCGTCACTCTTTGGTCCTCTTCAAGATGTGTCCTTCTTAGAGTTAGACCTCGTCAAAATTTCCTTTGCCTTTTCAGGATGTGTCCTTCCTGACAATAGGCCCCGTCAAACCGTCAACACCATCAAATTAGCAAAGCTCTTAACTGTCAAAACTGTCAAACCGGCAAGAATTCAATCTTTGGCAAACAAACATTGGCAAACAAAATTAAATGGCTGTTAATTTTTCCGGTCTATCTTGTCTTATATTTTGACTATTTTGTCTATTTTTGTCTTATCTTTTTACTGTCTTTTCTTTGTGGTCATGTTACTAGCTACCTCGAGGATGTCCCATGAAGAATTTAGAGGTGCGATGACGTCTCCTGACCTATTTTATTTTCTTTGATTGTTGTCTATGGATTGTCTCGACAAAAAGATTGGGGCACCATGACCCTTAGTATGAGTTAGGACATTCCTTGTTTGTGATTGTTTGTTTTTCAAGTGGATGACCTTGCACACCTTTGGTCTGTCATATCACGGTGTTTGTTGTCCATTTGTGTCATTTTTACCACCCAATGATGATTAAGAGCAATAAATATTAAAGTCCTACTGCAAGTTTTGAAGGATTCTTTCATCTAGTCTGCATCTTCATCATCCATATCTTTTGCACTAGCATTTTTTTGTCTCTTCATATTCTAGTCTTCTCATCCATTTCGAGAGCACACCCATGATCTTGGAACCCGTTTGTCCTCTCGAGGGGGCATACCGCTACCCTCCTCGTCATTCTTCCTCATCTCATTTTGCACTGGGGCATATTTTTGACTTCTTTTCTTTGTCACAATGCGACATGCTACATTATGACAAAGAGGGGCAAAATGTAGACACATAAAAATGACCTAGGCCTGCAAGCTTCATTTATACCACTTTCATCCTAGCATAATTATGACATTTAATTATGTCCTTGGTCCACATTCGTCTATTGATTAAACAATTCATAATTATTTAATTGATTCATGTCTATTATATTCTTCATGATTATTAAATAAATAAATTTTATTTATTTATTAAATACGTCATTAATTGTCCAAGTCTTCCCTTAATTAAGTAAATTTCTTAATTTATTTAATTTTCTTTATTCATTTATTCTTCTTGATTGTTAAATAAATGAATTTTATTTATTTATTTAATATGTCACTAATTCTCATAATTAAATGAATTTATTAATTTATTTTATTATCGGTCATTATCCTCTAAATTAAATAATTATCTTTAATTATTTAATTGTCAAAATTAACATTTCTCTCATTTTAAATAAGTTAATTATTTAAAATGATTTCACATTCTTAACTGTCAGTCCATTTTGGTAAATAATCTAAAAAAGATTATTTATTGTCTCACAAAATCATTATTTTGAATTAATTTAATCCAAAATGGTAACTAATCTTCTAAAAATCAAGTAATTGGGCAGATTCTTGATTTTCCAAATTTGATCTTTTCATCTCTTATCTTCTTGATTTTCGAAAATCTTTATTTTCGAATTAATTATCTCATTTATTCTCCACCGCCGATTTGATCTTCTTAGATGAAATCTCGACCGATCGATTAATGACTTTTCCCTAACCCTGATTAGGGATTTATCAGATTTAATCTGAGCCTTTGATTTTAGGTCTCTGTCAACAGTCAATCTCGTCCGTCCATTCAAAATGGCATTTTCTATAAAATGCTATTTTGCTCTCATTTTTAGACACACATTAGATGCACATAGATGACGCACTGACATACTTAGTTTTTTTTCATAGCAATTGCAGCATTTATTGGCACATTTTATTAATTTTTTGGCATATTTAGGCATAGGCATTGTTAGGCATTTAGGCATAGGCATAGACTTTGATCAAATCCTTCAAAGCTTGGTGTAGGGCTTAGACATTTATTTACAGATTGCTCACATGTTCGATCTGAGGGAAATACATCAACCAACAAGTCAGAAGGTGTTACAAAGGTGAATCATGGAGGTCTCGGTGATTAGCTGGTATAATCGTTCTTTTGTTTACTTCCTTTGTACTTTGTAATTTCTTTGGGTTTTTAGTCTTTGCTAACCTTAGTCTAATCTAAAATTAACCCTTAGATACAGATACCTACAATAAGAACAAAGTAACCACCATCTCAAACAAGAACTCCTCTCATCCTCCAATGTGACACATATGGAAGAAAAGGAACATTCCAAGGTGAAGATGGACCAATCCAAGAACAAACCATCAAATCCAAGTGATAACAAAGTGTAGTGTAGAAAAATGTACACCTTTACATTTTTACTCTATGTTTGGGTCTCTTAATTTAATTGGACTTAATTAAGCCTCTAATTGTCCCAATTATGCATTCAAAAGCCTAATTAATCTCATTTTCCAAAAGGGGAATCTTTATTGAACAATTGCAAACATTAATTAAATTGCCTTGGAAGTTGAGTCTCCTGGATTTAGGTCCTAGGACCCATTTTCCCAAGGGTGAATGGATCCTCCTTAAGATGAGGATCTCAAATTTCACTATGTTTTTGGAGACATTTTTATGATTCAAATTCAAATTGAAATTGTCAACCTTTTATGTTTAATTATCAAGAAATTAGAAAATTTCCTATAAATACAAGGTCTTTTTATCAATTCAAATCCAAAGCAATCTAGAATTTTTATGCAATAATTCCTACAGAAAATTATTGTCAAAGGTGTTCAAGAGTATATTTATCAGTCTTCTATATCAGCATTTAATATCTTAAGTATCAAGTCAAAGTTATTTGCATCTATGCATGTTTTTGGAGCTAACATTGTTATGTAGGTTTCAAGCATTCAAACATCAAGACCAACATCCAATAAATCAATTTCATACAAGATAAAGACCTTGGAGATATGTGTTAGACTTTAGTCCTCTAAGGATATCCATTCAAGGGTTTGGTGAGTTGCAACATAGCATTGTTCACTCATCATTCCTTTCATTCATGTTTCATTTCATTTCAAGGTTTAATTACCAAAATAGTGTTTGACCAAGGTAAACCCCCATTCACCAAAAATAAAAAAAAATTCCTCCTCTCTTTGTATGTGCAAATTTGCAGGTGAAGAAGGATTGAAGATTGATCAAAAGTGCAATTTTACAAAGTTTTCAAAGTTGTCATCAAAGTTATCAAGCCATGAAATCTTACTTGCTGAATTTATTTCTGACTTTTTGATAGTGAAATTTAGAGGAATCAAGAGTGTAGATCTAGAAGCAAAGGATTGTGAAATCATATTTTGGATCCCTGTAGCAAGACCCATTTGTCCTAGAGTGAATTTGACCCAGGAGGACACTCAACAACAACTTTTGGTGACTGGTACACATCAACTTACCCTTTAAAGATCTGCCAGAAGTCTATTATTTTTTATTTTTTATGCTCTAAATTGATGATTCAAGTTTCACATTACATAATTGAGCTCATTTACTATTTTCAACTTTTTTCTCCCCAAAGTGTTGTTTAGGCAGATTTTACCCTGTCTTGTCATAAGGAAATTTGCAAGATCTCCAATAGGGTTGACTCACCTTGGGTTGAAATTCAATCCTACATTTGGAGATCTCATTTCCTAATGAAATAAGGAAGATATGTGCATCAAATATTCGCTCACCCCATTTCAATATAGAAAGACCCTATTTTTCTATGTTTCACAAAGGCTCCAAACAAGTTGTTGTCAAGTGTAAAAAACCCACATGATCAGAAATAGCATCCACAACACATGCTAATACATCCAACCATCCATACCTCGTAAGTATCAAATACATCAGTAAACTCATGCCAAGAACATATGTAACCCATAAACCGTAATCACAAGCTACCTATATCAAACCTATCAATGATGAACATACATATCTAGGAACTCCCACTCCATAGGTAATATCAAAGCATATCAAGTATACCAATCAACACTATATCAAGGTGTGATAAATGATAAAAAATGAAGTACCAAGAATAATAATAATGATCCACACATGCACCCCAAATAGTTGCATTATCTCTCATAAAATTTTGCCTCCATCCTCCCAAATCATATGAACATGAACCTCTAGGAAGGAACCATGAAGGGAGAAAACTTGTAAACCATAACATGTCCTTCTACAAACACCTCAAAAGTGCAATGTTGTGTCAAGTATGATCTCCAAACAACCCAAATGAGAAGCCTCAACAACACCCTCTTACATCAAACAACATATGAATAATGTAAATGCTAACATGGATGTAAGCCACTCTAATCAAGAAGATCAAACTAAAAGTAGCCATTCCCAAATATAAAAATCAGCCCATAAAACATCTCCTACCAATCCACATCAATGAATGATAAGATAAAATCAAATGCACAAGGAGATAAGCATACCAAAAATCTCTCAAAATGAATCCTTCAAAACTAACTATCCATAGCTCAAGATCCATATCCATGAAAGATAAAGCAATATAAACTCATGCTAAACAATCCTCAAATGAGTCTCCAAATCCAATCGCCATGAATAAACTCATTCCCATGAGAAATCAAAGCATGAAATATAACACATCTGAAAGAAATAATGGGAAAATACCTCTCAAATGATAAATTATCGAGTAGACCAAGGGTGGGGAATGAGAATGATCCTCCAGGATAACCAAGTCACCATGACTCACTCCAAGAACAATCTTCTCTATCAATCCATCATGAACTCATATCCTTACCCAGGTGAAGGCTCATTGGAGTTCCTACTGAAACCTCCAAAGAGTAATTATCTCAAGAAAATGTCTCTAATCACAAGATAACTCCAACCTCACCTACGTCTCCAAGTATCTATGAGCACCTATAACCAATCAATACATTCCAAACTCCAAATGCAACATGGCACCATCATGAAGTAATCAAGCAAAGTATCAAGTACTCAATACAAAGAGAACTACCCATATCAATATTAAAGATCCAACCACATAATCAGGAACCTATCATGACATCATGATCTAACCATCTCCTCCTCAGAGATCACATGCACCAATTCATACATCTTGGTCTCAAGAGAACATATAACGTTCCAAACTCTTATCTAGAATGAAGAGTATATCATGACATAATAACAAACACACTCTAAATGAAGAAACCACATCTCTAATCACATGAAGATAACCATCACCAATGATGTATCCACGTCACTACCAACAACTCCCATTGAACCGTGATATCGAGCTACACATCGTATCATGACAACCATCTCCTCCATGAAGATCATCCAAGTCTACACACATAACTAAAATTCCAGTAACATTAGGTGAAACCAAGATGTCCAAAACAAGAAGATACATACAACTGCCATCAAACCATCAAGAACCAATCCTACACTGCCAAGTCATCACTGAAAAAATCTCCCATTGAAAATGTGTCTGAGCAATGAATGTAACCAAGCTATCATGGCATCGTGATAAAACCACATGCTACAATTCTTGTAAATCGACTAATCAAGCACTCTAACCATCCATCGTCTCATCTGAAAACAACATACCAATACACAAATGACCACAAGGCCAAGTAATAAAATCTGCATCAACAATGAAATATATCGTGGATATAGAAATTCCACATCGAGCAATCCCACTGCAACCCAATAGGTTGTACACACCTACAAGTTGCATAACTCAAATATCCCAAACATTGAAACATTCAAACTCATCATCACATTAGTAACTTGCAAACCAAGATATTAAAGAAGATCATCCTATAGACATCAAGACTCAAACACCAAATCAACCACATGTCTGATTTTCCAAACCTGTCCACAAATGAGTAACCATATTCGAGGAACCCAATAAGCATCAACTAGGAGATAAGAACAACCTCCTAACACCAAACCAAAACACCACCAAACAACCACATACATGATCATGTCATGCCAATGCATTAATGTACCTCATACCCATGAAACCATAAGCATAACCAACATTGTACCTACACTCAAATTTCACCCATACAAGACTCCATGTATTCACTCATGTCAACCCATGTCCTCAAAATCGAAGACAACCTATGTACCTATCACCATCAAATCCCAACTTTGAAAAACACATGTAAACCTATAATAGGAATGGTGCAGGAGCACCAATTCAATTCAAATGAATTTGGTCTAATTTGTTCCTTGATAGGTTGTCTTAGGATTTTGAAGTCTTTTTCTCAGAAAATAAGGTCTAAATAGACCTTTTGACATGTATTGGGGGTTCACTTTTGTAAATGTTGCAATATTGTCAAAATGATGTAAAAATGCAAGATTGTAAAAAGTTGTCAAAGGTGCAACATTTGGAAGGTGAAGGGTCTAATGTAATGTTTTGGTGTGATTTGAGTCTAGAGGCATAGGATAAGGTCATTTTTTCATGTATTTGAGGTCCCTAAGTTCACATTATCATATTTTGGCATATTTGTAAAAAGTTGTCATTTTGGAGGAAAGGTGCAAAAGTGTACAAGTTGGAATGCCAATAGACAGAAGTTCAAGAATTAGTTTGTATCGGTTGAGTCAGTTGGTTCTTAGGTGGGAAAGGTTTAAATACATTAGGGATCTCATTGTAAAAGTCCTTGGTGGTTTTGGAGTAAAAACTAAGAAGAATATCTTTGTTTTCTTATATTTTCTGTGTAATCTTCATGTTTACAAGCCTAGTATGGTTCCGTATAGAGGAAAATTGCTTTAAGAGTTTATGAATTCATAGGATGCATGAATTGACATCATTTCTCATTTGGTTTGAGCATTCCACATTGAATTTGGGAGGAGTTTGAGTTATTTTTTTGTAGCAGGTTTGTAATACCCTGTTAAGGGTTTGAGAGCCTTTAAAACGTTTTAAAGGATCATTCCATCGACTATGATTTATGTAACTAGGTGGAATGGTCCCCAATAAGTAGGGTTAGGTGTCATATGGGTTAGTTTGATTAGGGAGTTGGTTTTGTGTGGAGAATTGATGCTTCCCTAGAGTGTTTATAGGAGATTTTGTCTTGAAAATGGTGGTTTAAGGTGGGAGTTTGGGGAAATAGTGTTGATGAAGGTTAGGAAAAGGTCTTTTAAGAATTTTTAGGTATATTTGAGTATGTTGGAAGCATTGGACCAGGGTGGAAGAGCCTGTAGGTGTGTTTTTCAATAAACCCTCCCTTAATCAAGCATAATTGAGGGTTTAGTGGTTAGTAGTGTTTGAAGGATTTTCTCAGGAAAAGAGTGGTGAATTTTGGGTTTTTGTAGGCTAGTAATTGACTTCCCATAGGGTTTTTGGGTTGAAGAGTCATTTAGAGTGCACTTCCTTTGTAAAAGTAGCTTAATTGGTCTATTAGGACAACATAGTTTTTTAGTTTTGAGAATGATGGTCCAAAGTGACCTATAATGTTTTTGAGTTATGTTTTATACTGGTATAAAGGGTGTCTAAAAATACATTTGGTTAGTGGGCTCAGTGAGTTATTGGAAAGATAAGGTCATGAAACCTCAGTTGCAACCCTATCAGGGAAACTAGTTGAAAAGTTGAAGAGTTGATGTCATGAACTTTTAATAGTTGCAAAGTTGTTTCAAAGGTCTCAAATTGTAATTGTAAGTTGGAAGAACCCATACATTGCATCAATTGGTATCAGAGCTCAGAAGGTCTAGGCAAGAGAGTTTGGTGTTTGTAGAAGTTGAAGAGAGAGCTTGGTTGCCAAAAGACTAGGTAGAGGAAAAGAGAAGAGACCTAGGTGAGGCAAGGACAAGAGGAAGAAAGGTTAAAGGGACTTTCTTGAAGAGAAGATGGATTTGTTGAGAAGGTACCAGTAGGAAGAGGGTTCACAAAAAAAGAAGCAAGAAGAAAAAGAGAGGAAGAGGAAAGAGGAAAAGATAAGGAAAATAGAGGTTGAGAAAGAGATTAAGGAATTGTTGCAGGCTTTAGAACAAGTAATAGAGATGAGAGAAAGGATGGTAGAGAGATGGAAGGTTGAGTTTGATTAGTTGAAGAACTTAGCAAGCCAAGAGTTAAGTTGGCACTTATTAGTTAAGAGAAAGGTAGCTTGGCCCATTAAGAAGATTGTTCAAAAGAAAAGACAAATGGAAGTATTGAAACTAGATGAAAAGAAGCCATTGTTGAGGGAAGAAGACAAGGAACAAGTAAAGAAAGTTGAGATGGTGGTAGAGGAAGACAAACCCATGAAGGATGTAGCCATGTCAAGCCATGAAGATGATGAAACATAAGGTATGAAGCTTGATCTAATTTTAGTGAAAGAAGATATTGAATTGGTGTCAAAAGTTGATTTGGTTAAGGTCAAGGATGACTTGATTTTGGAGAATAAAAGTTGGTCTCAAAGGTATGATGGTACGATTTTTTCTTCATTTATTTTCAAAATGGAAAAAGGTTTTTCAATTTTTTCCATTTCAAATGTTAGTAAAACTAACAAGGCAACAAGCTCAAGGGCAGAATATCATATGGGAGATAAAAACAAAGATGCAAAGGTCATGAATACATTGCAAAGGAAAAAATTTAAGGCAATCATCTATCACTTCCTTGTTATGATAGAAATTCTGAAGGGAAACAAACCAAAGTTCAAAATGAAGGAAGGAGGACAAAGTACTGAGGTGAAAATTGGGATACATCAAAGCATGAAAGATTAGATTCCATGTGACAAGTTAGGTAGGAGACTAGTTTGTTTTGACAAGTTGAATCCAAAGGTGAAAATGAAGACTACAAGCTCAAGCCATCAGTGATGAAGACCTGTTACTACCCTCCATCCAAGAGGGCTTAGAATTTTTCTTTTGGCTGGGTGTATGGTGCAGGAGCACCAATTCAATTCAAATGAATTTGGTATAGTTTGTTCCTTGATAGGTTGTCTTAGGATTTTGAAGTCTTTTGTTTAGAAAATAAGGTTTAAATAGACCATTTGACATGTATTGGGGGTTCACTTTTGTACATGTTGCAATGTTGTCAAAATGATGTAAAAATGCAAGATTGTAAAAAGTTGTCAAAGGTGCAACATTTGGAAGGTGAAGGGTCTAATGTCATGTTTTGGTGTGATTTGAGTCTAGAGTCATGGGACAAGGTCATTTTTTCATGTATTAGAGGTCCCTAAGCTCACAATGTCATATTTTGGCATATTTGTAAAAAGTTGTCATTTTGGAGGAAAGTTGCAAAAGTGTACAAGTTGCAATGCCAACGGAAAGAAGTTCAAGTATCAGATTGTATCAGTTTATTCAATTGGTTCTTAGGTGGGAAAGGTTTAAAAACATTAGGGATCTCATTGTAAAAGGCCTTGGTGATTTTGGAGTAAAAACTAAGAAGAATATCTTTGTTTTCTTATATTTTATGTGTAATATTCATGTTTACAAGCCTGGTATGGTTCCGTACAAAGGAAAATTGATTTAAGATTTTATGAATTCATAGGAGGCATGAATTGACATCATTTTTCATTTAGTTTGAGCATTCCACATTGAATTTTGGAGGAGTTTGAGTTATTTTTTTGTAGCAGGTCTGTAATACCCTGTTAAGGGTTTGAGAGCCTTTAAAATGTTTTAAAGGATCATTCCATCGACTATGATTTATGTAACTAGGTAGAATGGTCCCCAATAAGTAGGGTTAGGTGTCATATGGGTTAGTTTGATTAGGGATTTGGTTTTGTGTGGAGAATTGATGCTTCCCTAGAGTGTTTATATGATATTTTGTCTTGAAAATGGTGGTTTAAGGTGGGAGTTTGGGGTAACAGTGTTGATGAAGGTTAGGAAAAGGTCTTTTAAGCATGTGTAGGTATATTTGAGCATGTTGGAAGCATTGGATCAGGGTGGAAGAGCCTGTAGGTGTGTTTTTCAATAAACCCTCCCTTAATCAAGCATAATTGAGGGTTTAGTGGTTAGTAGTGTTTGAAGGATTTTCTCAAGAAAAAAGTGGTGGATTTTGGGTTTTTTTAGGCTAGTAATTGACTACCCACAGGGTTTCTGGGTTGAAGAGTCATTTAGAGTGCATTTCCTTTGTAAAAGTGGCCTAATTGGCCTATTAGGACAACATAGTTGTTTGGTTTTGAGAATGATGGTCCAAAGTGACGTATACTATTTTTGAGTTATGTTTTATACTAGAATAAATGGTATTTGAAAATACATTTGGTTAGTGGGATCAATGAATTTTTGGGAAGATAAGGTCATGAAACCTCAATTGCAACCCTACAAGGGAAACTAGTAGAAAAGTTGAAGAGTTGATGTCATGAACTTTTAATAGTTGCAAAGTTGTTTCAAAGGTCTCAAATTTTGATTGTAAGTTGGAAGAACCCCTACATTGCATCAAGGAAGAACTAAACTGATAATTAGTTATACCATCATAAATATCATATAAAAACATGTACTCCCTCAAGGTTTCACCTATTGACTCATTCGGATGCTCACACAATCACAACCCAAATCTCAAGCACCTAAAAGTGATCAAACAAGTACCATACATTCCCTACACCACAAACTAACAAATAATCTAATCCACTATGTAGTACATTGTACATGCTCTCCAACGCCTATTTGAAATTGAAAAATTGATTCCATATGCAAAAGTTATGACCAAAATTGTGAAACAAAGAAAATCTAGATTTAGGGCTCAAAAACTGATCAAAATGAAAAAAATAGGAAACCAAACCTATACCACTATTTATTTCTCGGAACCACCTTTCTGATGAGTATAAGAAGTCAAAAATCTGACTCTGTGGGTGAAAGTTATGCTCGTTTGAAAAAAAACTACTATAAAATGTCCAATTTGGCCTATAGGTGGCCATTTGGTGGCACTCAGGTGGCCCACTAGCGGCCCACTGGTGGTGCCTAGCAGCACCCTAGTGGCACACCACTCAAAACTGGTGGTAGAATCCAAAGGAGATTTAAATTTGTTTAAACTTGTTTAATATTCTCCCACTGGCGGATTTCAAGTTTGATTTAAAACTATTTAAATTTTTCAAACTTTAAATATTTCAGTAGACCTTTAATAATATTAAATTTCATTTAAAACTTTTTGGCAAGCACTTTTTTTTTTTTTTGGTTGCTTCAGCCATTCCTTTCCAAACTAGGCCCTGTTGGCAGTGGTAGCTAGTATTACTATACATGCAGGGTCAGAGTACCCCGCAAAGCCTGGTACTGTCAGTGTCATGCTCTGACATGATAGGCAGGTGGGGGTTTGTGAACCCTCCCCCAATAAATATTAATTTTATTTTAAACCTTTTAAAAAATTCTCTAGATCGATGAATATATAATTTTTTATTTTAAGTTATTTTTGTAGGAATAAATTTTTAGATCGATGGGGTTAATTATTTTTTTAATAATTTTTTCTACATAGGGGAAGATTACAAGTCCTATGCCTTGTGGTCAAAATAATTTTTTCCTTTTTTTCCAAGTTGGCCAAACTAGGTAGAATTTTTATGTCATTTTTCATGTCTCGAGCCTCCTAGACCAATGGTGAGCTTCATTTTGTCTCAAGAGATCATCTACCAAATTTCCTCTACAAAACCCTCATACAAAAACTCAATCCAAGAAAACCCTTTTGACCCAACAATTTCAACACCCCAAATTTGCAAACAACCCATCATAACAACAAACCCAAAACCCTTAGATCTGTAATAAACAACTTACAAAACCCTCATATCTTTCCATGTCTCAAATCTATCATGCATGTCCATGGATTCAACCTTGCACAAATCTCTCAAAATAAGGGTTATAACAAAAACCCATCAACCATGGAAGCTCAGATACCATTTGTTAGGAAATAATGCATTCAACCCTCATTCTTAAGCCATTTCCTACATAACCCCATGAGAGATAAACATGCATACAAGTAACCATAATGCATAGATCAAATAGACAAGCCACAAGATAACACAGGATATACCCTGGGAAAACCATCAAGAGAGAAAAACCCAGCCTCCAAAAGCATCCATACTCCATCTATTACTCATCAATAAATCAATACAAGAGTTACAATGAATACCTTTGAAGCATCAAGCCTCTCCATGCATCCTCATATGTCCAAGCATGAATCCACACATCCCATGCCATGCTTCACATATGCACTCCTTAGAAATACTCAATAATGACATCACACTCACCCAGTCAACATTAACCACTAAAAATGTGTTTTCTTTTATAGATACAAGGTCACACAAATACAACCAAGTGGTAAGATAAAACCATGTGCCACAAAACCATGTGAACACAAAACCACTAATCCTTTATTTAATATTGGGCACTAAGTTTTCACTTTTTAAAATATTTCCCCAATATTAAATTATTATGCCATGTCTCCCACACATTAAATAATTATACAATGTTACAATACAACATAAAGTGGTCCCCAAATAATTACCTAGTGTGATTTACCACACCACCTAGGTGCATTACAACTAAATAATTATTTATAATAAATCAAATTGTGCAATGGAATCACTACCATATCCCAACAATAGAATCAACATACAAGTTTGCCAATTTTCTTCCATCTATAACAATTATCTTCTGGGAGTCCTTATGGTAATACTCTTGAGCTCCCATGATTAACCATAGGCACAACATTGAAGAAGGGAACCCAACTTCCTCAAAAATTTCACTTTGCTTGATCTTGGTAGCTAGATCGATTCTTTTGTCCTTGAAGATTCTCTCTTTAAATTCCTCCATATCAATGTGACCCAAGTTAGTGTCACTAACCAGGATCCAACTTGATATGATCTTGGAGGGAGGATCAACTCCCTTAAATTCGTACTTCATTTATGTTTTTATATTTGTTTTTTCTATAAAACCTACACGATGTTAGGAAAATGTGTCTCAACCTTGCAATTACATAAGGTATTTGATAGGTAAGCTGAATTTTATGTACATTTTATTATTGTAAATCTAGACCGTTCATCATTAGGTATCAGATCTGACGGTCAATATTTTTTTGGCTATACTTTCCCTAGAAGGAAACCCTATTTTATGAGGGCATTGTATTATGGTTGTGTATTGTGATATATTCTAAGAGTCTGATAGCGTTCATGATGCCTTTGGATTTTTGGTTGGTGATACTCCTGTGAGAAGCTTGCTCTACAAGTATATTGTAATCTTTGTGATTTTTGAATGATATATTGGGTAGCTTTTGGAGTGTGGGGTTTTTCTCCCGAAAGAGTTTTTCCCACATAAATCACTGTGTTGTGGTATGAATGATTTTTTTTTTTTTTTGTTTAAGTTTATGTAACTATTGTAAAGATTTGTAAATTTTTGCATTATCCTCCTCTCAAGATTAGTGTAGGAAATTGTTCTAGTACCTTAGTGTCCTTACACAAGACACCTCGCATAATAAGGAAATCGAACAAATTTGATTTTGTTAAATATGGTTTACTTTAATTCCAATTAAACAAGCTTCCTTTCACAATAAATGCATAATTGATGTAACCATTAATTACTATCAAACCTTAAGAATATATTCAATTGTCTCCCAAAATTCATATTACATTTAATCACTCAAAAAATAAATTGTGAAAATATAACACAAAGTGATCTTTGCAAAAAATTAGTAATCATCAAATTTTGTGGAAAATGCAAGCCCATCAACCTTGTGGAAAACTTGAAACCATCAAACTTTATGGGGAATAATAACCTACTCTTTTATGGACATTTCACCCTTGTAATATTCGTAGGGATGATGCTGTCGAAATGTTCTTAAACTACCATGCACCAAATCCCTACAAATAGGAACTTGCAAGAATTTGAACAATGTCAATCCTAGCAAAAAAAGGAAGGCATGAAAACCAAGGATGAAAAAGTAAGAACAAAATCTACCCCCTTTTAAAGTTTCTTGAAAAAGTTCTTAGACCATTTTGTAGAAATCATAGCATGGTATGCTCTTGTGAAATTTTAGCTTAGGTGAAAAAAAATTTGACATTACTTGCGAGATATCTGCATGATCATATTTTGTGGGGATTTGCATCATATGAGTTTTGCAAGATTTTATCCAATTAATTATTTTTGGAAAATTAGGAAAAATACATATTTATGTAAATTTGAGGTGACATCAAAATTTATGTAGGAAAAAGCTTTAAGAAATTTTGAATTGAACAAATTTTATGGAAATTTTCTCTTGGGCTCCAATGGGAAAAATAAATTTAATAAAATTTCCACAAAGACACCAAGATAAATCTCAAGGCAATGTGGACCTTTGAAGATAAGTCTTTAAAATCCAAGGATCATAAAATACTGCACTAATGAAATTTCTATAAAACAAAGTTTACGAGCATTTACCATCCACAAGCGTTAAAAACTCATGCAACCATATGCAAACCATGGGGAAAAAATAAACCCTAACTTAACACTTTGTAGCCTATTTATGCAGGTGGGTGAGGATTGAGAAAAAATCTATAGAATTTGAGGATTTTTCTTTAATACACAAGATGGCCTAGCCCAAGGAAAATAAAAACCCTAGGTTTGAACTCAAGAACCCTAACCTACAAAGCGACAAGGGAAAACACCTTAAATTTATACTTTAGCTTGCAAGCTAGCTCTTAACTATCTCCCAATGATTCAATATATACCAAAACACTTATGCCCATCACCAGAGTCAACATATTAAATAGAACATGTTTCAAACCACAAACCCTAAATTCCATTTACTCGATAGTATCATTTATTAAATATTGTGACCATTTAAACAAGTGAACTAGACATAACATTGATGCCAACCTAGAATTCGTGTTGAATGGGAAATGAGTTGAATTGTAGGATCAACAATGGCGAGGAATGCATGTTTAGGGTTGGGATGATATCTTCTTGCAATTAAATTGGTTCTCAATAGGTGGAAAATGGTTTAAATTATGCCCAAATCTATTTATATAGTCCCCCCAAATCCATCACCATTAATACCTAAGGTGAAAAATGTTTCCAATTGTTGTCATTTATATCAACACTTGAGGAGATTGTTGGAAATTATTGTCTTTGATGTCAAAACTGATTGTTGGTTGTCATTGATGTCAAAATTGATTATTGGTTGTCATTGATGTCAATACTGATTTTTGGTTGTCATTGGTTTCAACACTTGAGGAGATTGTTGGCAGTTGTTGTCACTAATGTTAACACTAATTGTTGGTTGTCATTGTTTTCAACACTTAAGTAGTATGTTGTTAGTCCTTGGAATTAGTTATCATTGTTATATTTAGTTTGGGCTAACATTGATGATGAAGATCATGGTTGGATGTCATACCTTATCAAAGGATAATTTCTAAAGTTCATGGTTGAATGTCATTCCTTATCCAAAGAAGAGTTGATGAATTTCATCTAAGAGTTGTCAAAGTTCATTAAAGAAAAGTTGAAGTTCATGTCAAAGAAAGTTGCATTATGTTTTATTGTTGTTAGTAGAGATGATTTCATAATGATATATTAAGATGAGTATTAAAAGAATGAATAATAGTGGAGAGATGATTTTGAAGGTCTACAGTATGTATTATTCTCTCTCCTGATGTTCCTGATGAAGTATGTGCTGCTAAAAGGAAGTTTTGGCCTTCACAAGTTGTTGGTTTAGGAAGTTGCATTAAATTATGTCAGGGAGAATGATTTGTATTCCTCCACTGTTAATGCTTTGGTATTGCAGCTTGGTATTCAATTTCAATGTTATGTGGATGTTGTAATCCTATCTTTTCAGGTCACCAGTGTTGTCGAGGAGATTTTTGTGAATTGCGGAAGGTTGATAGTGTGTTGGTTGTCCAAATTGGTATGGGAAATGCTCCACATTTCTCCACATTGATGTCTCTACTTCTACAGCTTGGTGAATGTGCTTTCAAAATCTTTGTAGTTTCTTAGTTCCAATCTCATGTGTTGAAGTGGTCCACAAGCTTATATGATAATGTTATATCTCATGATTAAGCATTTTGTGCTTCCTAAATGAAGTATTATGTACCTGTTTTATTTGTGACGATTGTTAGTTGCATGACATAATTAAATAAGCGCATGGAAGTTATTTTGGATGTTCAAGGAACATCCCCATGTGAGATGAATGTTGCTAATTGGTTGCTTTGGTCTTGTATTAAGCCTCGAGTTGGATTTTTGGGTTATTTTTGGATATCAGGCCAATAGGGCTTGTGTCATGTGCTTGGGGGTTGTGCCAGCAATGGAAGATGTGTTATGATAGTGTGGATTGAGGATCATCAGTGTGGGTCAATTACACTTGATCCATGATAAATTGAAGCATAATTTAGCCACTAAACCCCAATCACAAACAAGATCATTCAAATTGAAAGTTAAACTAAGCATTTATTGAAACTAAAAATTACAAACTACAAAAATAGTTAAATTCCTACTCTAACCCATTTAAAACTTATCCTTTTTTGGAATTGGTGTCGTGTTGATGTGGAATAATGGCCCTTTCCCAATCTCGTGATTTGTGAGCCCATTTCAATTGATTCTATGGAAGAGAATCGATGAAACCATTGTGATAAATGGATGAAAACCTAATTTATGCTAAATTAAACATGATGAAAGCTAAATTAATATGATTTTATGCTAAAATTGATCTAAATATGCAATTGCTAAGCTAATTTAAGCTAATTCTAAGCTAAAAGATGGAAACCCTAATTTATAAACAAACTAAGATGGATGCATGAAAGCTATTAATGAATGCTTAAGCTATTATGTAACTAAAAGAATGAGGTAAAACAAGCTAAAAGTGAGTAAAAAGTGAGTGTGAATGCAAGTGAGTTCAACAACATAAGTTTGCAATTGAAAGATGGATCCATTTTTCTCCAAATAGTGTTTTATTTATAGGAGAGCAAATGAGAAATAGAGGGTTGAAATTGAAAAGATCAATCAACAGTCAAGAATGGAGGAAATAGGAGGCATGGGTCATGGATTTTCATTAACGGATAAGAATACAAGATGAGAATTAATTAAGGGCTCACATTTGTTCCAAATAAACACACTTTTGACCTGCACACACAGGTCACCAGGTGACTTGCTCGAGAGGTTAAAGGTTTATCTTGTTCAAGAATCCAAGTGAGATGATTGGAGGAGAGATAATATTCTTTGGAATATTCTAATGGGTGAGGATAAAGATATTTTTCAAATTAAAAGAAATTTTTAATTTTGCAAAAAGGAGATAAGCAATATTCCATGGGAATATTAACCTTTTAGAGGAAAATTAGTTTAATTGTTAATTAAACATGGTTTAATCATATAATTAGGGGATTAGAAGAATTAAAGGGGATATTCATTAAATTAAATGATTTAATGAACGGGGGAGAGATGAAATGATATTTAATTAAATAACTTAGTGTTATTTAATTAAATTAGAAGATTAAATTAAATAGTCATGAGATTAAATGTTAGCATGAAAGGGGGTGAATTAAACCTATTTGAATTAATTAGGTTAATAGATGAAAATGATGCAATTAATTAATTAACTAGGCTAATTCGATTAATTAACTGGAAAGAGGATGGGTTCAAAGAGGAAATGATGTTAGTAAATCTGATTTGAGTGTATAATATCATCTAGGACATTTTTCAATGTCTACAGGTAGATTTGGGTCTTGAACTATCCTATTTAGGACCGCATCAAGTAAATTCAATTGGAAGTATTTTTTTGAGTGGACTAGTTATGCACTTCAATGTTTCATCCACATGTTTCCTTGATGTCGACTTAGGTTGATGTGCACCTATGTGTAATTTTTTTTGGATCACATTGGAAGAAGTGTTAAGAGTGTTTCAGTCCTCTCTATCTTCTGGATAGGACCATCTTTTATTTTAATTGTCGACCAATTGAATTCATTGTTTTATCCTCTTCTTGGTTGACCTAATTGAAGTTTTGAAGTGTTGTGTTAGATATAAATATAAGATCATTTCATATGCAACAAGATGGAGAAGTGTGTACAAGTGTGAAGGAGTGTGTGTGCAAATTGTATTGAATATCCAATAGTGATAGTGCTAAATGTGTGAAAGGAAAGATTAATTGAGCTATAACACCTTAGTTAACAAAGTGTTGTGGGTAAATCATTGTAATACTCTCTAAATCATATTGTATCCTACTCTAAGATAGTGAATCTCATCAGGTCCCTATATCTTTCTCCTAAAGTCATGTTGTCTTAAGTTTAGCAAGTATTATGTATCTTTCTTTAAGACAATGAGCCTTATATTGTGAGTTAACTCTCACCATGGTTTTTCCCTCATTGGGTTTTCCACGTAAATTTGGTGTTCTCCTTGTGCATGTGTGTGTTCTCTATTTCTCATTATTATTTATCTGGTTAGAAGTAGAATTGCTATATCTTTCATTGTTTAAGAAGTGTTGAAGTCGCTAAGGATTTAAACTATTAGATCATTCTTTGTTACTATTTTTCTTAAAGGTTTTTGATTTGGTAAAGAAGGTTGTCTTGTGTTGAAAAAAAGAGTTAAGTTTTGGAAGGGATGAAATTATGATAAGAATGATCCAAACCCCTCTCAATCTTTGGAAGTTTTCAACAACAAAGTGTTAAGCACTCATACATAGGGATATAAACTAGGTTAGCTTTTGCAGGAATTCAACAAGTACATTCCTATATAAATTTGGGATCTTCATTCTTTTGTAAAAATAAAGATATGTAATTCATGTGGAAAATTAGACCAAGATGATTTTGTGAGGATTTTAAACTTACAGGACTTTTAAGTGCACTCTTCATTACAGGTTTTATGAAGGACTAAACTTAATCAAATGTTTTTAAGTCTTTCTTCTAAATTCCAAAATGCAACTTATACCCCAAGCTAAAACAAGGAAGAAACCAAAATAAAACTAACCCTAACACAACCTAACCTAAAAAATGAATCCAAAAATAAATAAGGAGTCCTTGTTTCCAATGGGGAATGTGAACAAGGCACAACAAATGACAACTCATCTAGGGAAATGCTCCAAATAATTTCAAAGAAAAATATGAATCACAAACCCAAAACCTTTGGTTTCATATATTAGTTGAGATAAGAGACCCAAAACACCAAGCACCAAAATTTGAATGACCAATAAATTCCCCATGAAATGCTAAAAACCAAAGTGCATGTGAAGTGAATTCATTAATTTTTTTGAAATAACCCAAAAGGAAGTGCACTACAAAGTATAAGGCTATGTGAAAAATCCTTCTCCAAAATCAACCTAGATAGAGCCTCATTGCTATTCAGATGTTTATAGCCCCGATGAGCTTATCATTGTTATTCTCTCAAACATAGCTCTACTACTAGCCAAGCATTTATAGTCTCGGTAGAAATATTTGAACCCCCTGATAGTTGAACTTGCTTTGATTAAATAATATTTATTTTCTTTTCTCTCTTTAGATTTTCATGAAACTTATTTTTATCTCAACTCAGAGGCAATGAACCTAACAGTTTAGGGATGAGAATAATAGTGACACTGAAGAAGGAAATTAATATTTTTCACCTTATAACTAGCAATACAACTCCTTACTAGGATATTCAAGAATTTTCTTTTAATATGTTCATGTAATGTGTGTGGTTTCAAACATTCCAAGAGGGTTCCAAAAGTCAAATAGATACAAAAGACTTTGTATTAGAAGTAACCTATCATTATACTAATCGTCTTACATCTACGTTAGGAACATGGTTGGCCATTTATCAAAGAAAATAAATAGATCATTTACTAGAAAGAGTCAACCCTATTCAAAGAAAACACCCATGCAAAAGGAAAATGAGAATAAAATGACAAAGAAAAATAAAACTTGCACTAATTGTTTACAAGAAAATGAACTAAAATATAGCCCAAGCCTACAAATGATGCTTGAGGAACTACCTATTAATAAGTAGTGGGATATCTTCTCCCATAAAACTTTTCAAATGATATGTATTGTCCCCTAGAATTTTTGAAACTTGAAATGGACCTAGCCACAACTTATCAAACTTTGTGTATTCACCTTTTTTCTCGTGAGATTTGTCCCAATAAAGAATTAAATCAAAAGTTCAAAATGACTTGACTTGGGCACATTGATCAAACCAACACTTAAGCACACCTTGATGTTTGGCAAAAATTTCAATAGCAACATCACGCTTCTCCTCCAAATGGAGGAGTTGAGCAAGGCAGGATTATAACTTATCCCCTTCATCATAATATTCATTGATAAACTAAAGGGTAGGGATTTTTAGGTGCACCAAGAAGATAGGCTCCAAACCATATTCCAAGTGGTAAGAAGAAGACCCTAAGGAAACTTTCTTTCGATTACAATCTTCCCAAAGAGTGAATCTTAACTGGGTGTGCTAGTCCTTAGGATTCTTATCTAGTAACTTACGTATAATAGTCAATATATTTTTATTCATGGATTAGCTAAACCATTACCCTAGGAATAATAATTGGCTGAATTTTTTGAAAAATTCCCATAATTAAAGGCCCAATTAGAGAATTTTAGTGATGAAAATGTAGGACCATTATCGTAGACTAACGAAAAGGGGTAACCAAAATAAGTGATGATACTTTCTTCAAGAAATTTTGTTACTACATAGACAATACATTTTTACATATTATGGCCTCTATCCACCTAGTTCAATAATTAGTAGCAGTCAAAATGTACATGTGGCCCATGGAGGAAGGAGGATTGATCATACCAATAAATTCTAGCCCCCACTACGCAAAAGGATGTACCTTGACTACTGGATGAAGAGATATTGCAACATACCTCACTTTATTTGTGGCTATCTAGCATGTGTGGCAAGCGCGTGCATGTAGATGTGTGTCTTGGAACAAGGTTGGCCAATAATATCCTACCCTTAGAACCTGATGTGCAGTGGCATCTCCTGAACCGTGACCTATCTTGAATTTATCATGGAAATCATTCAACATGTTGGATGCTTCTTGTTTTCGAGACATATCAAGTATATTCCTTCATGATTCATTTTATACAACACTAATCCCTTAAGCATAAATTTATTACTCTTCAACTGTAATGCACATCTTTAAACAGTATTCAAATGGGGCGAGCAATGTTGATGAAGAAAATAGAAAGTAATGTCATCATACCACTCATTGAGGGAAATATCTTCAAGATTATACTGATGTGCTATTGAATAAGGATCAGTCTCAGCCATTTTCTGTATCAAATCTTGGTATTGTTCCAACTTCATAGGTTCAATTTCCAAATTGAATTCTTAAATGGTGACCCACTTTCCTTTGTGTTCTCCTAGTTCATTTTACATAATTAATATCTTAACAGTTGGATCAATCACTATCGCTTATTTTACTCCTCAAAATATAATGCCTAAATTTCTTAACTACTCTGACCAAGGCATAGTCTTACTTTTCTATGTTTGGATACCTTAGCTCTACATCCTTCAAAGGGGTGCTCATAAAATTTATCAAACGTTCATCACCTAGTACCTTCTTTTGTGTGAGCATTATTGCACATAAATGGTCTAATGAAAAATAATAGATATAAAAGGGCTTAGCATAATCATGACTTACTATTACTGGGGCCTCAATAATGGCCTACTTGATCTCTTCAAAATATCTTTTAGCTTCAGGATTCCATTCTTTTTTGTATCTTGTTTCATCATAGCATTCAAGGGTCTCATGATTTCTACAAAACCTTTGATAAGTTTGCAGAAAAAATTGATCTTGTTGAAATACAACTTGAGTTCTTTCTTGCTTGTTGGGGGCTGGATCTTCAAGATGGCCTGCACTCTCTTAGGATCAATGTAAATTTATTTTTTTGAAATAAAACATAACCCAAAACCTTACCCTTAGTGACTCCAAAAATACACTTTTTAGGATTAAGTGAGATACCAAATTCTCTACATCTTTGGAATACATTGCACAAATCTAAAATGTTGTCTTCTCTTCATTTGGAGAACACTATCAAATCATCCATATAAATAATTATACATTTACCAAACAATTCTCTAAATTCAATATCCATGGCTCACTAAAAAATTTCTCTAGCGTTAAACAATCCAAATGACATTCTTCGATATGAAAATGTTCCCCACTTTGTGGTCAAAGTCATTTTTAATTTTTGCTCATGTGCTAACATCACCTAATTGTATCATGAATAATCATCCAAGAAGGACATCATCTATGACCCATTGGCAATTATAACACTTCATCCAATGATGGTAAAGGATAATTATCTTTCTCAAGAGCACGGTTGAGATTCTAAAAATCAACACACACTTGAATTTCACCATTATTTTTTCTAAATGAAACTAAATTGGCCACGCATGTGATAGGCCAAAACTAGGGTAAAGAATAAACTAGGTTCAATTTGGTCTAAGTGTAAATCCAGGGATCATGAGCTTGCGAGAGGTGTTGTGCCAATATACCTAAGGGAGGAAAGTAGTGAATTAAGGTAGGATGAAATGCATCTAGAACACACAAAAGACTAGAAATCGAATTGAATGTTTTTGGTTTTTTTTTTACAGTCATAATTGCGCCAGGAACTGTTAACTATGACATAAATAGTTTGAGACAGTAACAACAATAGTTTATTAACAGAAAATAAAACACACTTCACCAAATTAAAAATATTGAAATCAAACTTTAATGAAATATTGCATTCCAAACTTAAATCACAAAATATTCTATCAAACTAAACTATAATAAAGATGTTGGAATTGAAATCATGCACTATTAAAGTTTGAAAGCTACTAAAATTAAATCACATAGAAAATAAATAATGCACATAAATATTAATAGTAAAAATAAATGTCACTGTGCTTCACCAGGGAGTGGGCTCTTGCTCCATGGTTTGTAGATGAGAAGAGACGAGAGCCTTTCTATGTTGCCTTGATTAGAAGAAACATTGTTTTATTTATCAAAAAATTTATAAAGAAATCTATGATGCCAAAGTCTATATGTTCCCTTACACTATGAAAAAATATATATATGTCGTTTGTAACTATGAAATACAAAAAATATTGGGTTTTTTTTGGCCTATGGCCAACAAACTATAAGAGACAAAAATATGTTTCACTAACTGGAGGTTAAAATAGCATCATTATAACTTAAGACGGAAATAGGAAACAAGAAGATTTCATTTTGCTCCTCCACACAGTTGGCAAGCACAACTGTTATAATAAATTCTTCTCTTTGTATGGAAAATAGTGATGATGTGCAAAGAGACTATCATGAAATGAATTGATGTCGCTAAATAATACAAACATCAAGTCTAGTGAAAGGCAGACGTGAAGATTTGTATATTTTTCTCCAACGATTTAGCAACACTCTCCATCACGGGTTTCCTTCCCTAGTCCACAAGAATAGCACACGTGGAGCCTTGGTTGAGTGTATTTTGCTCTATTTATTGCCGTCCATTGTTTCGGTTTACTGTGCTTACTTTGGAGAGGTAACTGTTGATCAAAATGTGATAAACAGAAGTTCCTGACCAAAAAGTGATAGGAAGATTTTCTGCATAAAAGGTGATATGAAGTTCCTGTGATCTGCATGTTGCAAGTTTTATGTTCCAAGGACTAAAATCATAATTCTTATTAGTAAATATAGTCAATAATTAATTCCATATTTTATCCAAAACTATATTAAATACCACTTATATATATTTAATTATATACAACATAAAAATTTAGTGAAATAGTATGATATGGAATGGATATGAAGGTATATGAAATAGGCTAAAATATGCCATGGAATGAGACATAAATGGCCCTCATCATTCCCCCCAACTTAACATATTGCACAGACTCGTGGAATCATTATTTCTGAGAGGGTAGCCTTGGGATTGTGACTTAGGATTTCCTCTTCACCTCTTTAATATTATAGCTCATTCACAATCATAACATTTGTCTATCACTCTACTTCATAGCAAGCTTCATGGCTTTGCTTTTGTTTTTTTTAATTTTTTCTAATTTTCTTTACATTTTTTATTTTCTTTTTCTTTTTCAATATTCATATCTCCTTCAATGTTTTATTTTTTTATTTTTCCTTTTCTCTATTTCCACTTTTTTTCATAGCATTATTTTCTTGAAAGATCGACAATATGAAAAGTGAAATGAGTGAAATGAGCTCGCGATCTAAATGATTATGAAAAGTGGAAATAATGGATACTTATGATGGAATAATGAAGGATAATAGGTGAAAAGATGGGTAATAAGGATGGTGGACCTCCCCCCAAATTAAAGGGTTGATCATCCTCAGGAAACAAGGAGAGGAGGGGTAGGAATGTTGCATGATATGATCAATATAATAATAAATATTAATAAAGTTAAGAGATAAAATAATGAAAAATAAAATTGATTGTTTTACCAACTTTCATGTCCATTAATTCCAAGATACGGTAGCCAATGTAACTCAAAACTGTGAATGGCCAGCAAGGAAGGAAGCAAAAATCATGACAAGGATTGTAACCACACCACACGTGAAAGATCTCCATCAGATTGAAGTATTAAGAAGCATACTGATGATATCCTAAATTCACTCTTCATTTTTGCTAACACCTCAACTAAATGTGTAACTTTGTGCTATAGGTGGTCAAATTTAGGCTGACCATGACAAATGAGAGCACAACTACACAAGTAAAAAACAAGAGGTGTTAGGAGGCACTCAGATAGCCATTGAAGCAATAGAGTGTACCTACAAAATGGTTAGCCCACAAAAATATTTTTTCTCTTTTTTTTGTTTTTTAATTTTGATAACGACTAGTAACCGTTAGCAAGCCAGTTTTTAATCACTTACCACTTAGTGACACTGTGAGAACAATTTTCACAACTAAGAATTTTATTCAACTACAATTCGCTAGAAATTTTTTTTCAAATTGTAGTTGTCTAAAAACGACCAAAGGTTTTCATTGTTAGAATTTATTGCTTTTTTCATTTTTTTCATTTTTTTCATTTTTTTCATTTTTTTCAATCTTGTCATTTTTTCAAAATTTCAAATTTTTTTTAGATAACCTACATATAATGACCAAAGAGAAGGAACCCCTTATATGGATGTTGAAGTGACACCATCAAA
Source organism: Sequoia sempervirens (assembly GCA_007258455.2). Taxonomy (NCBI): domain Eukaryota; kingdom Viridiplantae; phylum Streptophyta; class Pinopsida; order Cupressales; family Cupressaceae; genus Sequoia; species Sequoia sempervirens. Next base: position 668,802,960 of record VDFB02058242.1, on the reverse strand, counting down.
AACCTAAGTTCCTTCTATGACCCCACAAAAAGTCATTGTTGAAACTGGGTTGTATGTAGAACTTGAAATGATGACCAACAAGAAATATACCTCCATCAAGATTTACCATGCATAGTTCATAGCACAATTTCTACAAACAATAATGATCCATTTAGCTCATGCCACCATATCTAAAATATGACTGTAGAACTTTTGAATTCATGCCCAATCACTTGGTGGAAAGAATTACTTACAATAGAAGCAATATTTCAACGATAGGGCTATGTAGTGAAAGACCAATGGTAGTCTCTCAACTTATCCATTATTCCCATATAGCTATGGATAGGTGGATGATTCAATCCTTATGATTAAGTATGATGATCTACAATATGATCACACTCGGTGTTCCTATCTTCAAGTGGTCTTTGGATTTATGGCTTGTGAAGAATTATTCAAGAACATAGTATCTTGTTTCGCATACACCAAGTTGCATATTGTCCTCCACATGATCTGGCATCAAAGTTGATATCAAAGAGAACTTGTGTCCATGAATTTTGAACACCTCACCCAAAAATCCTCTTGTGATCTCCAATAGTGAAGCACAAAGGAAAATTGAGGTGTTCCATATAGATAGCAAGGCCAACAAAATGTTAGCAAAGCAAACAAAGTGTGTCATTCAATGCTCATGTAGAGAAGCATCATCAACTGGTATTGGTGCAAAAGTGTTGGGTAACCACGACAACCTGTAACCATATTCTCATGACCAAGCATATCAAGTATAGTAATGCAATATAACCCGTTTAATAACTCTACCATTAATAAGTAGTTAAAGTCATTTGTGTAAATGAAGGGTAGACATAATATTACAATGAATATTATTACAATATATCAATGGATGAATATTATTACAATGAATGCTTGTGTAGACATAATATCAATGTCAATTAACACAAGAATGCATACCTTTATTTGGTCCAAGTATCACATAATGGTATTATTAGAATCACCAAAGAAATAATCAATGAAGGTTTATTAGAAATCAACCAAGAATCGTCAAAATTCAAGGGATTCCCCCCCAACTTAACTTCATATTGCAAAGGAATGAGAGCATTAAGATAATCCAAAGAATGAATAAAGATAATTACATATTTAATAATACCTTGAGCTTTGCTTAATCAACCAAATATTTCTAAAATTCAATGGATTCCCCCCCCCCCCCTCAACTTAATTTCACATTGTAAAATCATGAGGGTATTAGGATAATCCAAAGAATTAATAATACTTTGATCCTTATTTAATGAATGATCATCTATTTGTAGCATGTTTTGTATGGTCATTAATTCATTCAAACCCTTCTAGTTCTTCTTAATCATAAAATCAATTATTGGACCTAGATCAATAAGTGTGTGATGAATACACAGTTTTACCATAGGCCTCCAAAGATCTAGATGTTTGAGTATAAAAATAGTTATAAATAGATCTTGTAGGATGTAATTATGTATCTCACACAACCCTTGAATCATTAACACATATAGTTCACCATTGCTTGTTGCATGATTAATTTCAACACACATATGTAGCATTTCAATGATAAAATTAGAATCAAATTGAATTATTTCCTTATGTGTGTGAATTATTTCTTAAAGTTGTGATTCATTAAGTAGATAAGAAGAACTAAGTTGATTATCTTTTAGTGGATCATGATCTTCAAATTCAATTAAACAAAAATCACATCCTTTAGTTGTATGAATATATTGCAATTGTGATTTACCAATTTCATGCATATTAATGAAATGTAAAGGGATCAATGAAACCTCATTATTATATGCAGATTGAACCACCTTATTAGATAATAGTAATTTATTAGGAATTGCAATTTCCCTTGGTGGATATGTTGGGGCGGATGGTGGGTGGGATAATGACAATGGTAAAAGTTGTGTGGTATATAGAGTAGGTAGTGGAGATGGTAATATATAAGACAAATATGGTGGAGATGGTACTATATGGTATGGGTATGGTTGTTGTGAGCATTCATTATGCCATTCTTGGTAGTATGTGTTGGTAGATGGTTAGCACTCCCCTCAGGATTCATGACATGGACTAACCACCTCCCATGGATCTATTAACTCTGGTAGTTGTATCGGGCATTAACAAGTCGATATTTTGGTGCAACAGAAACTATGGGCCAAAAATTGGTATCAAATCCAAAGGTGTCAGGTTTGGATCCCCTCGCATAATGTTGAGGGGGAGTTTTTTGTCAGATGGTTAGTGCTCCCCTTAGGATTTGTGGCATGGACTAACCGCCTCCTGTGGATTTGTTAACTCTGGAAGTTGTATCGGGTATTAATAGGTCAATATTTTGGTGCAACAACTGTGGGCCAATAGTATGGTGATTGTTTCCATTCACCACACATACTAGATAGGGAATCATTTTATGAAGAAACATATTGCCTTCTTGATTCAATAGAATTATAAGACATTTTAAAATCATTTAGCATATCATGATCTACCTGATTTGATGTGTGCAGTTGTTCATGTGTTATAAAGAAGACATTCTCACTTTCACCTTTGTTTTGTTGAGGCTCATACATAGCTTGGATCTCCTTCACCATGTCCTCTTGAACAACTTGGCATGTGCACTTATCTTCTCCCTTGCAATGATCAGAACAATAAATGGTCAAATCATCATTTTCAAAATTCCATTGTCCTAAAAATTCATCAATTATTTGCTCTTTCTTAACTATCGAAATAATATTTGTAGATGTTTGTGACAATGGTATTGGAAGATCACGATTATCTAAGTTGCATTCGTTAGGTAGAGGGTGTTTCAATAATGGAAGAAGAATGAAGTATTGTCATTGATGTCAACCTGTCAGCTAGTTATCTACTACTTGTTGTTGATTGTATATGTCAAGGTTAAAAGAAGGTTGCTAGTTTTGGTGCTTGTGAACTATGTTTTTTCTATGTGTTAATTAAGGTTTGTGATATTTTTTGTTGGTATAGATTTCTCATTAATGAAGTCTTATGGTGTATGGTTCGAGAGTTGCTTTTCCCTGGTTCTATTGAAGTTGGTTTTGGCATTTGGAAGTATCAAGCTTAATTGATCTATGTGTTTTACACTGGTATGGTTGATTGTGTGTCAATAACTACTTTCAAAGTTGATGAAGCATGTTGGATCTATTATGGGTCCTCATGAAGTGTGTGTTTTGGGTCACCCTCATTCTAATTCCACTCTAGGATGTTTGGTGCTGACCTAATTTGAATTTGAAGTTGGATAGCCGACTTTGTATCTTTTCAAGGTTGGACATAGTATAAATACAGAATGTGCTAACGATGAAAATTGTACATAAGAAAAGAAGGAAGATAAGTGAAAGAGAAGACGTGACTTCGATGTTATTCTCAAAGTGTGTGAGTTAAGTGTGTGGTTGTTCAGTGTGGAGTTTAAACGTCATTTCTATATTTAGTGAGCAGAAGGCTAAATCTATCATGCATGCGAGTTGATAAGTGATTGTGGTGGAATCTTTATTGCATTGGGATTGTTGTCTCTCTGTAACAAGTCTTCTTTGTCTTCTTTGTATCTCTATGGAAATGATCCCTCTAGGTTGTAGCCTTGTGGATAGTGAGTCCTAATTTTAGGCAGTGAGCCTTTTTGTAATCAGTTTTTATATTCTCTATAGTATGAGTTAATCCTCATCGTGGTTTTCCCCTCATTGGGTTTTCCACGTAAATCTAGTGTTATTGTGTTTTTCCATTTGCATTTGATGGTTATTCACTTAATCAGTTTATGTGTTAGTTACGGTAATTGAATTTAAGGTTATAATAAGTGACAACTGATTCACCCCCCTCTCAGTTGTCCTATCTAACAATTGGTATCAGAGCTCGGTTCCTTGGTGAAGAGCTTACCCACTTGAGGAAGGTTTGGGATGGCTAACAAAATGGTCTTTGATTATCCGAGGTTTGATGGAACTAACTATAGTATCTGGAAAGTATTCATGGAAGAATATCTAGAGTAATGCAGATTTGATGTAGAGAAAGATTATAAGAATCCCTACACTCCTCCTACAAATGGTTTGAGTACACCTGAAGAAATTAGAGCACATGAATCGAATAACAAGGAAAATTTCATCTTGAAGAATAGTTTGGTACATTCTGAGTTGATTAAGGTTCCGAATTTGAAGATAGCTAAGGAAGTTTGGGATGGTTTAGAAAGAGTGCACAATGGTGATGAAAGGGTGAAAGAGGAAAAATTACAAAATTTGGAAACACAGGTTGATCTTCTACATATGTTTGAAGATGAGAATGTTAAAGCCTATGTACAGATATTGGATGATTTAGTGGTTGGAATGTGATCTCTTGGCTCTACTGTAGATGAAACTAGAATTGTAAAGAAGATTCTCAAAACTCTTCTTGATGCTTACAGTGAAAAGGTGAGTGCTATTGAGTAGACTATAGATTACAAGACTTGTACTAAGGATCTATTTTTAGGATTTTTGACATCTTATAAAATGAGGAAGTCGAATCTAAGAAGTAGAGGAAAAACAGAGACTAATTTTAAAGCTACAAAAACTAAAGATCTGAATGAAGATAACTTTGAAGAAATCAAGGCTAAATTTGTAAGAAGATTGAGAAAAGGCTCTAGTAAGTATGAAGGAAAATTTCCCTTTAAATGCTTTAATTATGGAGAAATTGGTCACTATGTTGCAAAGTGTCCAAAAAGAACTAAAAAGAATAAACAAAGATATGAGAAAGAAAGGAAAGGAAAGAAGATTAATAGAGCTTACTATGTTAATGAGAATGCTAGTGTTTCAGATGAAGATTTAGAATATGAAGACCCATATGACAATGAATGCTTGTTCTTGGTGATTAAAGATGAACCTACTTCTACTAATTTAGAAAGATAGTCAAAGGAAAGTCCTCTGGAGAAGGAGAAAGAGAAGAAGAAGGAGATGAATGAAGGTATATTTATCTCTTCCCTACATGCTAAATAGGAAAATAATTTTTGGGTAGTTGATAGTGGTTGTTCACATCACATGACTGGTGACAAGAGTAAGTTTGTGAAACTTGAAAAGTATGATGGAGGTATGGTTATGTTTGGAGATGATACTGGTGCTAAAATCTGTGGGATAGGTTCAGTAATTTTTTATGGCAAGCATCATACTGACAATGTCTACTATGTTAAGGGTTTAAGGAATAATCTATTGAGCATTGGTCAAATGTGCAGAAAGGGATATGATCTTATGTTTAAGGATGATATGTGTGAGATTCGGAAAGGATCCAGAACTTTGATTTCTACAGGAAAGAATTCTAAAGGGAATATTTATCAGCTTAAAGGTGTTGAATAACAATGTTTTATGACTCAGATAAATGACAGCTGGTTATGGAAAAGGAGAATGTGTCACATGAATTTTGATAACTTAGAAAGGATTAGTATTGTTTAAGCCATGAGAGATCTACTAAGAATTACAAAGCCTGTAAATGCTATCTGCAGGAATTGCCAGCAGACAAGAAATCATTACAGAATAAGAGAACAATCTACTACTGGATTGCTAGATTTGGTTCATATAGATCTTTGTGGTCCCATGAGAGTGCAAAGTTTACTTGGTGAAATGCACTTTATGCTTTTAATTGATGATTATTCTAGATATACATGGGTTACATTTTTAAGAGAAAAAACAAAAGAATTAGATAGAATCAAAGCATTCAAGGCTATGGTTTAAAATGAAGTGAATTTGAAGATAAAATGCTTGAGATCTGACAGAGGTGGTGAATTCACCTCCCATGAGTTTAATAAGTTTTGTGAAGTGAATGGAATAAAGAGACTGTTATCTACTCTGAGAACACCTCAATAGGATGGAGTTGTTGAAAGGAAAAACAAAATAGTTCAAGAAGTTGCTAGGTCAATGATCACTGAATCCGGATTACCAAAGTTTTACTAGAAAGAAGCTATTCACATTGTTGTGTATGTATTCAATCGAGTTCAGGCAAGAGAAAATAGTACAAAGACTCCCTATGAGCTATGGCACGAAAGAATTTTGACAATTAAATATTTCAAGGTATTCAGAAGCAAATGTTATATCAGAAGAAATGAGGAAACATTGGGAATTTTTTATGCAAGAAGTGATGAAGGAATATTTCTTGGTTACTCTACTAAAAGAAAGGCATACAAATATTTCAACAAAATATTGAGGAAGATTGTGGAGAGCTCGAATGTGAAGGTTAATGAAACAGTGAAGAATTCTATTGATATTGATGGATATGTGTCTGATGAACATGATTGTGTGAGAGTAGAAGAAATTGTGGAAGAACAAGATAGAGATGAGCAAAAAGAGTAGAATGAAAGAGAAAATGATGCTTCGGTAATGTCCCCTAGAACACCGAAATATGTATAGAGGAATCATTTAGAAAGTCAGATTATTGGAGACAAGACAAAAGGTGTGTTGACTAGAAGCAAAGCTGTTGTTGAAGTAAATTTGTGCTTATTCTCTGAAATTGAGCCAAAGTTAATAAGTGAAGCCTGTGAGGATGAACATTGGAAGAAAGTAATGAAAGGAGAACTTTTGCAGATTGAAAAGAATCAAACTTGGGAATTGGTCCCAGGACCAGCAGACAAAAATATCATTGGATCAAAATGGGTATTCAAAAACAAGTTGAATGAGAATGGGAAAGTTGTCAGAAACAAAGCAAGGCTTGTGTGTAAAGGCTACTCATAAGTGGAAGGTATATATTTTTAGGAGATTTTTTCCCTGGTAGCAAGAATGGAAGCTATAAGGATGTTCTTAGCATTAGTTGCTTATAAATATTTCAAAGTCTATCAGATGGATGTCAAGTCAACATTTTTGAATGGTGAACTAGATGAAGAGGTCTACATGGAACAACCAGAAGGATTTCAGTTAACAGATCAATCAGATATGGTGTGCAGATTGAGAAAGATTTATATAGACTGAAGCAAGCTCCTAGAGCCTGGTATGCAAGGTTAGATAAGTACTTGAATCAGCAAGGATTTAACAAAGGTACAACAGACAGTAATTTGTATTTCAAGGCTAAAAATGACAAAATATTGATTGTAGTTCTATATGTTGATGACATTATCTTTGGAGGAAATGAAAACATGTGCAAGATGTTTGTGGAAGAAATGCAGAAAGAATTTTAATTGTTTAAGTTTGGCGAGATGAATTTTTTCTTGGGCTACAGATTAATCAAACAGAGAATAGAATTTTCATTTCACAATCTAAGTATGTGAGAGAAATGTTGAGAAAATTTGGGACAAACAGTTCCAAACCGGTAAGTACTCCTATGGTGATTGGATGCAGGTTGGGAAAAGATGATGATTCACCTAAGACTGATAAGAGCAAGTATAAATCTATGATTGGTGGACTACTGTATTTGACTGCTACTAGACCAGATATTATGTATGCGGTTTTTCTTGTAACTAGATTTCTATAAGATCCAAAGGAAACACATGTTATTGTAGTTAAAAGAATATTTAGATATTTGAAAGGCACTCCAAATTATGGATTATGGTATCCTAAAGATGTTGATTTTACACTCAGTGCTTTTATAGATGTAGATTGGATTGGAAGTATAGATGATAGAAAGAGTACAAGTGGTGGTGCATTCTTTCTTGGATGTAGATTTGTGGCATGGTTGAGTAAAAAGAAAGATTCAGTCTCTTTGTCTACTATTGAAGCTAAGTATATTATTGTTTCATCATGTTGTACATAAGTTTTATGGATGAAACAAACATTGAAAGATATCATAGTGCTACATGATGATCCTATTTCTATCTTAAGTGATAACACAAGTGCAATTAACATTTTGAAGAATCTTGTGATGCACTCAAGAACGAAGCATATATCTATCAAGTATCATTTCTTAAGAGAGAAGGTCATGGAGAATGAAGTCAAGCTTGAGTATGTTTCGACAAAGGATCAGATTGTGGATATATTTACAAAGGCTCTTCCTAAAGATACTTTTGAGTATCTCTAGGATAAGGTAGGGTTTATTGCCCCTCCTTTTACAAACTAAGATGCATTTGGACATGCATCAATCTGGTGGATTCATAGTTCTATCTCTTTGGGCTGATGTTTTTTTGGGTGGCTACCCCTCAGGGGGAGCAAGTAGATTTTCTAAGTGTTGTCATTATGAGTATTCTATTTTCATGTCAAAGGAAGTTTCAATGGACATATATAGTTTTTCCTTTTCCATTGATATCAAAGGGGGAGAGAGGCAAGTTAAAAAGAAAAAAGGAGAGCGGGTGAAAAGGAAAAAGAAAAGTATAATAAGAGAGTGTAATGAAGAAGATGAACTCTAAAAAGGGAGAAGTGAAAAGGAAAAATCTGGAGGCATTTCTTTACAGAATAGGCATGTTGTCTCGATGTATTTTTACATCATGTCATGCCATCAATGAAAAAGGAAAAGATTGTTGCAATAATGGAAGAAGAATGAAGTACATTATCAACCCATTAGTTGGTTACATTCATCGAAGTTAAGTTGGCGATTAGCAGCTCTTATAGGATATTGAGAAAATTGTATTAAAAGAAGGTTGTTGGTTCTGGTGCTTATGAACTATGTTTTTTTTGTGTGTTGATTGAGGTCCAAGATATTTGTTACTGGTCCAGATTTTTCTTTAATGAAGTCTTATGGAATATGGTTCAAGAGTTGTGTTTCCCTGGTTCTATTGAAGTTGGTTTTGGCATTTGGAAGTATCGAGCTTAATTGATCTATGTGTTTTACACTAGTATGGTTGACCATGTGTCAAGCACTACTTTCAAAGTTGATGAAGCGTGTTGGATCTATTATGGGTCCCACTGAAGTGTGTGTTTTGGGTTGCCCTCATTCTAATTCCACCCTAGGATGTTTGGCGTCGACCTAATTTGAATTTGAAGTTGGATGGCCAAATTTGTATCTTTTCAAGGTTGGAGATAGTATAAATATAGAATGTGCTAACGATGAAAATTGTACATAAGAAAAGAAGGAAGATAAGTGAAAGAGCAGACGCAACTTTGATGCTATTCTTAAAGTGTGTGGTTCTTCAATGCAAAGTTTAAACACCAAGTTTCTAGATGCAGTGGGAAAAAGGCTCTCTATCATTCATGCGAGTTGATAAGTGATTGTGGTGGAATCTTCATTGCATTGGGATTGTTGTCTCTCTGTAACAAGTCTTCTTTGTATCTATGTGGCAGTGAGCCCTTCGAGTTGTAGCCATATGGATAGTGAGTCCTAATTTTAGGTAGTGAGTCTTTTTGTAATCGGTTTTGATATTCTCTATATAGTGTGAGTTAATCCTCACTATTTTTTTTCCCTCATTGGGTTTTCCAAGTAAATCTGGTGTTATTGTGTTTGTGCATTTGTATTTGCTGGTTAATCACTTAATCATTTTATGTGTTAGTTACATTAATTGAATTTAAGGTTATAATCTGTGACAACTAATTCAGCCCCCCTCTCAGTTGTCCTATCCAATAGAGGGGGTATAAAAACATCACTTTGTGTCAGCGCGATTCCCCCACCAATTTCTTATTTTTTTTTTTAAAATGAAAGTGGGGGTCAAGGGGCAGTGCCCCTTGTAGGGTCCCTCGGCAACACCCTAGGTCACAATATAGGGCGGGGTTGAGGGGCAATGTCCCCACCACCAAGCACATTTTCCTTCTTGCGTGGCCTTCAAATTCTTCATTTTTGAAGCATTTTTCCTTGAAAAGTGATGTGTTTGAACTACCTTGAAAATGTAACATTTTTATTGTTTTTATGTTGTTTCTTCAAAATTACTTCATTTCTTATCAATGAACTCACAACAACTAGTGTGGATATATAAATGGTTTTAATTTTAAAAATCTACCTACAAATTCTAACAATGCATCTATATGATTTAAACAACACAAATTAGGAATAATCACTTGGGCAAGGCTAGCAGTTGTTGAAGATTTCATCCTAACACATTGGTCCTAACTTAACTCACTAGGTTTTTCAGCCTTTAACACCTCTCCCTGACAAGGGCGCCAAAATGATAGGCCAAAACTAGGGTAAAGAATAAACCAGGTTCACCTTGGTCTAAGTGTCAATCCAGGGATCATGAGCTTGCGAGAGGTGTTGTGGCAGTATACCTAAGGGAGGAAAGCAGTGAATTAAGTGGGGATGAAATGCATCTAGAACACACAAAAGACTAGAAATCGAATTGAATGTTTTTGGTTTTTGTTTTAGTGTCAGAATCGCACTAGAAACTATTAACTGTGACAAAAATAGTTTGAGACAGTAACAACAATAGTTTATTAATAGAAAATAAAACATACTTCACCAAATTAAAATATTGAAATCAAACTTTAATGAAATATTGCACTCCAAACTTAAATCACAAAATCTTCTATCAAACTGAACTATAATAAAGATGTTAGAATTTAAATCACACAGCTATTAAAGTTTGAAAGCTAGTGAAATTAAATCAAATAGAAAATAAATAATGCATAGAAATATTAAGATAAAAATAAATGTCACCATGCTTCACCAGGGAGTGGGCCCTTGCTTCATGGTTTGCAGGTGAGAAGAGAAGAGAGCCTTTCGACGTTGCCTTGATTAGACGAAATGTTGTTTTATTTATCAAAAGTTTTATATAGAAATTTGTGATGCCAAAGTCCATATGTTCCCTTACACTATGCGTAAATATATATACATTATTTGTAACTATGAAATACAAAAAATATTGGGTTTGTTTTGGCCCATGGCCAACAAACTAGAAGAGATGAAAATATGTTTCATTAACCATAGGTTAAAATAGCCTCATTATAATTGAAGGTGGATATAGGAAAAAAGAAGATTTTGTTTTGCTCCTCCATGTAGCTAGCAAGCACAACTATTATAATAAATTCTTCTCTTTGTATGGAAAATTGTGATGATGTGCAAAGATAATATCATGAAATTAACCCACATAGCCAAATAATACAAACATAAAGTCTAGTGAAAGGCAGACGTGAATATTTGCAGATTTTTCTCAAATGATTTAGCAACACATCTCCATCACGGGTTTCCTTCCCTAGTCCACGAGAATAGCACACGTGGAGCCTTGGTTGAGTGTATTTTTCTATATTTATTGCTATCCACGAATTTAAACATTGTTTCAGTTTCCTATGCTTATTTTGAAGAGGTAATTGTTGGTCAAAATGTGATAAATAGAAGTTCCTGACTAGAAAGTGATAGGAATATTTTCTGCATAAAAGGTGATAGGAAGTTCCTGTGATTTGCATGTTGCAAGCTTTATTTTATCCAAAACTATATTAAATACCACTTATATATATTTAATCATATGCAACATAAAATAGTGAAATAGTATGATATGGAACAAAAATGGAATGTGGGAATAGATATGAAGGTATATGAAATAGGCTAAAATATGCCATAAAATGGGACATAATTGGCCCTCATCACCATGTAGAGTGATAGCAGCTTTTGGGATTCTTTATAAATCACTGGCTCCAATAGTGCATTGACAAGCCATTGTCATCATTTAAAAGGCTTAACACCAGGCCTAAGAGGAATAGTATGTGTAATAATAGAAGTATCATATGTCTTTAAATCCTCATAACTCTAAGCTATCACATTTTGATCTATATATTAAGTGCTTTAACTATACCCTCTTTCTCTACTGGAGTACAAACCTTCCCAATAAGGATATTCTTTGTTTCCTTAGTTGTGTCCATATTGTAAGTATCACATTTATTTCCAACCAAATTTGTTTCTAAATGTTGATCCAAGGCCTTAACTAGTCTAAGTCGAATATGCACTCTAACTAAACCATCCCTTGAGGAATTGTATTAGTCTTCAAATTGACCACCACTTCGAGATCTATCTCAACTTCTTTAGGTTATACTTCATCTATAATCTGAGTTGCAAACACATTTGGACTAGTAATAAAGTCTAATATGTGCTTATCATCTTCAAATACCTAGAAATTGATAATGTTATCTAGCACAAAAGGTGTAAGAGTGAGCCTAACTGTGAATCTCTTCAAACGAGATAAAGACAGTGGTTGCAATGTGCTAGCTACCTATGTTAGGGTATTAGTGATAGATCAACTAGATGTTAAAAACATCAAAACTCTCAATCAAATCCCATACATGATGGTGATGGCCCCCTAATCTTTTATCATGGCAAGAATACTACTTTCACACTTGTTTTCCCACTAATTCAAAATCATCAAAAACTTGTTATACATTATCCTTTTATGAATAGCCATCAAAATTCCATGCACCAATGCCTTGTATTTTGCAATATTATTAGTGTAAAAAAACTGCAATCTATGAGTTGCAAAGAAATTTTATCCATTGGGGCTGATTAGCTCGAAATCAGCTCCTACACCTTATTTGGGTCTTGAACCATCAAACTGTAACATCCAAATCCTAACATCATTTTTATTATTGGGTTGTGTCTTATCTACTCTCGGTGCAACTTTATAACTTTGACCTTCCTCTTTATTAGGTTGCTTAACTAGCAAAGACTCCTATTTCACACCTTCTACTAAATTAGAGATACTTAGATGATATTTTCTCTTTTCTGCTAATGTTTGACATAGACAACATTTAAATTCTGAATGAGATGCATTATGAATTTTACACCAACATGGCAACAACAAATATTTGATGTCAAATTTTTTCCCCAAACTTGATTGATTGCAAACACATTTAGTCATAAATTCTTGAAATCCATCAAGCATTCCCCCTTCCTCATCAAAAGGGGAATCCTAGTCTGTTTCTACATAAAATTTCATTTTATCGAGAACTCAACTTCAATCTATGGTAGATCATTCTCCACATGTAACATCATTATCTCCTCAATTGGAAAAACCTCCAGAGCATATACCCTAAGATCAACTTGAGAAAATAGTATCTCAATGATTTGATTATACTTTGTGATCATGTGTTTCATTCTTGGTTCTCTTTCTATCTTGATTTGATTAGCCACTCCTCTCCATGGGAGCCACATATGAGAAAATTTAGTAGCCATGTATCCATTAAGAGTCTTAGGCCAATATATGCTCAACAATATACCATACATATTAGGAATATCCATCACATGGATGTTGATCATATGTTATATATGTTGATTGAAAGCAAGTTGCATATGAATGTGATTCAATTCTCCCACCATATTAACTTATGTCTAATCAAGTTGAGTAACATTCTTCAAGGATTTAGTGGGGGTAAGTCCCAATTCTTTACATACTACAAGCAGCATGACATTGGTCGACACTCCTGAATCTAACGAACAATTATGTAGATTCATACCAAAAATGTGCAAAGTTAAGAGAAAGGGTGGAGATTCTCTCTTATCTTTATAGATGTTAACCAAAGTTTCCACTTGGGAAACTTGAGTCTTGTCTTTCCTTGTTGCTTGAGAATCTTCAAGTATGGATTCATTGGATGAAACCTCGAGTCTAGAGGATTCTTGAATTGAATTAAATAATGCATTCCTAACTTCAAGAACTTTCAACAACTCAAAGACTAAGAGACTTACCTTCATTCTCTTCAATTCTTTAGCAACATATTATTCCATCTATGCAATCTTTTTTTAGTATGAGATTCCTTTGAAAATAATTGAGTAGGCACCTTTGGAGGTACTAAGTTATTGCTAGAATTTGGATCTAGAGGCACCTAAAGAGTATTTGGGGGAGTGGAAGTTGTAAACGAACCCTTAGGCCTATTACTCTAGAGGTTGTATGGTCCTTTATGTTGTTGGAGCATGTGCACATCATCCTCCCCATTGTAAATTGGCTCTCAGGCTCATTTTCTTCTTGGTTGGGAAAAGGGTAGCTATTCATGACCATGGATGAATCATAGGCTAAGGAGGGTATGAGCTCCTATCCATAGGAGCTATATACTTCTTGAACTTCTACATTTTTTACCTCCTAATAAATACTCACACCAACTTGAAACTCATGATAATTCAACTTGGAATGTTAGTTGGTGTTATACAATATACACCAATTTGACATAGCAGCTTCGACCAAGTATAATGTTCTTGGGGGTTGTTATCTAATGTAGTAGGTACATCTAGGGGTGAAGGAAATCCTCCTTTATCAGGCCTAGTATTCCATACCTTGTTCTATTGTTGATAACCTTGATTTTCTATTGGCTGTGATTGAAGTTGGGTTGATAATTCCTCCAAGCATTCTAAAAAATAGTTATTCTAATTTTTCAATTGTGTTACTTTAGTGGTGAGATTCTTCATCTATTCAGTAATCTCCCTGAGTTTTTCCTTCTCTTCATTCTCTTTAGCTTTGTTAGCTTCGACACTCTATAAGTAAGGAAAATGTGAGGGAGGATCTTTAGAAATAGGAACCCTATGGTGGAGGACCATAACACTAGTTACTACTAGAACAAGATTCAACACATCCATGTGATGGGCCAAATCCTGGTTGATTTGGTAGTTTTTTGGGGCATCCTAGGAGTGCCTATATGATTTATTGGCCCTACTCTTCATTGACCTAGCTCTGCATTTACTTTCAAAGCTTCCTTATATGCTTTTGTGAGGCTATTAGGCTGAGGATTGGCCCTTCTAACAAAGAAAGAAGTAAGATTATCTAGTGCAGAATAATATAGCTTCCTAGTGGCCTGATCATTGAGGAGGTAAGGATATTGAAGATGAGTATATTCCTTTTGAAACCTATTATTAAAGGTGTTGATGAGCTCATTATCTTTCTTTTTCAGTTACACAAACTATTGATATAGATTTGTAGGTTCTATAAGGATTTTGAATCTATCCAAAAAATTATTTTCCATATCATCCCATGAATGAATGGATCCTATAGGTAAATGAACAAGCCAATAAAACACGTCTTTCCTAGGGATTAAGGTAATAATCGAAAAACCACATATTCATTTTGAATTCATCAATTGCATAGAGTTTCTTCAAAAACCTTGATGTGTTCCTCTGTAGTCCTATTTGGATCACTAATATGAAACTTTGAACAAAACTTTTTTGGGTTCTTGGGAATTTCATGACATGCATTAAAATTAATGGGGGATGAGTTATTAGGTGTTGGACACTAGGAACATTGAGAGGGGGGGTGAATCATTGTTCCATAATATTTGATTTTCTAATCAGATCTAAAACCATCAACAACAATAATTGAACTTAAAACAACACCCACAACACATAAACAGATGGAAACATGCAATCACATTAATGAGCACCATAACACCAAATATTTTTATGTGGAAACCTTGTTAAGGGAAAAACCATGGTGGAGATTAATCCACAATGTATACTCTGTTAAAATTATGATAAAAGAGGGGAATGCACTTTCATTCAGGAACACTGCCTAGAGCTCACCGCTCAAGAGAGAAAGGCTCACTGCCTTACAAAGTATAATTGAAATTATAACAAAATTTTGAACTGAGAATACAACATCTACAAATTCTTGGATTTAGTTCCATTCAAGCTCATGATTAGATTATGGATCTTTTGACCAGTTTGCACTTCTGCTTTGCTCTACTTTGTTCTACTTAGCATACAAAATCTTTTCTGCCCTCAAATAACTAATCTGCCCTTTTTCTCTCTCTTCTTGATGCACTTACACTTCTATCTCTACCATAGCTACTTCACTTTCAAAATTATTTTTCAATCTCCTTTATATACCTGCTAATCAAGAATTCATAGTATGTCGGCTTCACAATAAAATATAATATTCTTGCTTATGTCGGCTCAAATCATTAATTAGAGTTTATGCGTACCCACACAAGTTGGCTAGACTATAGTAGGGACCCAAAACAAAGTTCCAAACATAAGAAATAACTAAATACATACTCCACATACATCCACGATACGCCATAAAAAACATGTCGGCCAAAATGAGAGAATAAACCATGAACCATACTACTGAACCTCTTAACTCGAACTCTGACTAATGCAACACCACAAAACTCACTAGTAGGATAGTATACATGCTAGGAAGTCTTCCTTGGAGATCCACACCACAAAATAATGATCCGGTGAAGTGATCATATCAGCTTTGCAACGAGATGTTCTACTCTTTATTATTCTTGTCGGTAGATTACAAAATCTTACTTCCCTTGTCGGTAGGAGCAATGCTAACACTATAGACCATACTGCTGACTCCAGTTGCCATCAATGACAACACAAGTAGCCAAAAACAATATCTTCTAAACCATATTCCAACTATCTCCCCCTTTGGCATTGATGGCAACACTTTGTGAAAAATTGACTAAGTGTCAAAACCAGAATCTTAACAAAATCAAGACTATTGCTCCCCATTTTGATGTCAAGAAAATTTTCATTGCATTCTCTCCCCCTTTGACATCAATGAAAAATCTTCTATTTATTTCATTCTCCTTTTATTGTTTTACTATACTTCTCTTCTTATTCTTTCCCTTTTGCAAAATAGAGAGTTGGATCAAAATTTGAGAAACTGCTACAAAAATCAGAAGATTGTTTTATACTTCGCTTTAACTTCTGGAAGGAATTTCTTCCAGGATTCCACCACAATCCCAATAGCTATAATAAATCTATTATTCTTTGATGTCCTATTGATAATTTGGACAAGGGATTCAGGAATGGTGATAGCTTCTTCCGGATTTTCTCCTTTCTTTATCACTTCAATCATTTGCTCTAATCTTCCTTCAATCAGATCTTTTACTTTCCAGAAGGCATCTATGAGAGTATTTCTAGCAAAGTGAACCTTTGCATGCTCAACCTATAGATCATGAACCTTCTTCTTAACTTCTCCATCCTCATCCAAAAAATATACTGTAGTTATGTCCAAATATGACAAGCTCTTTTTCAATTTCCTCCAACTTATCCTTGTACTTGCCAACCACATGAGACCACCTTAGATAGTAATTGAAGACTTTATTGGCCGAATCAATGCACAATCTTAGCACATTCATTTTCTTCGTCAGCTTGGCAAGAGATAGCCTAAACTACATCTTTAGATGAGAAATTATTTCCTCCTCTTTCCTATCCAGAGGCATAGATTCCATAGCCTCCTTAGCACACTCAATCAGTTCTTCTAGAAGAACATCCTACAAACTCTCCAATTCAATATTGTTATCAGCAAAGTATCTTCCTAAAGTGTTTTCAATGAGATCCTGCTCATAAGATGGTCCATTCAACCAAATTTCAGATATCTTTTGCATCCCATCTTCATCCTGAATAATTTGCATTATCTTTGATTTGAACAGAGCACCTTCTTCATCACTGTCTTTAGCTATTATTATTTTTGGTTCACTTGGTTTTGGTTGATCTCTAGGAGTATATTCATCAAATTCTTCATCCACTACATCCACAACCAACTGTCCTTTCCCTTTTTCTTCAAATTTTGTTGACTTGGGTGCCAGAGGAGTGACACTAGCCAAATATCTTCCTCTCTTCTATTTTTTCTTTGTCTTTCTGAAGGATGATCCAACTTCAGTTATTTTTACTGGAAGAGGGAAAACACTTACACCAAACTTTTTCAACACCTTTCTAAAGAAATTTTCATAAACTTGTTCCCCATTTTCAAAAGAGTTGTAATGCTCAAGTATTTTCTTGCAAACCAATATATTTTCTTTCCACACAACATTGTCATTCAGAGGCATGCAATTAAGGAAATACATCATAATGCATATTGCAAGGGTGCCAAACCTGAAGGAGTAGTCAATATCCTTCGTTAATTGTACATTCTCCATTAGTTGATCCTTCGTCAAACTACATAGGTGAAAGTCTTCATTTTCTATTATCATTTTATGAGCGATATATATAGCACCTGTCGAGGTTGATCCTTATCAGTTTCTGAAAAAGATCTTATATGAGATTCCATGTGCAACATACCTTGTCAAAGGATCTTTAATTGATGAAATTATCAAATCCCTCTAATCTCCCCTTATTCCATTTAGGGTTTTGACCTCAACATTTCGAATCAATTTCTTCTTTGAAATATTACCAACATTGCACAGACCTGTTAGATTCTTGATTACATCCTCTGAGATTTGATAGGGTTTATCCAAAGTGAAGATATCACCATCCAATCTGTTTAAGATAAATTGAATCACTTTTGTGCTAACGACATGAGGAAATTCATTCCATATATCCAAATTCTTATGCTTCAATCCTCCAAGCTTCCTCAATTCAGCAGGAGACAACAAATTTCGTTCATCCCTAACTTTTTGACTGCTATACTTGTCCAAAGTTACTGTTCCTTGGATTTGTTTCATTTTTCATGCCGAACAAGGTTCTACCGATCACCAAATAGATATTAAATCAATAAGCAATAGAAATACCTAAATAATTTGTCACTAAATTGACCTTTCACACCTTGGAATTTTGCTGAAGTGGCACTCCAACTTTTCTCCTTCAATGCACTATGACGAATTAGGGTTTCAAGTGCCCTTTTTATAACTTCACATACTTAAATTTCTGCCGCATTAAATGCTTTGCCCTAGAAGTTTCGGTTACTCTACAAACTCAAAAAGTAAGCAAAGAATCTGATTGCGGACCTATACCATTTCATCCAACTCAACGGATGACTACTAATACTTTCAACAATGAATAACAAAACAGTTGACAACATCCTGCAATTCAGTGCCAACTATATCACAGGGGGACAAGATATTTTCATGAAAAACTCCCCCTAGGCCATTGGCCAGAAGTCAATTGCTAGAAGAGTTACCAGAGGGAGCTTCCGGTGCAGCCTTTTTTCCTTCATCAAATTCACTTTTCTTTACCAATGTTTTCTTCATCTGATCTCTTATCTCTTCCACATATACTTTTTCTTTTTCTTTGTTTTTTTTTTCTGTGAATTTCTTCCTTGATAAACCGAACCTCTTTTGTTCATGTTTTTGTTCCTGCAGAATCTTGCAATGTGCCCAAAATTGTTACAATTGTAGCATATTGGATTTTTCAGTCTCTACCATCCATTCCACTGATTTCCTCCTGACCTACATTGATTTGCAACATGTCCAAATCTTCCACAAGTATAGCATTTAATGTTACTTGCACTGACAGACATACTTTTGCATTCTAATGCCTTATGACCAAACTTCTTGCATTTAAAACACTAACCACAAAATGAGGGAGCACTAGGGTTTATCTCTCTTCTACACTGAGAAGCCATATGTCCAAATTTATTGCATGCAAAGCAATATCCATTAAATTTTTGAGCATTTGTGTTTCCTTACCGGATGTCTTATGCCTTTGTTCTTCTTTTTAGGGTTCTTATGTTCAGATCCAGAGCTCTCACCCTTCTCATATCCAAGACCTAATTTTTCATTTGTATCCTTTTGTCCTTTGGTTATCTCATCAAGCCTAGCAGAACTTATCCTGAATTTCTCCTTGAATTCATTTGCAGTAGAAAGCTCATTTATGAGGATAACTACCTATCTCTCAAGCTCTTGTTCATTGTTTTTTGATTGTTGTAGTTCAATTTCCAACTAAATGAATCCACTATTAATTATATTGCATTCTTTAGATTTTTCTTTCAGGGACTGGGCCAGATTCTCCTCATTCTTCTTTCTTTCTTCAATCTCTTTGGTAAACTTCATTGCCACAGATTCCATTTCAAGCTTTATAGTTGTATTGTCTTTAGCAAGCTTTTCACATTCTTTTGTTATTTCCCTTAGGGTTTGATTCAGATGAACATCATTCAGACCTTTGCTTTCTTTTTGCTTCAACTGATCACATAGTTCCTTCCTCTTTTCCCTTGACTCATTTATCTTATCCTTCAGTGATTGAATGAATTTTTTGGCAGCCACAAGATTTGCTTTTAGTTTCATGACCTCTACTTTGGATTGATCAAGATCATCAATTGCCACCATAATTTGTTGTTGAAGACCACCAATGTCCATTGTAATTTAAGATCCACCTCAAGCTGTTAAACTCCAGAAGAGGAACCTACTCTGATACCAATTGTTGGACACTAGGAACACTGAGAGGGGGGGTGAATCAGTGTTCCATAATATTTGATTTTCTAATTAGATCTAAAACCATCAACAACAATAATTGAACTTAAAACAACATCCACAACACATAAACAGATGGAAACATGCAATCACCTTAATGAACACCATAACACCAAATATTTTTTCGTGGAAACCATGTTAAGGGAAAAACCACGATGGAGATCAATCCACAATGTATACTCTATTAAAAGTATGATAAAAGAGGGGAATGCACTTGCATTTAGGCACACTGCCTAGAGCTCACTGCTCAAGAGAGAAAGGCTCACTGCCTTACAAAGTATAATTGAAATTACAACTAAATTTTGAACTGAGAATACAACATCTACAAATGCTTGGATTCAGTTCCAATGAAGCTCATGATCAAATTCTAGATCTTTTGACCAGTTCACACTTCTACTCTGTTTTGCTCTATTTTTCTTAGCATACAAAACCTTTTCTGCTCTCAAATAACTAATCTATCCTTTTTCGCTCTCTTCTTGATGCACATACACTTCTATCTCTACCACAACTACTTCACTTTCAAAATGATTTTTCGATCTCCTTTATATACCCGCTAATTAGGAATTCATAGTATGTCGACTTCACAACAAAATATAATATTCTTTCTTATGTCAGCTCAAATCATTAATTAGAGTTGATGCATACCCACATAAGTCAGATAGACTATAGTAGGGACCCAAAAAAAAGTTCCAAACATAAGAAATAACTAAATACATAATCCACATACATCTGTGATACACCATATAAAACATGTCAGCCAAAATGAGAGAATAAACCACGAACCATACTACCAAACCTCTTAACTTGAACTTCGACTAATGCAACACCACAAAACTCACCAGTAGGATAGTATACATAATAGGAATTCTTCCCTAGAGATCCACACCACAAAATAATGATTTGGTGAAGTGATCAGATCAGCTTACCAACCAAATGTTCTGCTATTCATTATTTATGTCGGTAGATTACAAAATATTACTTCCCTTGTTGGTAGGAGCAATGCTAACATTGTGAACCATACTGCTAACTCTAGTTGCCATTAATGACAACACAAGTAGCCAAAAAAAATCTCTTCTAAGCCATATGCCAACATTAGGTAACCAAGCCATTCGTGGTGGTGGTTGTGGGACTACGAAAGGGATTTGAGGTGAGGTTGAAGTGGGAGTACAGGGTGGAGCTAATGATGAACATCCCCCCATTCTATCCCTCCAAGATCTGGTAGAGGATCTTAACTCAATTAACTCTCCTTTATTTGGTGTAGTTCTTACGACTATTTGAAACCTCTTAGTAGAAAATGAACCTATGTGCTCCAAATTTAAATAAATTTTTAAGCCCTCCATCTAGCACCAATTCTTTTGATGAGTTTTTTTGCACATTACAACACAAATAAAACACAAAATATTTTGTCTCTCTTGAAAGGAAATCTAACCTTAAAACTTTACAAAGATAACCCCAAGGCTTCAACATTCAAGTCTTGACTTTGCAAAAATGACTCAATGGTTCAATATAATGTTGTTTTACAAGGGGCCTTACAAATACTTAGTTGGAACTTAATCAATAAGGGTTTGAAAGATCTGAAATTTTTATGAAACCCTAAGTGATGTCCATATTAAAGATTTGAAAACAAGATTTAACATCTAATATGACAATTTGAATGATGCTTTTCTTCCTAAACTAACTCGGTTTTAAATAAATTGCAAAAGATAAGGCAGAGGAAATTTAAATTATGAAAACCTAAGGACAATGATAATAATGGTCGATGTTGTAGATAGATAGATCCCTCACAAAACTAATTCCTGCTTAATCAAAGATTAACTTATAATGTAACAGAAATAATGCAATCTTTAAAGGAAATTGAAATATTTTCAGACTACGAACATTTATGCAATACCCAATTCTAGTGAATATAAATGAATATTCACAATTGAAATTATAACAAAATAAGGCACAGACTAACCATACAAAGTATCTTACAATCAATAAATTATAAATGGTATGAACTAGAGATCTATCAAATATCTTCACACTTCACCATTATCATAACTAAACTTTATCTAAATTAAAGAAAAGAACCATGCATACATAGAGAAACAAGTAGAACACCAAACTTCAATGCCTTGCTTATATTGATTTCAAAAAAATTAGATACAACAACTCTTGTTCAACTATGTACATTTGAGAGAAGACTACCTTTTATAAAGAACACTTACAAGATTTGAGGCAAAATCAATTGTAGATATGATCTTAACACCAATGGTCAAGATTACATTTGTATTTAATATTTTGGATGCATTAAATATTGAGAATATATTCATCATCTATCTCCAACTGAATTCAATAATGTACCTAAAAAATGTAAAATATACTAAAAATATATCTTTTAACATGAAATGCATTTTACAAAATCTAGGGCACAATTTCCCAAAAAATACTCGAGATGGTTGTCTTCTATAGAAATTTATCTTCTATGACACTTTTGCCTCTCGATTTTTCTTTTATAGAAAACTTGATAAAAGTGGTCAGAGTTACAATGACCTCTTTATTAGGCAAATCAAGAGCTACATGGAACTTATAGAATAGTGCATCATATTCATCAATTAATGGGTGATGCAAATGCCTCCAAGAAGACCTTTGACTAATTGTCTCCTAACACCTTATTAAAAATTGTGAAGCAACATCCAAGAGATTTGTGGATATTTATTTTGTTGGCTCTTTGTGGATCAACGATTTTCATTGTTGCTTTAGAGTTTCACCATTCAACTTTTTAGAAGCATTTATTTTTTTCTTTGTTAATTCTTGCAAAAATTGATTGCAAGTCATCAAAACTTCATTGATTTGATCAACAATACTCTTCACCTCAGGCTCAACCTACATCATGATCTCTCTCCTGAATTTAATTGTGTGTAGCCAATAATGTGGTTCTTTTACTAATTCCTTTTTCAAGATTCCTTCCCACTCAATTACCTCAGTGGGAAGCCTCTTTACTGTTTCTAGTCTTTGGAATACTAAGTTGTAGTATTTTATGTAAGCCAATGTAGTCTTCCACTAGTTTATCAACGTCTTCCTTAAAAATTAAGAAGTTTTTATGTGCTTGAGCAGCAATTCTAATTGCTTTATTACCAATATTAATAATACTCTTAATCCAGCTTTACGTAGACTGAGGCCATGCTTTCATTTTCTCCATCTTGTCTACCTCATCTTTAGATAGAAAAATGGGAGTTATTTCCTTCCTAGGAGTGCTCTGGATCGGGGTAACTAAATTTTGGATAAAGGTTTCGAATTTTGTTATCTATGACTTCAATTCAAACTTTTTAGCCTCATCTTTATTCATCCTCTTCACAATGTTGGTCACCGATCCTTGAAATTCATCTATCTTTTGGTCTCTATTGGTGGGACCAATGTTTATTGTGGTAATGTTGAAATATTCTAGAAAAATGGTGGTGTTGTCCTTATCTACAAATGGAGTAGCCATGTGCAAAATTTGGGAACCAAAAGAATCCCTGGTCATATGCAACCTTATTTTAGAATTTTTCTTCTCCTTTTGCCTCTCAATTCTACTTAATATTGATTATAAGCTCACTTGTGGAGTCCCAACTATCATTCTTTTACACTTAATTTTCTTCTCCAATCATGTTGGGGCAACAACTTTATCCAATGATTGAGAGGAAGAAGTATCAATTTGAATATATTCTACCATCACCTCCTCTCATACTGGCTCTTCTTGTCTCCTAGGATGCTCTTATTTAGAATTCTCTTCCTCTTGATGTTGGGGCTATATGGATTTAACCTCAATAACCTCCTCTGAGGGCTTACCCCTGTCCTCTAGGAAACTGAAACTTCCTCTACCAAAGAGAGACCTTCCATATCTTCCCTCTCTTTCCTCTACATCTCTTCCATAATTTGATCCACACTCCCCTTGATGGGAGGCCCCATAGTAGTTTGGAAAGAGGGAGGAGGAGTAGCTTATGAAAATTGGTTTAATATAGATCTGTTAACTTTAGAGAGTACAGTGGTAGCTACCTCCTTGGGCATGTTAGAAAGGTGAGACATAAAAGTCTCGAGAAGGCTAAGAGAAGTGAGAGGAGCAAAAGCAAAAGGAATGGTAGAGGAAATAGTGGACATGGTGAATTGAGGAGCATGGAAATATGTGGTGGGAGGGAGATAAGTTGGGGATGGGTATGACTCCATGGAAATTGGAGTGATGGAAGGAGTAGGGATGGATATAGTCATGTCTACTAAGATATTTAGTGGAGGAGGTGAAGTGAGAGTAGCGGAGGGAATGGTGGATGTTGTGGAAGATGGGGATATGGGTGGTGAAGACATATGAATGGAGGATGATGAAGTCGAGGAAGGAGAGGAATCTCCTTTATCTTCTACCACAAACTCTATTGTTTTTGTCTCGATCTTTCTAGTTCTTTTGGCTTGAGGTTTGCTTCCCTCTGTAGCAGCCTTCCACTTAAACACCTAAGATTTAGCAATAGGGTTTCTCTCTTTTGTGTTCTTCTCTCCTTTACCTTTGGCCTTAGGAGAAGTCTCAACCTCTTTCTCTAGGGAGCCTTCATTGAGGGCCACATCTTCTTCATCCTTCTCTCCACTAGAGGCAACCTCGTAGTGTACTTTGTTATATGTGAACTCCATTCCTTGAGCCAAAAGCTCTGAGCACTAGGCTTCCATCCACTTCTTGTTCATTTTCAGAATGGGTTGAGTGATAACATCTATATCAATTTCCTCCTCCTTGGTCCAATTTGGAAGTGGGACAGGTTTATCAACCTCTTTGTTAAATTCATCTTCATCCAAAACTTGTCCATCCTCTTTCACCTGATTTGGAATGAAATAAAGGTGTAGTGTCCTAATGTAGTCAAATTTTAGCCTTGTAAAGGACCTCTTTCTAACTTCTAGGTCACTCATGCAATTAGACCAAAAATATCCAATATGAAAATTATGGGCATATTACTTCCCTACTTGTTTCTCTATCATTTCCTATGGATAAAAAGATCTCTTTAGCCATGAAAATTGAACCCAAAGGATTGTACTTTCATGTTAGAGAATTCAGTTCTTGGATTTGATAGACATGCAAACATACCTCTCCCAAATGCTAGGGGATAGGGAACTCCAACCCTATGCTTTCTTTTTAGTAATTGGTGTGAGGCACACAATTTCCTTGTCATCTCCAACATGAAAATTTTATCATTGGGGTACTTTGGAAATTCATAGGGAGAGCCTAAGAATCCCTTCATTCTAAAGTGAGTAAATTTAGGAGACTAGATGAACAAGTACCCAAACCTCTTGAACATCTCCATTGTTGAGGAGGAGAGCCTTCTACTCAAATATCCTTCCAAGGTCCTAACAATGAACATTATAAAAGCATAAATTACCCTTTTGTACTTTATTTTTGGCATTTTGTGTCTACAATTGAGAGTAGCAATCATACACCTTGTGTTGGTTAGGGTCGGTATTGATGGGACCCAAGCATGTCAAACCTTTGTATCTATAATTTTTTGCAAAGAGGTAGATGATATAAGAATCATAAAAAGGTGGATGTTGATGAAATCCCCATGTTTCTACTCAAAAAGGTGACCAAATAATTGACTTCATCCTTGAAGTAACTACAATATAAATGTTTGGGTAACTTGTTCGGGTTTCCCCTTGGGAACTTCACCCACTAATCATTAATGACTATCATATTGGCCTCAGGATTGGCTTCAAATATCCTAGTCGCATACTCCTTACTAGCCATGGTCATGTGAGAAAAAGAGGGGATCCCAAAGGTGAAAACAATAGAATCAGTAAACAAGTATGCCAATGCCCTTCCATTTGTAGCAATTATCATTTGGGAGTCCTTATGGTAATACTCCTAAGCTCCTATGATTAACCTTGGGCACAACATTGAAGAAGGAAACCCAATTTCCTCAACAATTCCACTTTGCTTGATCTTGGTAGCTATCTTAGTCCCTTTGTCCCTAAAGATTCTCTCTTTAAATTCCTCCATATCAATACGACCAAAGTTGGTGTCACTAACCAAGAGCCAACTTGATACGATCTTGGAGGGAGGATCAACTCTCTTGAATTCATATTTTATTTGTGTCATTCTTTTTTTTCTCCATAAAACCTGCAAGACACCTCATGTAATAAGGAAATTGAAAAAATTTGATTTTACTAAACATGCTTTACTTAAATTCAAATTAATCAAGATTCCTTTCACAATAAATACATAATTGATGTAACCATTAATTGCTAACGAACCTTACAAATATATTCTCAGAAAAAAAATTACGCAAATATAACATAGAGTAATCTTTACAAAAATTAGTAATCATCAAATTTTGCAGAAAATGCAGGCCCATGTTGCAAAAAACTTCAAACCATCAAACTTTGTGGGAAATAAGAACCTACTCTTTTGTAGGCATTTCACCCTTGTAAGATTCACAAGAGGATGCTCTCAAAATTTTCTTAAAATACCATGCATCGAATCCCTACAAATAGGAACTTGCAGGAATTTAAACAATACTAATCTTGGCAAAAAAATGAAGGAATGAAAACCAAGGATGAAAAAGAAAGATCAAAATCTATACCCCTTTTAAAGTTTGTGGAAAAAGTGCTTAGACCATTTTGCGGAAAACATAGCATGGTATGTTCTTGTGGAATTTCAACTTAGGTGGAAAAATTCTTATAGCATCACTTGAGGGATATTTGCATGATCATCTTGTAGTAACGGAAAAAGTATCCCTTTTCCTTACTTAATTTGGGAATAATTAATAATAAATGAGCCTAATGTTGTCTTGATTGATTTAGTGTTGTAATGTGTTTTACACATACACACAAAGTCTAGGACCCTTTCTGATAAAATGGAATTAATTGTGCCTTATTTAGGGTGTTGTAAAGTGTTTCTTTACAATTTCACACTAATATATGGTTTTAATTAATTAATTGAGGTTAATTGGCCCCTTAAATTCAAATCCAAGCCTAATTTATTCCATTTTGAGGGATAAAACCCGACACTCATTAATAATATTTCACAACACCTAATTTTTCAAGGTGTGTGTCCTAGGATAGTGACCTAGTGATGTAGATAAGGGTATAAAATGTATACAACACTAAATCAATTCCTTCCCAAAGTCTTAGCACAACAAACAAGATGGGTTTCTTCACGAGTTGACAATATGCCTTGTAGCACAGCAAATAAGGTACTTTTGTCATAACTTTCAGATAAGACCTCCAACCCACAACCTAAAACTATTTTTGGATACCCATTAAGCCTTTTAATAACATATATCAAAATTATAATGGGTTTCTTTGGAACATAACCCTCAAAAATCTACTGCTACGCTTGCATAAATGCCTACTTATGCTTGTTTTGATAGGTCACAATGTGATTTTTACAACCCAGACCTCAAAATTTCATACAAACAGCCTAGAAATGTTTAATATCATCTATACAAACACTTTCCATCACCCAAATGATTCCTTCAAAGCTTTTCCACAAACCCTATCACCTATGCATCTAAATTGCTTAAAAACATGACTTTAATCAACTAGGGCATCAACCCATTTGCCCAAAACCTCAACCCATGCTCCTAAAAAATTTAGAAACTAAAAACACATCCTAAATACTTCCATTCCACCAGTTATTAGGCCATTTCACCAGTGGAATGGCTCAAAACTTCATTTTGTTCTCTCAAAGCACCAAAACCTAGGTTTTCAAAGCGGTATGGAGTAAATTGTCTTTAAAATGCTCAAAACTAAATGAAATTCAATGAGACCAAGTTTTCTCGAAACTAGATTCAATTCCACAATAAATTTCAAACAATTTTAGATCACTTGCAGGTTGTACAAGGCCATACAACCTCCTGTAGCGTAAATTACAATGGGAAAATACAAAAAAATAGAGTTCTTGATATTCAAAATTCAAATTTTCAACAACTAGAGCCTTGGCCAATGTACATCAGTGATTTTAAGACATTCCAAGGCCTAACCAATTTATCACAATTTCTTTCTAACTCCCTAATTGTTCAACTTCTCAATTAGACCCAAAATGCAAAGTTGCTTAGCGACTTTTTACAACTTTTTGCTATTTTTACAATATTAACCAAAATTGACTCCCAATGGCCCAACTGACATAAAATGACCTTAATCATGGTTTTAAAGACCTTATTACATCAAAAATACACAAAACTAAACAATAACCTAACATTTGCAACATTTTCATATTAAAAGCAATGGTGCCCTACACCATACTCCCTAGGCAAAAGGAAATCAAGTCCCCTTGAGGACAGTATTGCCACATTAGATCCAAGATTGATTCCACCATTCTCTGACCTCTAAGTGCTACCTTCATCTAGTAATCCCTTCCATTGAAGAAACTATTGGAAAATTTGCATTCTTGAACTCTTTGTCACTTAAGTTATGCTCTAACTATTGAGGGTTGCTTGATGGATGCTCCCTAACCTACTTTTCACTTGCACCTGCCTCTTTACCTATTACCAAACCTCTTCCATTATTTTAATGAACTACCTTCTTCTTCATTCTCATTTTTTGCTTGAACTTTCTCTTTTTTCCTTGCAACTTATCCTTGATCTCTTCACTCTTCCTTTCCATCTCTTCTTTCTAATATTTTGTCCCTATAACTGATGCATTATCAGGTTTACTAACCTCTTCTTTGACATAAATTGAATGACCACTATCCTTTTCTAAAAACAATGAATAAAACACCCTTTCCATCATCATGTCAGCATGCTTCGTATCCCACTCTTAGATCTCCACAATCAATTCATTCTTGACCTTCAACTCAATATCATTTCCCTCCAAATTCAAATAATTCTTCAAGTCTGTTGTCTTAGTATCTTCATGTTTAGGAATGGTTGCAAGGTTCCTATCCTCCTTTTCCTCTACCTTTACAAACTCTTTCCTACCAACCATCATTATATTAGCTTTCTTAGTTTCCCCTTTATCATCTTCTTTCAAGGGTGTCAAAGTAAAAGAGATTCCATCTTTGTTATCTCATAAGTATTCTACCTACCATCATACAAAGCATGCCTATCAAATTGCCAAGGCCTCCCTAGCAGCAAATGACACCCATCCATAGGCAACACATGACATATAATTTTATCCTTATACCCTCATATATTGAACTCCACCTAAGCTTTTTCATTAACCAAAACATATTGACCCTCATTCAACCAAGAAACTTTATAAGGAGTAACATGTGGTATTCTAGGAAATCTAAGTTTCTCAACCATCTCATTAGAAACCATGTTATATGTACTTTCTGAATCAATTACAACTTTATATACCTTACCCATGCACTTACAAGTTGTTTTGAAGAGTTTCCTTCTTTGTGATGACTCCTCCTTTTATGAATGTTCTTCTTACCATTAATGATTTTCCAACTTCAGGAGCAACATGTTGTGATTGAGATTTTACACTCTCAGTATCCTCTTCTTGCACCAATTGTGCTTTTCTTTCACCTCAATGTGAACTAGAGGCTTGACCTTCATTGCATTGATAGCACCTTCCTGTGAATCCTTGTGAGCCTCTTCTTTGATCTTCAAATCTGCCTCTAAAACTTGATCTACCACCTCTAAATCCACCTCTCTAATCAGCAACTTGTTCTTGTGCTTTGCTTGTGTCTTCTTGACTTTCATAGGACTGCCTTGGAGTAGAAAATGAACCTCTTCCTCTTGTATCATTACATCTTCCCCTAGTTTGTTTGTCTTTCTTTCTTTTTAGTTTTTTTCAGCCCTTATTGCCATTTGATAACACTCAACCGTTCTTGGATTTTTCAAAGTTAACTCATCTTGAATGTTGAATCTCAATCCATTAAAATATTTAGCTACCTTCTCCATTTCATCCTCCATGTGACCTTCCCTTGTACTCAACTTATAAAATTATTTAGTATAGGCTTTGACATCCATTTCTTTTTGTTTCAAACCAAGTTTCTTAAACATTTGAATTGCATAATCAGATGGTAATAACTTACCTTTTAGCTTTTCCACCATTTTGTCCCAAGAAACAATCTTTGACTTACCTCTCCTTCTCCTTTCAGATTTCTCATAATCCCACCATAATAGTGCACGACCCTTCAACTTTGTTTTTGCAATCTTCACCCTTTGCTCCTCAAGTACATCCTCACACTCAAAGTAATTGTCAAGTGTTGCAATCCAATCTAAAATTTCTTCATCATTCAAATTACCTCCATACTTAGGAACATCAATATTTACCTTGGATTTATCTTCCTTGACTACTCTCGGTAACTTAGCCATCCTATGATCATCATGATCTAATTCATCTTCCTCTTCTTCTTCAGTCTCCTCTTCTTCTTCGGAGTCACTCTCATCACCCATGACCATACCTCTCTTCTAACTTGTTTCTAGAGCATCAAGCCTCTCCTTCAACTCTCTCATCTCTCGAGCATATGTTTCCTTCAACTCATTCACTTCTCTAGCAATGGTTTTCCCTTTTAGAAGTATTCTGTTCACTTTTTGCTTCACACTTTCCTTCTTGTTTCACACTTTCTCTCCCTTCTTCAGATCAGACCTATGCTCTGATACCAATTTGATGTAGAGTAGGATATCAAAGATCTACAACACTCAATCAATGTCTTCCCAAATTCTTAGCACAACAAACAAGATGGGTTTCTTCACAAGTTGACAATATGTCTTATAGCACAACAAATAGGGTATTTTTTTCATAAATTTTAGATAATACCCCCAACCCACAACCTAAAACCAATTTTGGATACCCATTAATCCCTTTAATAAAATATTTAAAAATTAGAAGGGGTTTCTTTGGAACGTAACCCTCAAAAATCTATTGCTACACTTGCATAAAGGCCTACTTAGCCTTGTTTTGATAGGTCATAATGTGATTTTTACAACCCAGACCTCAAACTCTCATACCAATAGCCTAGAAATGTTGAATATGGTCTCCACAAACAATTTCCATCACCCAAAACAATTCATTCAAAGCTTTTCCACAAACCCTATCACCTATGCATCTAAATCCTTTAAAAACATGACTTTAAACAACTAGGGCATCAACCCATTTCCCCAAAACCTCAACCCCTACTCCTACAAACTTCACCAACTCAAAAAAAATCCTAAATACTTCCATTCCACCAGTTATCAGGCCATTTCATTAGTGGAATGGCTCAAAACTTCATTTTGTTCTATCAAAGCACCAAAATCTAGATTTTCAAAGCGATATGGAGTAAATTGCCTCTAAAATGCTCAAAACAAAATAAAATTCAATGAGACCAAGTTTTATGGAAACTAGATTCAATTCCACATCAACTCCAATCAATTTAAGATCACTTTCAAGTTGTAAAAGGCTGTAAAACCTCCTATAGCAGCAAATTACAATGAGAAAATACAGAAAAATAGAGTTCTTGATATTCAAAATTCAAATTTTCAATAACCAAAGCCTTGGCTAATCCAAGTGGATCCTTGAGAACCCTAAAAAATTGATGTCTTCAAATATTGATGAAGATGTCCCTATTCCGTAGAGCTTGGCGAGAGCTTTTCGATGCATTTTGAACGAACTGAATCCAAGTCTGTATGTGCAAGTTATGACCAGTCAAAGTTTTGGTCAAACTTGATCAAAATGGTGACATGGCAGCATAGTTGGCACCCTGATGACGTGGAAGCATAGTTGGCAACCTGATGACATGGCATGCACAATCAACATCATGATATGGCGAGGTGATGTGGCAGAGTTGTTGACATGGCATCATTGACTTGGTCTAATGAAAGGCTCACACGTGTTGACTAGTTGACCAAAATATGAGGGATGGGATTTGAACCCATAACCTCTCATTTACGAGGTGAACCTTTCAAAAATTCACCATGCATGTTATTTGGGATATAATATGTGTGTGGTTTTATTTATACACTTTAAAAAGCCACTTAAGCCTAAATATAAAAGGGAGGTCGACGAGTTTGACCCACTGACCTCCCCAAAATAAGCAGCCCGCATTAATAGCCAGACCAACAGTTTTATAGCCATTTTAAGAGTGAAAAAACCTTCTTTTGATATCTTCCAAAGATGATCAAAGAAAAATTTAAACCTTTAGCCCCTAAAAATAAGAGGCCTAAAATAAGTAAAACCCCAAAATAAAATTTGTGACCCTCAAAAGCATTATCAAGCCATTAAAGATAAAGGCTTAAATGATAAATTAAGATGTTTAAGGGTATTTTAAGGGAAATAAGATAATTATGAAGATTTTAAAGGGTTTATTAAGGAGATATTAAATATTTTATTGTAAAAATGGAAGATAAGGGTGATTTTTCAAATCATTTGGTTTTAGGCCAAATTGGGTAAAATTCATGTATAAAAGGGGGAGAGCTTGGCCTTTCAAGGCATGGGGTTTTTTGTAGGAAGACTTGGGAGAAGAGTTGTAGGCTTAGTTTGAGGCTCGAAGTTTTGTAGGAGTTTTGAGAGAGCTATGTAAAGCTTGCATTGTAAGGAGTTCATCCTTCTAATGTCCAGAGTAAGGTCATTAGTGTGAAATGCCTTCTTGAATCCTTGTTTAAGGAGAAGGTAGTTCTTTGTATAAACACTTGTGAAAAGGTCCCAACATCTTGCATAATAAGGAATAGAATGATTTGTGTTCAAACAAATCTGAAGACGTAGCTAGAGTCTGGTGAACTCCGTTATCAACTCTCTCTCTCTCTCTTGTCATATGGTTTTACTAGCTTTTTTGCTTTCCATGTGTTTTATTTGTTCATTGGGTTTTACTAATTCATTTGTAAACACGTCAGTAAAATATCTTGTTATAAATCTAATTCAAGGTGTAATTAGAAAATTCTAAGCACTAATTTCAAATCATTGGCCAATGTACACCAGTGCTTTTAAGACATTCCAAGGCCTAACCAATCGATCCCAACTGCTTTCTAACTACCTAATTGTTCAACTTCTCAATTAGACCCAAAATGCAAAGTTGCTTAGCAAATTTTTACAATCTTTTGCCATTTTTACAAAATTAACCAAAATTGACTCCCAATGACCCAACTGACATATAATGACCTCAATCATGGTCTTAAAGACCTTATTACATCACAAAGACACAAAACTAAACAATAACCTAACATTTGCAACATTTTCATATTAAAAGCTATGGTGCCCTGCACCACCTAGGACCCATTGACCACCTAGCAAATGGGTCCTCACTAGGTTCTAGGACCCCCTTTTGGTATGTTGTTTCACATTCCCCGAAATAGGTCCTAGTTAAGTATGCTAGGACCCATTCACCCTATGGACAATGGGTCCTCCTTAACTTAGGACACCCCCTTTTGGGTGTGTTTCTGGCGGGATTTTAATAATTTAAAATCCTAGATCTGATGTCGGCTTGTGTTATTTAAATTTTAGGATCTTAAATCTTAATTTGAGTATAAATATAAGGTTATTTTACATAGTTTGATTGAATATTTCAAGTATTCAAGCATTACAAAAAACTTATGATCAAGAAAGCATTTCAAGAGAATTTCAAAGGCATTCAAGAATAGATTATTGAAGTTTTGTTGCAGCAATCAAGATTCATTCCATCATGTCAAAGGCATAGTGCATCATGCATGTTGAGTTAATGTGTTGATGTAGTATTGAAGATCCAATTCAAGCATTTTTTCACATTCAAATTCAAGATCAAGATCTACATTCCTTAAAGCCACCTCATGCTAGATTGTTGATTTATCATCCAAGACTTCATCCAAGGTATCATTGTTTCATCATAAGGTTTAATTACCAAAATGGGGTTTGACCAAGGAAAACCCCTATCCCTTAACAATCAACATTTTTTCTTCTCTTGATGTGTGATTGTGGGTTTTTGGTTGAAGATCAAGTGGAGAACAAAAGTTGCAAAAATTGTCAAAGTTGCAAAGTTGTAAAAGTTGTTATCTTTATTGCAAGATCACATAAAGTACTCTACAAAATTTATTTCTAACTTTCGGGAGCTGAACACCTGGGATCTGGGAGTGCAGACATTGAAGAACAAGATCTTGAAACTAATTTTCTAGAACCCTAACACAGACCCATTCAGCACTGGGAAAATGAGGCCTGAAACAACACTTTTCCAAAAAGGTACACATCATTTCAGCATCTCAAAACCTTCCTTTTTATTGTTATAATAGTTAGGTTTGTTTTCTAATTGTTATTTATGCATTATTCCAATCATAATTGAGTGAAACATCAAGCAAAAAACTGGGTGCACCCATTTGTTAATCTCATTTGGTGATTGCACCCTCTTTCCTATGTTTCATTTTTGTGAACTCGACATTTTGAGCATTGTAGTTTTATGATTTTAGGAGTTCTTTTCATCTTAGATTAGATCTTTCATTCATTTGCATTGAATTAGATTTCATTTAAGGTATCTTAGTTTGCATTAAAATTTGCATCTCATCTAGGGTTTTAAAATTACATTGTTTGCAATATTCTTTAAATATGAAAAATACAAAAAAAAAGTCATTTTGCATATCATTTAGATCATATAAACTTGCATTTGAAAATAAATAAAAAATTGAATATCAAACTAGGTCTTTTAATTGATCATTTTGTCACATTTTCACCTTGCATTTCACATTGCATTTACATAAATTTGAACCTGAAACTTATCGTAACATATCTAAATATGAAAATCATTAGAAAAAGCTTAAAAATCTGTAAAATCAATTTCAAAACCCTAATCTAGGACCCATTCACCCTAGGTTGAATGAGTCCTTAATTAGATCTAAATCTACATTTTTGGAAATTGAAATCTTCAGTTTTGTGCTTTTGTTTGTTGTTGTCAAATCTCTATTTCAGTTTGTTGATTTTATTTTTCATTCATTTCATTATATCTAGCTTAATTTGGTTCATTTAGTGCATTTTATAAATTCAAATTTTCATTTACAACATTTCATTTTCAGATTGTTGCATAGTGTAATAAGAAAATTACCTTGTTTAAGTATGAAAATATGAAAATAGACAAGTGTTTTAGCAATGTGTTGAAGTCCTTGTTCTCCATGATTGATGTTTCAAGTTGTGTTTTTGGAAATGATCCTAATGCAATTGAACCCACTCATGCTCACCCAAATCCTAATGAATGTCCTCATCAAGTTGACATCATCAGAGAAGATGATGCTAGAATGAATGAATTCATAAATGATTTCCTTAGCAATCTTGAGAATAATTCATCCTTCTATCCTTCCATGAAAAAACCACACTTGAGATGTTTAGTCTTTTACATCCTGAAATTGAGTGACACACTAAGCCTAAACTTCCAAGAATGAGTGAACCTAGTTCCTCTAGTCAAGCACATAGTCATTCATCTTATGTTAACAAAGTGACCAACACTCCCATCAACCTAGAAGAGACTTATGGCCAAGGCTTTAAGATTTTAGCCAACCAAGGATGTGACATAACTAATGAGCATGAAATTCATGAAATTTTAGAGAAAATTCTTATTGAAAAAAAAAGGGATAAGATATCAAGATCCTCTTCTTGACATAAGTGTCCTTCCAAAAGAACAGCCAATGCCTCACATGAATGACAAGATCATTTCAGGTCCTCCTTCTCTATATCCACCTCAACAAGTTGGTGAATCAAGCAAGAAACAAAAACCTTACAAAATCAACAAGTTTCCATTCTTACATACTCAAACAGAAACTAAACGAAAGATGGAAAATATCCTTAAAAAAGGTTTGATTAAATTGCCACCTCCTTGTAAAAGCAACATACCTAAGAAAAACATGAATTACTACACATACCATAGAACTTTTGGGCATCTTACTGATAAGTGTCATGAATTGAAATTGATATTGAGTGATTTTCATTCTGATGATCATAATTTTTATGACATATTAATTGCATAGCAATAACATGCATTCCGCTCCTTGCCATGTAATAGTTGCTGGATCTTAACATTCTCACTATTACATGTTATGCATACATTGTAAATCATTCTCTTTATCACACGGAGCTCATTATCATCACCTATCTCAACTCATCCTTGTCTTGCACTTAGTGAGGGAAAGGGGTTAGTCTTGTCCTAGTTTTGGAATGTGTTGTTGTCCCTTTGGTTAGTTGTCTGCCTTCTGTATATATCGAACAAGATTGGGATGCAAACGACCTACTATAGGCTGACTCGCATGTGCCTTACAATTTTTGGCCTTGTTTTCTTTTTCATGTTTCTTTATGTGATTGCATGTGCATAATGCGATCCCCTATGATGTTTTTTTTGGTGTCTCTCTCTATCTTTGTGCATTGCTCTATATGTATCTATATTCTTCTCTATGTCATAAACATTTTACCTTTTTCATTTGTCTTATATTTTTCTTTTGGGGATGATGCAAGGCATTGAGACATTTAGGTCTCTTCCATGTTGTACCAAATGATTTTTCTTTTTATTTCTCTTTGTGTCATTCTTCTAGTTCTATGAGTATTTACAGAATGATGACAGTTTCGAGCTTTATGAAAATATTATAGCAAAGAAATATTGACCCTATGTTGAACAAGAAAAATGAGAGGGGGGTGAATCAGTTGTAACAAATTAATCCTCTAAAAACTTCCACCATAAATTAGATCAATCACAAATCCTTTACTATGCTAATATGATTAATCATTAAGTGTAAAAGAAAAAACTAAAAAACACCACACACACAATAGCACCAGATTTACATGGAAAAACCATAGTGAGGATTAGCTCACAATATAGAAAATATCAAAACCAATTACAAAGGCTCACTGTCAAAACAAGACTTACTATCTAAATCGGGACTCACTATCCAACAAGGGATAACCACCTGGACTTCTCACTACCACATAGATATAAAGAAGATAGAAGAGATTTGTTATAGAGAGAATACAATCTCAATTCAATAGATATTTCCACCACAATTCACTCACACACTTTCAGGCATGCTTGTATGATAGAGTACACCTTCAGCTCATTGTATCCAAACACTCAGTAATTAGATTTTGCATTGATCTACACAAACTTACATCACATATACATTGTTTCACATCTATCTCACATCTATCTTGCTCTATTTCTTTGCACAACTTTCACCAATATCTCATCTCACATTTATACCATCTTCAACTTTAAAACATATCCAAAGTCAGCGACACACCATTTGCATTTACAAATTCAAATTAGGTTGGCACCAAAACTGGTGCAGGAGCACCTATTTGATCACATGCCTCCATGAGGCCTTATTGGGTTTAGTATTCATTTTTGATGTCTTAATGTTTTAATAAGGCTTAATGATCCATTTTTTATATGTATAAGGTCATTTGAGTCCTAGGAAATCATATTTTAGGTTATTGGTTCCATAATGTTCAAAGTTACTCCTCATTGTAAACATTGTCAAGAGAGCAAAAAAATTAAATAAATGCTAAGTCCATTAGTTAAATGGAGATTGGAATTAGTTATAGTCAGTTGATATGAGTTATTTTTAGTCCTCAATGTATAAAAATCCTCCACAGGTCGAAAACAGGGAGAGAAAATTGATTTGTAATGGAAGAATATCAATGGAATTCATTTTTTTTCTCAGAAAACACTGTAAAAACGTGATTCTTTGCTCTTGTACGGAAATGTACGGCCTGATACTGAAGGGGAAGTCATTGGAGAAGGTATTAATATGTTTCTACATCATTTTGAACTTGGTCTCATTTGATTTCATGAAGGTATGAGAAAGATATGGCATTTTTTGTAAAACCAGCCTGGAACCCTACCAAGGGTTACCCGTTTTGGTAAAACCCTCATAACTTTTGTTTTAACCGTTAGATCTATCTAAAAATTGGATGAAATTTTTATAACTAAGTAATCTAAAAACTGACCGGAGCGATGTGCTTAATTATTATCCATGTGAAAGTTATTAATGACAGTTTTATGCACTTTATAGTGAAGATCAGACTATGTATTCTTAGGACAGCAGAGACAAACAATTTTTGGAATTGATGTTTGCTATGAGTGGAATTGTTTGTGGGCCTGTCATGTGAATATTGAACATGGTGTTTATTGAAACAAAAAAAAAAACAATGATTGGGATTCTTGTTTTTAGTTTGGTTTTTTTGAACAAGGATGTTTATGAAGGAAATTACCTTATAAAGAAGAGTTTTTTTGAATTGTGAATCCTCTTGCTCTGCATCAAAAACATTCTATGGTGGATTTAGAATGAGGGTGACCCAAACACATGCTTAATGAGGACCTTAAACTAGTTGAAAACCAGTTAACGAGTTGACATTAATGACAACACCTTCCTTCTTGTATCAACATCTTCATACTTGCAACAATCTCCCCCTTTTTCATTGATGGCAACACATGATGTGAAAAACCATCCAAGACAATACACCAACTATGAACACACTTTCCATGATTTTTATTTCTCCCCCTTAGTAGATAAATTTTTTCACATGATACTTTCTTCTTTTTCACGTCTTTCTTTCCCCCTTTGACATCAATGGCAAAGGAAAAAGATGTTTTACAGTGATTTCCCCTTTTACATTAAGAAAAAATAATCTTTCAATGACAACACATTGACACTACCTACTCCCCTGAGAGGTAGCCACCAAAACATCAGTGCATAAGAAAGATAGATCCATAGACCACTGGACTGATGCATCTCCATATGCATCTAGTTCAAGAAAGGAGGGGAAATAACCCCTAACTTCTCCTGGAGATACTCAAAAGTATCTTTAGGAAGAACCTTTGTAAATATGTTAGCAACTTGATCCTTCATAGGTACATACTCAAGTTTTACTTCATTCTCCATAACCTTCTCTCTTAAAAAAGTGATACCTAATAGATGTATGCTCTATCCTTAAGTGCGTCACTAGATTCTTTGAAATGTTAATTGCACTTGTATTATCACAAAAGATATAAATAGGATCATAATATATTACTTTGGCATCTTTCAATGTCTGTTTCATCCACAACGCTTGTGTACAGAAAGATGCTACAAAAATATACTTAGCTTCAATAGTAGATAAGGAAACTAAATCTTGCTTGTTACTCAACCAAGCCACCAATCTATAACTCAAAAAGAATGCACCACCACTTGTACTTTTTATGTCATCCACAGATCCTACCCAATTTGCATCTATATAAACACTTAGTGTAAAATCAGTATCCTTAGGATACCACAAGCCATAGTCTAGAGTGCCATTCAAATATCTAAATATCATTTTAATAGCAACATGTGTTTCCTTAGGTTCTTCTTGAAATCTAGCCACAAGACAAACTGCATGCATAATATCTAGTCTAGTAGTAGTCAAATACAACAGTCCTCCAATCATAGATATGTACTTACTTTGATCAACCTTAGGTGAATCATCATCCTTATTCAATTTGCAACCAGTCACCATGGGAGTGCATACCGGTTTGGAACCATCCATCCCAAAATTCTTTAACATTTCTTTCAAATATTTTATCTGTGAAATAAAAATTCCTTTTTCTATTTGATTAATTTGCAACCCAAGAAAGAAATTCATCTCACCAAACATAGACATCTCAAACTCTTTTTGCATTTCTTCAGCAAAAATTTTGCACATTGTTTCATTTCCTCCAAAGATAATGTCATCAACATATACAACTACAATCAGGATTTTGTCATTTTTAATTTTAAAGTACAAATTACTATCTTTTGTACATTTATTGAGCCCTTGTTGAATCAATTATTTGTCTAACCTTGCATACCAAACTCTAGGAGCTTTCTTTAGTCTATATAAACCATTTTTCAATCTACAAACCATATCTAGTTGATCTAACAACTGAAATCCTTCTAGTTGTTCCATGTAGACTTCTTCCAATTCACCATTCAAGAATGTAGACTTCACATCCATCTAATAGACCTTGAAATATTTATGAGAAACAAATTCTAAAAACATTCTGATAGCTTCCATTCTTGCCACTAGAGCAAAAGTCTCCTGAAAATATATACCTTCTACTTGTGAGTATGTTGGAATTAGGGAACACTGAGAGGGGGGTGAATCAGTGTTCTACAAAATTTAACTTTATTAATTTGATCCTTAAACCACTTATAACATTAAACCAAGAGAAAGATGCAAACACATAAAGCAATCATCCACAACACCATAACACAAGGATTTTTATGTGGAAACCCTATTAGGGGAAAAACCACAGTGGAGGTTAATCCACAATTTGAGTACTCAAAATATAAGTGTTTTACAAAAATGGGAATGCACTTGCATTCAAGCGCACTTCCTAGAGCTCACTGCTCAAAAACATAAAGGCCCACTACCTTGCAAAAGGTTTGAATTACAACCAAAAGATTTGAACTAAGAAAGTAGCATCTGCAAATGCCTTATTACAATTCTAGTTAGGCTCATAGATCGAGTTTTGGACATTTTGTTTGATTCTGCTCTTCTACTATGCTTTGCTTCAACTCGCATCACAAAATCCTTTTATGCACAAGTGAAATTGTGCATAATCACTCAAAAACCCTTCTGGTATTCGCAACACACATCAACACACTTTGAACACACACCAAAATGATATAATTGATCACTTATATATATCTGCAACTAAAGATTTAATCGCTACAAGTTGGCTTCAACAAAACTTAAAATATTTTCCAACCGTCGGCCCAATCCACAAATGATTTTTAATGCACATCCACCAAAGTTAGCCACAACATAGTGAGGACCCAAAACAAAATCCTCAAACCCGAAAATACTTCAAACAATTTCGCCTTGAACATTCGCAACACGCCACATTCACTTAGTCGACCTTCTAGCACTGATAAACAAAAAATCAATTAACCGGATATCCTAACTCATACACCAATTGTTGTGGAAAAAAACTTGAGAATAAGATATTCTAGATGCCCAATGACCTTCCTTAAGATCCATAACCAAAATTGATGATCTGGTAATGCATATGGATCGACAAACTCAACTTCAGTCGAATACCCTGTTCTTCACTCTATCTTCTAGTATGAACAAATACTGAAGTGTGGACCGGATCAATGACTTTGGTTGCCATCAATGACAACACCAAAAGCCATATGCCAACAATCTCCCTCTTTGGCATTGATGGCAACACTTAGTGAAAAATGACTAAGTGTTAGAACCAACATACTACAATCCTTCATGACTTCAAAAAGTCATAGCTGACACAACTCCCCCTGAATTTGATAAGGAATTTTTCACTACTCTCTCTCCCCCTTTGACATCAATGACAAAAATATTTTCCTATAGTATTCCCTTTTGAAGTGTAACCAAAAACTTATTCAAAAACTAGTTCAAAATTTTGAAGAAATACAGCCGCTATTGTGCTAGAATATTATTATGTATTCTTCCTTCATCTCCAAAAGAAACTTCTTCCATGCTTCTACTGCAATCTTGGTGATTATGATCATGTTGTTGTTTTCAGATCTCCATTTGATAATCTTGATGAGGGATTCTAGAATTGTGATAGCTTCTTCTAATATCTCGCCTTTCCTCGGTATCTCAATCAATTGTTCCAGTCTACATTTTGTTGTGTCCTTCACTTTCCAAAAGGTGACAACAATCTTGTTTCTGGTGTTTTGAACATTTTTATGCTCTATCTATAATTCTTGAATCCTTTTCTTAATTGCACCATCTTGATCCTGAAACATGTTAAAATTTTGTCCAATACTATTCAGCTTTGTTTCAATTTGTTCCAACTTTTATTTGTACTTCCCGATTGTTGAGGCCATCAAAGACAATAATTGTATATGTTGTTTGTTGTGTTTATGCATTTCCTTAGCTTATTCATGTTCCCTTTTAGCTTGGTGAGTGATAATCTGTACTGCTTCTTTAGGTGTAGAATTACTTCTTCTTCTTCCTTGTTCTGAGACTTAGAGTCCATTATTTCCTTGATGCATTCAATCATCTCTTCTGGCAACGTATTCTTTAAACTCTCTAATTTAGTATGGTTGAGCATAAGATGAGCACTTAGTACATTTTCAATCATGTCCTGCTCATATGAAGGTCTAATAGACCACATGTTTGCAATTTTCTGCATTCCATCTTCCTCATGAATAAGCTGCAATATCTCTCCTTTGGTTAAATCACCTTCTTCTTCACTTTCTTTTGTCATTTCCTTTTCTTGTTCCGGTTTGGATATTTCCAATTCTTTCCTTTGGGTGTCCTTAGTTTCCTTATCTGGTATATCTACAATCACCTATTCTTTCCCTTTCCCTTCAACTCTTGTAGTCTTGCATGTTGGTGGAGTACAGACAACAATTTCTTTTTCTCTTTTCTTCTTTCTCTCCATCTCACGGAGGAGGAACCAACTTCAAGTGCCCTTACAGGAAGGGGAATACCAATTGAGCCAAACTTTCCTAGAAACCCTTTAAAGAAACTTTCATATTCTTGATCACATTTTTCCAAATTGTTAGAATGTATGTAAATTTTCTTGCAAACTGGTTCACTCTCTTCCTATATTGCATTGTTGTTCAGTGGTAAGCAATTCAAAAAATACATCACAAGACATATAACCAAAGTACCAAACCTGAAAGGGTAATCTGTCTTCTTTGTCAAATGTACGTTCTCCATCAGTTGATCTTTCAGTAATCTAAAAAGGTCAAAATCCTGATCTTCCATTGTCATCTTGTGTGAAATGTAAACAACACCTATCAAAGTTGCACCTTCTTTGTTTTTGAAAAATATTTTGTAGGATACTCCATGCGCAATGTACCTTGTCACTGAATTTCTAATTGATGAGATTATTAATTCCCTTTGATCTCTAGTTACTCCAATTATGGTTTCAATTTCTTTATTTTGGATTGACTTCTTTCTCGGCACATCCCCAACTTTACATAACCCAGTTACAGTTCCAATCACTTCCTTCGAGATATGGTAGGGTTTATCCAGAGTTAGAATATCTTCATTCAATTTTTCCAAAATAAACTCAATGATTTTTGCATTCTCAAAATAGGGGAATTCACTCCAAATATCCAAGATTTTGTGTTTGTCTTCTTTCAGCCATTTCAATTCATCGTACGACAACATGTTTCTTACAGCTCTAATCTTCTCACTACTATACTCATCTAGGTTTATCATTCCTTTGATTTGCTCCATTTTACCTTCTGTACTCATGACTTGTATCTACCAAAGAAGTTCTTCAACTGCACACCAAATTAAACAAAAATTTCTCAATACAACTGAAGTACCTGATGGATTAGGGTTTCATCGTTGAATTATCTTCACACTTTCAAAATTTTGATGCAAAGTGCTCTCCTTCTTCTTTTCTTCGATATAAAGTGGAAAATGAGGGTTCCAACTTTCTTTTTATAACTCGCACACCTAACCTTTTGTTGTATTAAATGATTTTTCCCTAGGTATTCCAGATACCCTATTCTCTCAGTCAGCAAAATAAACTTCTACGGATCTTCAATTTCTTTACAAATGTTTTCCAATGCATCTGTAAATCATTAATACAATTGTTGACAATCTACCGTATTTCAGCACCAACTACCAATAGGGGGAAAAGGATTTTCTTGAAAAACTCCCCTTAGGCCAATGGCCTAAAATCAATTCCCGAAGGAATTAGCGGAAGTTGGATCTAGAGCTGGCTCATTTCCTACAACAAAGGGACTCTTTTTCACCCATTTCTTCTTCATTTGATCTCTTATTTCATCCACAATCACTTTCCCTTTTCCTTTATCATCTTTCTGCGTGTTCCTGCCTTTGTATGCCAGACCTCTTCTATCCATATTTTTGTTTCTAGAGAATCTTGCAATGTGACCATATTTGTTGCAATTGTAACACACAGCATTTCCTTGTCCAGACCAGTCATTCCATTGATTTCTTCTTGATTTGCACTGGTTAGCAATATGCCCAAATCTTCCATAGGTACAACATTTAACATTTCTTCTATTGATAGAGTTGTTTGACATATTTTTGCATTCAATTGACTTATGACCAAACTTATTACAATTGAAACATTGACCATAGAATGATGGATCACTTTATTTCATTTTACTTCTACATTGAGCAGCCATATGACCAAATTTATTGCAAACAAAATAGTATCCATTAAACTTTTGGGCATTAGGTTGTCTTACTGGATGCCTTTTTGCTTTGTTCATCTGATTTTGTTGCCTGAAATTCCTTTG
Organism: Sequoia sempervirens; assembly: GCA_007258455.2. NCBI lineage: Eukaryota > Viridiplantae > Streptophyta > Pinopsida > Cupressales > Cupressaceae > Sequoia > Sequoia sempervirens. The sequence goes on along the minus strand of VDFB02058242.1, from coordinate 668,758,970 downwards.
TTCAGATCTAAAACTTTCTCCTTTCTCATATCCAAGACCTCACTTGTCATTTGCATTCTTCTGACCTTGAGTCAACTCATCAAGCTTAACTGAGCTAATATTAAACTTCTCCTTGTATTCATTTGCAGTAGGAAGTTCATCCTTGAGAATAACAATCTATCTTTCAAGCTCTTCTTCATTGTTTCTAGATTGTTGCAATTCAATCTCCAATTGAATGAATCCTCCATTAATTTTGTTGCATTCATCAAATCTTTCTTTTAAGGACTGAGCAATATTCTCCTCATTCTTCTTTCTCTCTTCAATCTCCTTGGTCAGCTTCATCACCATAGACTCCATCTCATGCTTTAGGGTATCATTGTCTCTGGAAAGCTTTTCACATTCTTCTATTATTTCCTTCAAGGTTTGATTCAGGTGAAAATCATCTATGATTTTTCTTAATCTGGTCACAGAGATCCTTTCTCTTCTCCCTGAACTTAATAATCTGATCCTTCAACTTCTGAATGAATTTCTCAACATCCTTAAGATTTTCTTTCAATTCCCAGACTTTTGCTTTGGACTGATCAAGATCATCAAGTGCCACCAAAATTTGTTGTTAAAGACTACTAGAGTCCATTACATTCCAAGATCCACCTCAAGTTGTTAAACTTCTTCTAAGGAACTAGGCTTTTATACCAATTATTGGAATTAGGGAACACTGAGAGGGGGGGTGAATCAATGTTCTACAAAATTTAACTTTATTAATTTGATCCTTAAACCACTTATAACATTCAACAAAGAGAAAGATGCAAACACATAAAGAAATCATCCACAATATCATAACACAAGTATTTTTACGTGGAAACCCTGTTAGGGGAAAAACCACAGTGGAGGTTAATCCACAATTTGAGTACTCAAAATATAAGTGTTTTACAAAAATGGGAATGCACTTGCATTTAGGCACACTACCTAGAGCTCACTGCTCAAAAACAAAAAGACTCACTGCCTTACAAAATGTTTGAATTACAACCAAAAGATTTGAACTGAGAAAGTAGCATCTACAAATGCCTAATTACAGTTTTGGTTAGGCTCATAGATCGAGTTCTAGACCTTATGTTTGATTTTTCTCTTTTGCTCTGCTCTGCTTCAACTCGCATCACAAAATCCTTTTATGCATAAGTGAAATTTTGCATAATCACTCAACAACCCTTCTAATATTCACAACACACTTTGAACACACACCAAAATGATATAATCAATCACTTATATATATCTGCAACTAAAGAGTTAATCGCTACAAGTTGGCTTACACAAAACTTAAAATATTTTCCAATCATCGGCCCAATCCACAAATGATTTTTAATGCGCACCCACCAAATTCAGCCACAGCATAGTGAGGACCCAAAACAAAATCCACAAACCTGAAAATATTTGAAACAATTTTGCCTCGAACATCTGCAACATGCCACATTCACTTAGTTGACCTTCTAGCACTGATAAACAAAAAATCAATTAACCGGATCTCCTAACTCATACACAAATTGATGCAATAACACAAAACTCAAGAATAAGATATTCTAGATTCCCAATGACCTTCCCTAAGATTCACAACCAAAACATATGATATGGTTATGCATATGGATCGACAAACTCAACTTTAGTCGGATACCCTATTCTTCACTGCCTTCCGGCATGAACAAATACTGAAGTGTGGATCGGATCAATGACTTAGGTTGCCATCAATGACAACACCAAAATCCATATGCCAATAGAGTAGTCCTCAAACAAAATTCTTGCTTTATTTCTAACTACTTCTCCATTCTCATTCAACTTGTTTTTGAATACCCATTTTGATCCAATTATGTTTTTATATGTCGGTCTAGAGACCAGTTCCCAAGTCTGATTCTTCTCAATCTACATAATTTCTTCTTTCATATGTTTCATCCAATGCTCATACTTACATGCTTCACTTATAGTCTTCAGTTCAGCCTCAAAAAGTAAACATAGATTTATCTCACCAGTAGCAGCAACTCTACTTCTTGTTAGTACTCTTTTCCTCTTATCTCCAATGATTTGATCTCCTAAATAATTATTTTATAAATATTTAGGTGTCTTTGGGGACATCACGAAAGCTTCTTCTTCTTCATTTTGCCTTTCCTATTCTTCCAAAACTTCTTCAACTTCTATACAATCAAGTTCATTAGATACATATCCATCAACTTCAATTGAATTCTTCACTGCTTCATCAACCTTGATATTTGTGCTTTCTACAATATTTCTCAGTCTTATATTGAAACATTTGTAAGCTTTGCTTCTAGTAGAATATCCAAGGAAGATGCCTTCATCACATCTGGAATCAAATTTCCCTAAATTTTCTTCATCTCGTCTGATATAGCATTTGCTTCCAAATACTTTAAAATACTTGACAGTAGGAATTCTTCCACACCATATTAGGCTGTGTCAGAATTTTAAAATGAGTTGACTACATGAGTGAAGTGATAGTAACTACAGCTGCCAATTCTCTCATAGTTTCCCTTTATCACACTTTTTCTTGCTATTATTTCCCTATCCTAATCTTGAGTTGTAAGCAAGAAGACAAAACAAAAGAAAGGATATCCAGTCGACACAGATACTACAGGGAAGTGCACTTGATTTTCAAAAGGGGAATTGCATAAAAAGTTGAAAGAAGTTACAGAGCATTTGTTTTGATTGTAGACAATGGGAGGAGGGTTAGTTCGAAACAAACCCACGGTGCATGATATTTTACTACAGGATGCACAATGCCTAGCCGAATTTCAAAACTGTGGATGGATAGATTACTTTTTGATGAAGGAATTTCCCTTGCATTTGCCCAAACATTTTCTAAAGGAAAATCCACAGTAAAAGGGTTAGAAGTCGTAGCAATAGAGGAAAGAATTGCAGAAGTTACAGGGCTACCTACTGATGGTGAAAATTGCCCCGTTTCTAGAGATGCCAGGTCAGCTGAGGCTGAATTCACAAATCCAAACAATCCCCCATTGACCATAGACAAGAAGGGCACAAAAATAATGTCTTTGCCTGAGCCATGGAAGCAAATAGTTGTGTATGTTATCAAATACATTACTTGTGAGGGCCGCCAATCAAACTTGCATTCTGTCCACTTCAATATTTTGAACCACATGAGGCACAGGATGAGGATGAATGTACCCAATGTGTTGTATAATCTTCTCTCAATCATGGCGGCCGAGACCCAGAAAGGTAGGGATAATTCTGATTCCCACCATTGCTTGATTAAATTGCTAGTTGAAAAATCTATGTGTGATGTTTCTAGAATGAATTGAGAAGATTTTATTAAGGTTGATCAAGATTATCGCTAGGAGGAGTTTTTTGATGTTGAACATTTTCCACCTAGGGCTACACCTCGATCACGTAGGTCTAACAGGAGGGTAAGCACAACATAAGCCATTCCTAGTGCTTCAACCTTTGGCGTTGGCTCTAGCATGAATCCTCCTATAGAAAAGGAAACCATTGAAATTAGTTCTTCTAGAACAGATCACTTAGAAAATGAAAGCTCTTCCTCAGATTTTGACGATGAAGTTCCACTCGAAACCCTCGTGAAAACTAGGGCACAGCAGAGGGAGGTAGAAATAAGAAAAGGAAAGGTTAAAACACAACTTGTAGAAATAAAAGTACCAAGTCTGAAAAAGAGAAAGATTGATACTATTCCTCCTACAACCAAAGGAAGACATGAAGGACCTCCCAGAAAATCAAGACCAACTAGGCTTCCGCAAGAAATCCCTAAACCTGATGAGACCACGCATGAGGACCCTAAAGCTCCAACGGAGTAGGATCATGTTGAAAAAGAAGAAGAAGAAGAAGGCATATTTAAGGGAGCAACACACATAACACTAGCCGATCTTGCTAGCATTGCAAAGGAATTGGAAGGAAATCAGAACTTCCTGCAGCATGAGCACGAAGTCCTGCAACAACAACCAAAACCAAAGCAGAAGTTCTTGTAGCCACAGCAAGAACAAGAGTCCCTACAACAAAAGGAAGAAGAAACATCACCCTTACAGCCAGAGATAACTAGAAAAATAATGCCATATGAGGAGCCGTCATCAACAAAAATATTGGTAGGCATTCATAATCCTCCTGATTTTTCAGTACATGCAGCAATTTTGAACCTTTGGATGGAAATAAAAAAGAGGGAGGAAGAATGGAAGAAGGAAAAATGGAAGTCAAAGGAAGAAATTCAAAAGAAGGATGAAGAAAGTGGGGAAAAATGCAGAAATCACTACCGTGAAGCAGAGGGTAGATGATATGGCAACTTTGGCGCCAAAGATTTTGGACTGTAGAGAACCCCCAAGGGTCTATGCTTTGCTCCTAAAAGAGAAGTATCTCTCTTTTAAGATGTCAAGACTTGCCTCAGATTTGAATCCTTCTATTGATACCCCTATGGAATTTTTCAATTCTTATAGGATTGCCTCCCTTGAAATGAAGAATTTGTTATGTGAATTTTATTTACATAATTATGCTATCACAAAGGACCATGAGTGGTGTTAGAACTGTAAAATTTTGAGAATTTTATAGTTATTTATACACATGAGTTTCCAAATTAGTCCTTACCATAAGCACAAAAATCCTCTCTTCATAATATTTTTTCCCATACTTTGTCATGTGGTCCCATAGAATTCATCTAAGACCTAAATATTTCACTATATAATTCATATCAGCAAGAGATGGTGAGGGTCTCCCCGATCCATGAAGCATTTTTTACTAATGTATATCTTTTGTAGTTTGTAAGAGTTTGAGAGTTTCATACTGATGTGATTTCATCTATAGACACATATTAGCAGGATGTAATTCATTGTCTCGGTGACAAAAAGATCATATCGACAGGAGAGTCATCATTGGAATAAGTCATAATGAACTCATATATGTCTTACCGACCAGTACACAAGGAGATATATCGGCCAGACTAAAATTCATTGGAATGAAGTCTTATCGAATGCATCTGGTCTTGCCGACAAAGCATAAAGGGATTCTATCAAATGATTATCGGGATGAAGTCATGTAGTCCTGCCAACCCATATGTCACGTCGATAGGATTATGTGGGTAAAGGACTCGGCAGTATGAATTAATTATCGGCGAGAGTAATTTCATTGGAGAGAGATATGAGAGTCACGCCGAAGTGTTGTTTCATCAACAAGAAAGTAATTGTGTCTCAGCGACCAGAAAAATACCACGGGGTGTATCTCGGTAAGACACAATATAATCTATGGAACATCTCCCCGACTTAAAATGTCACAGTGATATACATGAGACTAAGAGGATAGCTATTGGTGAGACTCCAAATGTCAATGAGACTACGGGACATTAGAGTGATATACAGTTTGCAATAGTTGGTAAGACTCAAAGTATCGGGGAGACTACAAGATGTTTTGACGAATGGTTTAATGAACGTTGCTAAAAGCTATTGCCCAAGATTTGAAAATGTCTCGCTGACAACACTATATGATGTGACAGTGTAATTTTCAAAAAAGGACTTACTGCACTTGTGTTTCAGCTAACACATTAATGGCACAACGGAGCATAATAAGGAGAATTCAATTGGGAGCATTAGTGTTGAATTGATAGCAGAAGAATTAGAAAGGTGAACGAAGAATCAGGGCATCTTCTCAGTTCGAAGGTTTCGAGCAAAATATAGTAAGTTCTTGTGTCTTAGTTCTGCTAATTTTAACTTCTGTAATTTTGAAGAATGGAATCCCCTAGCTCGGGAAAATAGAAAAGCAGAAAACATGGTGAAAGTAGTCAACCTAAGGGAAAGAAATAGAAAACTGAAATAGAACATGAGGGCACTGAACGAAGATTAAATCAAGACCTCATTGACCAGTTACCTGGCTGTGGACCTAAAGCCAGATGATCTTCTCAGCTTAGGGCAGAAATAGATAAATTGGATGATAAATGTAGACTCATAGGAGACGTTTGGACTCCAATAAGAGGGTATGAATTATTTGACTTTCACTATCATAGGAGAAATCATTTTGAACCAGTATACAACCCATGGAAGCTTAATTTGGGAAAGCTAGTGTGCCCTAATGTATTTGTAAATGCAGAATTGATAAAATTATTAGTTGTTCATTATAACTCAAAACTCAAAGCTATATGTGACCCCTCTGGGAAACCACAAATACACTTATCAGCAATAGGGGAGGTTTTCAATTTGGAAGGGGTTTGCAATGAAAAGATCATATGTGAAGAATTGGAAAAGGAGTTCGGGAGAATGGACACAATTAATAAGGGTTGGAGGTTGCCAATTCACAGGATTAGACAAGGGGGAAAACTAGTTCCTCTACAGGATAGTGATGGACCTCCTTTTCATGTTGACCTATTTGAGCCCTATATGAAGTATACATATTTCTCAGTAGGTCAGGTATTGGGAATGGATGTCCCTGAGTATATGTCAATTGTGCCCATGATAATTTTCGCAGATATCCAATACCACAACTCTAGACCATTTGACTATGCTTCATACATTTTTAAGGGGCTTGATTCTGGATTGACAGCAATAAAGGGTGGAGGTTCTATTTTTCATCTCAGATATTATTCATTATTGATGCACATAGTGTTATATTTTGGGCAAGAGTTGGGATTGTGGCCCCAAGAAATGAGAATTTCTCAATTTGACAAGGATGGCATGACCTTACCTGTTCAATTGTGGACGGTTTTCTTGGACAGTAGATTTGCTAATTCTAGTTTTATTCACTTTGAGGAGTATTTTGTGAAGACATTGTACAAATTGTACAATCATCCATGTGATTATTCTTTATCTGAAGAGATAAAGAGGTTTCTTTGGCCAAAGGATTTCAACGGGCCAATTAGTCATAATTGGGGAGATTGGTATTGCTTGGAGGGTGCCACTATGATTAGGGTTTATGGGTTTGAAGATACCCCATTCACTTTGCCAAAAACAATCCCAGACATAATTGCATATTTGGAAATTGTCCAACAGATGGACTACTCCAGTGTTATGAATTTTAGCTCCTTTGGAAAGCAGGCTTTCATGCCTAGTACATTATGCTTTGGTGATTTCATTGTGTTATCCAAGGAAGGATATAATCTGATCCTTGATAAATTATTGCAGTAAAATATGAAAAGAGGACCACCCAGAAAGAATTTTGACCCAGAAGGGTACATTAATTTTGCTGAAATAAGGATAAACTTTGGAGGGTATCAACATGTGCCCTATCAATTTGATGATATGATCCAGAATTTGAAAGAAGAAGAAGCAGAGATAGTGGTTGAAAGATATAATAAGGGGTTGCAGGATACAGATTTGTTGTCCTCTGGGGAGGAAGTACCTAAGGATAATGTGCTACAAAACCAACCAAGTAAAATGTCCAAACTGAGAACTCAGCATTACACTTGCCCTGCCAGAGAATTGAATGCTAAAGAGAATGCAGAGGCAGACGCAAGGCTCGTGGAGTACAGATCGTTTGTATCAGATGATGAATTTGTAAACTCTCTAGATTTTAAGGCATTTCTGTACAAACAAAAGGGAAAAGAAATAAGAGAAAGGGTTGACAACATCACATCAGGTAATGAAGAGAAATTACTGAATGATTTAAAGAGGTGTGTGGATGAGGAGATGGCAGGTATGACCCCTAAAAAGGGGAAGAAAATGTTGGAAAATGTCGGTGTCATGATCTTCCCTGGGATAGATCTCAATTCTACACTAGTCTTTGATAGTTTCTTAAAAGACAGTAATGCTACACACAAGCTCAGCCCGAAAAAGGTAACATAAGTGTATGCAAGATCAAAATACAATACAGATGAAGGATCATTAATGATTTGGGCCTTATATCCACCCCATAGGAAATCAGTAGTCATTGATACTGAGAAAGCATTCGGGCATGTCATGAGTTTAAAGGTTGGAGAGGCTGATCATGTGGCTACTGCAAAAATTGGAATTAATGTTGCAAAACTAAACAAATCCCAAATTCATATGTTAATTAAGGAGAGGGAAATGTACAAAACAAATAATGAGAGGATGTTGAGAGAAAATGATCGCCTAAAATATTTGTTAGGTTTTACAATGCATCCAACCAAGCTGCTTACTCATGGTGAAAGCTCTCAGTCAAAATATCATTGGGAAGGATCAAGTGCTTACTCCCAAGGGAAATATGATGCACTTGTATCAATAATCAAGAAAAGACAAGCTAGTTTAACATCTTGGTTGAATAAACTCTAGGGAAAATATTCACATAACCTTGCTGCATTGAAAGAACATGAAAGGATGGATGGAAGGATTATGGAGAAGTTTCAAGAAACAAACCAAAGAGATATTTCTAATAGTGTAACAATTGAAGCTGCAAATCATTTTATGAATAAACACTAAAACTTCTATGAAGAATTGCAAGGGGATGCAAAGGGATTGATAAATGCCGCCAAGAAAGCATTGACTACATTCTTTGATGATAAAGGAGAATTAAAAGAAATGACCAGATGGAAAAGTGAGAGTGAGTCAATACTGCATGAAATCCTGAAGATAGCTACTGCGGAAGACACAACATTGGATGAGGCGTGCGAGAAAAATGAGAAGATGGTAAGAATGGAGATCACAATTCAGAACGCAGTTGGAGATGCAGATACACATGAACGTTGGGATTACTTGGATCACCTATCTAAAGTTCATTTATGGCTTAACAGAGCTTGATTATCTTTTAATCTATTATGTTTAAACATATGACATTTCTGAAAGGATGCGTCCTTTTGAGTATTCGATGTATAAATATCTATTTTGGTAGCGAAACAGAGGAAGATACAAGAGAAGATAATAGAATAAGGATATAGTAGAATACAATGTTTTACAAATATGAGACTATGATGCATGCTTAAGATTATGGAGATATCAATGAAAATCATTTAATGTGGTGGCATATTTCTGGTATCAGTTGTTTATTGTGTTCATTGAAAGTATTATTGAAGTTGTCTCCAAGTTGGTGTTTTCTGGTTATTTAAATTGATATAACAAGTTTATATTTAGTTTATCGGTGCACATTTTTTGTATCTGTATGATCGATTGATTGGTTCTTTCAAGTGAAGATTAAATCCTTTTAGTTGATAATAGTAATTAGGGAATGTCATTTGGATCATTAATAAGAACTTGGTAGTCATAACCTTGCATGTTTATACAAGTTATAAACTAAATTATATGTTGAACAACTTGAATATTTTCCAAAAAGAAGTACTCATTTCAAATTTATTTTGACTGCACATACCCAATAAGGCACTAGTCTCTGCATTTTCATTCTTTTAGTTTTATTTATTATTCACATCTGTTAACTGAACATATTAGGTTTTAGTCTCAAGATTGCTACACAATTTATACCAAATCACATTCCATTTACCCACTCCCATTTGCCATTGTGGATAAAATACTATAGGACATAAACATAAATCAAGTCTACTTTATTCATATAGGTATACCCGCCTAGGTCCAGCAATACCTAAAGAGAAGAAGGTTTAAACCATTTAAACCTTGTATGTTACCCTGAAACGTACCAAGAGATTGGCGACCTCTTGAGGTACTTCACCTGCATTTTTGAGAGCTAACAAATTGGCGACTCCACTGGGGAGTTAACTCAAAATCAGGGCCTTAGTCATAGAGTCAGAAAGCCTATATAGACTCCACTGGGAATAAGAAATAACAAACACTTTCTCACTTTTAAGAAAGTGAGTGGAGACTCTGATAAAAACATTTCAACATGAATGGGAGAAGATCTCAATATAAGGGAGGTCCTACTGGAGGTCTTGCTGGTAATAGTAAGTGGACACACAAGGATGATAAGGTTGATAAGGGTAAAAGGATAAATGAGGAGATGTGCATGACGAACAAAGACAAAGCATTGAGACCACATTGTGAAACATATGACCGTTATGATACATGGAGAGATAATTCAAGTGCAGAACCTTGTACCCCAAAAGAACAAAGAAATCCTTTTTATAATCCTCAAAAACAACCAAATTTTGATGCTAAACTCGAAGCAGAAGGACTCAGATATCAACAGGAATGTGAACAAAGAATGGAGGGTAACCAAAATGAGTTCAATGATCATGTAATTCCTCAAGAAAATTATGAATCCTCAACTCATGAAGAAGTAAAAGCATAGTTTGAGTTTCATAAAAAGGAGCTAGAGAGATTAAAAGATGAACAAGAGAAATCCCAGATGATATAAGCAATCAAAGACCTCAAATTACAAAAGGCTCAAATTATTGCTCAAACAGCTAGTTTTTCAAAGTATATACCTCCTCATAAGCAAGGTAATAACAATGCAGGGCCTTCTGATCCATCATAGGCTCCTCACAATCAAATAGGAAATCAATACAAATAGCCAAACCATCCACCGCATATTCCCTCACAATATACAAATACACAACCATCGCATGGTCAGCATTACGTGCCACATCATCATACACAATACAATAATCTGATGTACCAGTATCAATACCCACCCAACCCTCCCCCTCATCAATACACAACAATGATAAGACAATTTGACTTGATAGGGTTTCAATTATACCCTTACCCTATGGATGGCAGTTGGAGAAGTCTGGTTCCTAAGTTTACAGGGAGTAGTGCAATTACTGCTAAAGATCATTTAAGGAGTTTCAATGCTTTCATCCAAGATTTAGATGTTCCTTATGAGGATTTACATATGAGGCTATTCATGATGTCGCTTATTGAGGAAGCTAGAGATTGGTTCAATAGCTTACCAATAGCCTCTATCAATTCTATCCAAGAATTTTAGGATTGATTTCTCGAGCAATATGGGAATCTAAGTGCACCAGATGCTGCTCTTCATGAATTAATGTGGATTCAGAAAAATCATAATGACTCAATTTATGATTTTAACCAGAGATTTAACAAATTGCAGAATAAGATACCTCCTAGATAAAAGTTGTTAGACTCTGTAGCATTGAGTGTTTATTTGAATGCGTTTGATCCTAAAATAGGGTATGAATTAAGAAATAGGTTCCCAAGAGATTTAGCTGAAGCGCAAAAGATAGCATTAACAATTGAAAACAATAGGAAGGCTGTTGGGATAATCAGTAAGAGAGACAACCCTAGGGTTCCTCAGCAAGCCAATAATTACCAATACAAATAGGAGAACACATACAGAAATGAGAGGCCTAGGGTACATGACATGCCCTACGGTACAAACTGGAAGGATGGAAAACCTGTAATAGATAAGCCTAGAAACAAAGAAACTCTTCATCCATTAAGGAAGAAGGGAACATATATGGTTAATAACAATTATTTTTGTGAAGTTTTTGATAAGCCACAATCCCCAGATTATTGTGTTGTAGCCCAAAGAATGCAAGAAGAGGGAATGTTAGCAGGTAACAGTGGAGAAGATCACACAGTATATTTGACTTCAAATACTTCCACCATGTTGAGGAGAAATACTCATCTTCAGAAGATGAGGGTTATGAGTACGATGTTTCAAATCAAAGGTACAATGTCCACATGGTTGAACAACAAGTTCTTTCTGATTCTAAAGAAGATTATATAGAACCACACTCTGTTGAGATGCCTGCTCAGTGTAGTATGAGGAAACTCACCGAAGAGGAGAAAGAAAGGTTAACCATTGCTGCAGTTGAAGAAGCAAAGAGCAAGTACTAGTTAAGAAATAGGACAGTGAATGAAAAAGAAGGTGTCCCTAGGGGAATATTTATAAAAGATCAAAAGGTGAGACAAGAAAATTTGAAGAAAACAAAAAACAAACAACATGACCAAAATGAACAAAAGCTTGTTAAAAAGGAGGAAGTTAAAGAATTACACAAGGAAAAGCAAAAGACCGATCAATTAAGTAAAAAAGAAAAGGAAGAGAACAAAGGAGAAACATCAAAACAAAAGAAAATGATTAAGGAAAAGGGTTCCTCTTTCGACTTCACTCAAGCTTTATCCTAGGTAAAAATGTTTGTTCCACTACTTGAGATTATGAAAATTAAGGAATATAGAGACAGTGTTGTTCAATTGATAACAAATGGAAATGAAAAACATATAAATTTTGAAAATAAGATGGCCACTAAAACAATTAATAAGCAAGAGAAATTAAGTATCCCAGAAGTATGCCTTAATAATGCATTAATAAATCCCCCACAAGTTGATCCTTTCTTCACTATGTTACTTATAAATAACAAATTGCTAAGGAATTGCATGATAGACTCTGGCACTGCCATCAATATTATGCCAGTTGGAGTTATGAAACAGCTTGGCATGTGGCTAGATACTAATGGAGGGAAATGCTATGCGATGGATAAGTGGTGGGTATTATGAAAGATGTTGAAGTTAAATTAGTTGCTTATCCCCAGATGGCCTATAATATAGATATAACAGTAATTGATGCCCCTCCTCAGTTTGGGATGCTTTTATCAAGATAGTGGACATCAGCGGTTGGGGGAAGTGTTCAATTTGATTTGTCTTATGTAACAATTCCAGTGAATGGTCAGGAAGTTAAGTTGTACAGGGAGCCAAGGATGAACCAAGTTGTTGATTGTGTACCTCAAGATCAAATCAATTGTTTTTGTGATGTGGATCTTGGAAATTTTAAAATAGAACCAGCCCAGCCAGAATTAGTCAATGTTGATCCAATCAAAAAACATGTTGCACAAAACTGCAATGGTGTGTGGAAAATGTACTTTGATGGAGCCTGTAGCCAAGAAGGTAATGGAGCAGGGATAGTATTTGTTTCACCTAAAGGAGTTACATTTAAGTATTCATTTTTGCTAGCATTTGAATGTACAAACAATGTGGTAGAATATGAAGCTTTGTTAACAGGTTTGAACATGGTTGTAAAACATAAAATCAAGTTGCTATCTATTCTTCGGGATTCTGAGTTAGTTGTTTCACAAGTTAAATCAAAATATGCAACAAAACATAAGAGAATAAAGCAATATAGGAATGTTGTATGGGACACAATTGAGTTATTTGATGCTTTCTCAATTGAGTGGATTGATAGGTCGAAGAACATAATGGCAAAAATTTTAGCAAATGTAGTGCTAAAAAGGGATGATATTACATTGGCTGGAGTATCACAAATTGAGTTCAAAACAAGGTCTATTGTGCCTGATAACATATATAGTTGGCAAGTTTTTAATGATGATATTGAACTTTTGAAATTTCTTCACTGTATAGATCAATATGAAGCCCAAGAAATTGATTTCAATGTCTTTGTTGAAGAAGTAGATGGGAAGCAGATAGTAGTCGAGAAGGAGGTCTTATAGCTAAAAACAAATAAGCTTCCTAAAGGGCTAGTGGCATTGGAGAGGGTATATGATGGAAGTGATCGGTCCCTCATGAAGCAAACACCAATCAAGAAGGAGGATATTGAAGAGATCAACTTAGGGACTAAGATGGCACCAAGAAAGGTATACATAGGGAAGAAAATAAGCCCGACAATTCGAAGAATGTTGATAACATTACTAAGAAAATATAAACATGTGTTTGCATGGTCTTATGAAGACCTTAAAGCATATAGGGAAGATTTGTTTCAACATGAAATCCCATTGAAGTCATATACCAAGCCATTTAGACAGAAATAGAGACCCATTAACCCAACATTGGAGCCAAAAATGCAGGAAGAATTGGCAAAGCTCAGAGATGGTGGTATCATCAAACCAATCAGGCACTCAACATGGGTCTCAAACTTGGTTCTTGTGAGGAAGAAAAATGGAGATATCAAACTATGTGTGGATTTCATAAATCTGAATGTGGCATCGCTTAAGGATAATTACCCTTTGCCTAATATGAAAGTTGTACTCCATAAGGTGACAGGATGCAAGCTATTATCTATGATGGATGGGTTCTCTGGTTACAACCAAGTCAAAGTCAAAGAATCTGAGCAATACAAGACAACCTTTACAACTCCATGGGGAATGTACGTTTATGTGAGAATGTCATTCGGTCTCACAAATGCAGGTACAACCTTTCAAAGAGCTATGGACGTAGCATTTGCAAACTTGATTAATGCTATCATGGTGGTGTATCAAGATGACCTTACTGCTTATTCAAAAAGTAACCCAAGGGATATTTATAGAGAATGTCATAGAATGTTGCTTAGACCAAGCTATGGCAATAGGATTATGCCTTGGATTGAGGAAATTTACACTTAGTATGAGGTAAAAATAGTAGCAAAAGAGGAAACTGTGAGGAGATGTTTATCCCAGAGATGGAATAGTTTGACCGATGAGTTGAAACAGGTTGAGCCTCATTCCATCCACAATTATGTTGTAGCATTAAAAATAATTCAGAGACACATTCAGATTGGAAGAACCTAGGGATGGCATTGGCTTCCCCTGACGTTTCAGCCACCCATGCTCATGTGGCCCATTCTAAATTTTAGATTCTACTAGAGTGATATTGTCACAAAAAGGAAAAGATGGGATAGATTTGACAGATTGGGAGGATTCTATTGGGATCCTGACTCACGCACTACAACCACTGATGTTAGACAGCTCTCAATTGCAAACTTCGGAGCTTTGACCAAGTAGAAGAACAAATCTTCCCCTGCTAGAGGACCAGCAAAACATTAGGTTGGGGGGAGTGATGAGCCTAGTTTTTGGTCTAGTTTTGGTAGAATCTATAGCCTATTTTCTCATAGATGACATATATTTTAATGCTTAAATGTTGGTATTGGCATAATGTTTCCTTCAAACCATTGACATTTGGCATTACCCTATATCTATAGGATTTAATGATATTTGGCATAATATGTGGGTCATCTATGTTGATTTTGCATGTGTTTAATGAGTGTTTCTTGGAGTGGTTATTGATGTGTAGTTATTATGTGTACTAACCATGGATTGCATACTTAATACGTCAAGTTATGGAAGACACCACCAGCTGGGCATGCACCATAATGCCCAGCTAAGAAGCCGCTCCAAGTCAAAGGAAGCCGGCAGTAGAGATTCTTCATGCAACCAAATGTAACCACCTTGTAGTGGACCTTAATGATCGAGCATGCATGGGCATTACTAATGTGTTGGATCTGCACTTGGCTTGCATGTCTAATTGGATTCCATGCATGCATAACCGTCGTCGCTCCTCTTTCCCCTATTTTCCCTAAATGGCATCCTCCATTCATGGAGTTGACTGCCTTGTTAGTTGTAGTATAAATAATAAGTTGAAGCTCCTTCTTAGGACGTTGTTCGATTCTACATTGTACTCTCATTTGAGTAATACAAATACATTACTCTTTGTATGCACAATTTATAGTGAATGAAAATCAAGTTCTGAGTTTGAACATCTAAGTTTTTGTTAGTTTAGAGGATACTTATCCAAGGGGGCCCACTTGGTGAGTAATCCATTCTCTTGGTTCAGCATTAGCTTAGTATTACTTGTCGTTTGATACTTAGTTTGAAATTTGGCATTGACTGTTCATGCAGCCACTAGAAGTCTATTCTATGTTTGTTCCTGCAGCTAAAGCAGACAGAGTAGTTCTTGTTTGTTGCTCAAATATTTCATTCTTGCTTTGCATTTCAATTTAAGCATAGTTATTGGTGGATGTTCAACATTTTCTTTATTTCCTTTCAGCTATTTACTTTCAGCATTGTGTTTCATAGTTGTAGAATGCAGTGACTACTTGAGCCCCTAGTGCACATATAGTGATGATCCATTTCAAGTTCACGTCCCTGGGTTGACAAGTTAAATGCACCTTCATGATGGTTGAATGACTATTTAGGTTAGATGTCCAATCTCTAAGTGATGGTTGTAAAATCCTAGTTATGAGATCATTGTAGGAGGCTGACATTTTTGGTGTCATTGTCAGGGAAGGTGTCAAGCTAGGAAGTTTTTGGAGTCATTGGTAGCTTTGTTGTAGTATCTTTGAAAAGTTTTTCTTAGCATACCCTCGTATAGGAAGTAATGACCCTCCTGATTCTTTACCAATTTTTTGTGTGAGATGACTGATAGTGAGTGATACCACATGCATAGAGGAAGGAGAAGGGATGCTTATGGGAGATTTCTTCCTAACAATCCTCATCTATTCTAGTTAGTTGGGTACCAAAACTTATTAGAAGAAGAAGATCCACACCCCTTTGCAAACACATATCCTGATTTGACTAGTTTTGAAGTCTCCTCGGAAGATCAAAATCATATTGAGAACCCCTTTGTCTTTGAACCAAATCAAGCAGGCATGGGTGATGCAAATGGGAATAGAAAAAACCAACCAGATTTTCCTTTCCCCATTTTCCATCAAAATGAAGTTGACAATATTAAGAACATTCTTACTTCAGCACTCCCCACGTTCTATGGACTTGTGACTGAAGATCCTAATACTTTCTTATTTGAATTTGACATACTCTGCAGGAGTTATGATTATACTATTGATTCCCATAGGCTTAAGTTATTTCCCACCACTTTGAAAGAGGTTGAATTTAGATGGTTCATGAGCCTAGGCAGAGATACTATGCAAACTTTGGAAGATATGAAGATAAAATTCCTTGAAAAGTACAAGGAATACTGTAGGGGTAGTGACATGAGAAGAAGAAACTTATGACCAAAGATCCTGATACTTTCTTATTTGAATTTGAAAATATTAAGAACATTCCTGCCTCAAGAGAAGAAGAAACTGAAAAAGTAAATCCAAGAGAGGGATGAGATTATTGAGGAGAAAAATGAGGAGATTGCTACTTTAAAGAAGAAAGTAGATGACATTGTGACCCTAGTGCCACAAATTCTTGAATGCAGAGCTCCTACAAGGGTTTATGCCCTACACTTGAAAGAGAAATATCTCTCTTTCAAGCTATCAAAAATTGTTTCAAATTTAAATCCCTCCATTGAAACTCCTGTTGAATTCTTCAATGCCTACAGAATTGCTTCCCCTGAGATGAAAAATCTGTTATGTGAATTTCATTTTCACAATTATGTTGTCACGTAGGATCGTGATTGGAACCCATTGCTATATGTTGGGGATGTTTAGCTGAGAGCATTTATGTCCTAAGAAAAAAATGAAATTAATTGGGGTGAGAAAAATAATGCTTATAGGAGAATGGAATCCAATATCCCCTTAGCCATTAGGGTTGAGTTGAGTAACCCAACGGATATTTGCAGAGAATGGCTCAGGATGCTTCTTAGACCAAGCTATGGTAACAGAATCATGCCCTGGATTGAAGCAATCTATAATGAGTGTGAGGTTAAAACATCAGCAAAAGAGGAGCTCATAAGAGGATATCTAGCTCAACGATGAAATAGTTTAACATATGAGCTAAAACAAGTCAAGCCCCATTCTATTCACAACTATGTTGCAAAATTGAAGAGAATTGGCATGTACATCCAACTTGGTAGAGAAAAGGGGAGATTTTGGCTTCCCCTAACCTTCCAGCCACCCATTCGCATGTGGCTTGTACCAAACTACAGATTCTACTAGTATGATGTTGATACAGAAAGGACAAGGTGGAATAGATTTGACAGACTGGGAGGATTTTATTGGGATCCAGACTCACGTACTACAGCAACAAATGTTGGCCAACTTGCAGTTACAAACTTTAGAGCCTTAACCAAACAAAAGAACAACCCTTCCACTGTTGGAGGACCAACAAGACATTAAGCTGGGGGGGATGATGAGCCTAGTTTTTGCTTAAATCATGGGTGGAATTTATAGTCCATTTGCTGGAATTTTCATGAACTTTAGTTGTTGAATGTTAATATTGTGTATAATGTTTCCCTCAAACCATTGACATTGGATTTATCCTATCCTTGTGAAGTTTTAATGACATTAACATATTATGCAAATTATCTATATTAATTTTGCATGTGATTGATGAATGTTATCTAAGGTGATTTTAGATGTGTAATTATTATGCATACTAACATTTCCATGCAAGACACAATTGGTGGATGCTAAGTTGGGAAAGGAGACCGACAGATGATCATGTAGGGGAATCATTCAAAGGAGACAACTGAAGGATGGCGATAGTTGATTCCCCATGGAAGTCAATTGTAACTGCCTTGCATTTATGGCATTGAGCAATTGTGGGTGTTACTGTAGCATTGAGTCCAAGTTTGGGCATGCATGTCTAACTGAATTCCCTGCAGGCGTAACTGCTCTACCAATCTTTTCCTTGATTTCCCTAAATGGCGTCCTCCCAGTTAGTGGGAGTGGACCGCCCAGTTTAGTTGGTAGAATAAATATGGATTTGAATCTCCTTCTGGGGGGTCGAGGTCCTTAGTTCTTGATTGTTGGGAAATGACATTGATAATGTATTAAGCATACTCTACTTTTCAATACAATCATGTTGATTACTCTGTTTTACATAATTTTCAGTGAATGAGATAATAGTGTAAATTTGATTATTTGAGTTTGTATTAGTGGATACTCATCCAAGGGGGCCCACTTGGTGAGTAATCCTTTCTTTAGAATAATTAGCTTAGTTGTCATTTCCTGCTCTGTACTTAGCTCAAAATCTGGCATTGATTGTTCCTGTAGCCACTAGAAGTCCATTTTGTGTCTGTTCCTACAACCAAAGCAGACAGAGTAGTTTCTTGTTTGTTCGCCCAAATCTTTATTCTTGTTATGCATTTCATTTTATCTTAAGTTTATGGTTAATGTTTAGTATTTTCTTTATTTCCTTCTTGCAATTTACTTTCAATACTATGTGTTCCTTAGCTATAGATTAGAGATGGCAACTTGATAATTTCTAGTGCACATATAGTGCTAACCCATTTCAAGTCTACGTCCCTGGGTTGACAAGTTAAATGCACCTCCATGATGACTGAATAGCTATTCAGGTTAGATGTCTAGTCTCTGAATCATGGCTGTAAAATCCCAGTTATGAGATCATTGTAGGAGGCCGACATATACCTTTTCACTGTATGCATCAGGTAGAGTTTTGAGAATCTTCTTCACAACCCTTTATTCATCTATTGTAGCACCAAGTCCTCGCATTCCATCTTCCAGGTCATCCACTCTTTGTACATAGGATTTAATGTTCTAATCTTCAGACATATGCAATATCTCAAACTATGCCTCCAAATTCTGTAACTTTGCTTTGTTGACCTTTTCATCTCCTTTGTGTATCTTTTCTAAAGCATCCCAAGCTTCTTTAGTAGTCTTTAGATTCTAAAATTTAATCAACTCAAAATGTGAAATACTATTCTGCATAATGAAATTTTCCTTATTGTTTGCTTCATGCACCTTGATTTCATCATATGTACTTGGACCATTAGTAGGAGGAGTGTGAGTAATCTTATAAGTTTTCTCAACATCATATCCATAGTACTCAAGATACCCTTCCATATTTATTTTCTAGATAACATAATTAGTTCCATCAAACCTAAGATACTCAAAAGTGATTTTGCTCTCCATCTCAGAAATTCCTTAAGCGGTTAAGCTCCTCTCCAAGGAACCAAGCTCTAATACCAATTGTTGAACAAGAACTAAGAGGGGGTGAATTAGTTGTAATAAATTAATCCTTTAAAAAATTCCACTAGAAATTAGATCAATCACAAATCCTTTACTCTACTAATATGATTAATCATTAAGTGTAAAAGTAGAAACTGAAAAAACATCACACACACAATAGCACCAAATTTATGCAGAAAACCCAATAAGGGAAAAATCACGGTGAGGATTAGCTCACAATATATAAAATATCAAAACCGATTACAAAGGCTCATTGCCAAAATAGGACTTATTATCTGGATCAGGTTTTTGTTTTCCAACAAGGGTTAACCACCCAGAGGGATCACTACCACACAGATACAAAGAAGATAGAAGAGATTTTTTATAGAGAGAAGACAATCTCAATGCAACAAATATTTCCACCACAATTCACTCACACACTTTCAAACATGCTTGAATGATAGAGTACACCTTCAACTCACTGCATCTAGAAACTCAGCAATTAGACTTCACACTAATTTGCACAAACTCACATCACATACACACTATTTCACATCTATCTCACATCTATCTTTCTCTATTTCTTTGCACACCTTTCACCAATATCTCATCTTGTATTTATACCATCTTCAACTTTGAAACATATCCAAAGTTGATTACACACCATTTGTATTTACAAATTCAAATTAGGTCGGCGCCAAAATATTCTATGGTGGATTTAGAATGAGAGAGACCTAAACACATGCTTAATGAGAACCCAAATAAGTCCTAACACACTTCATGAACTTCACAAATAGTGTTTAACACAAGGTCAACCAAACCAATGTAAAAAACATAGAAAAATTAAGCACAAGAAACCTTAGCATGATCTAATCCTCCCAGACAACAAAATTATCTTCAACGTGATCATAACAATTTATCTCCAAAACCACAAGTCATAAAACTCGAACAAGAAGAAATCTGGAGCAACTAAATTTCTCTCGGACCTCAACCAGAGACACTGAAAAACATAGTTCACAACTGGTGAACATAACTCAAATTGTACAATGATCCAGAAACCCAAAATCTGGATATAGCAACTTCCAACAACCATGATCAACATATCTGAACCACACAAACATAGGAGAAAATCCCAGAGCAAAACCCAGAGCAAACACTAAATACATGTAACCTTTCTTTATTACAATTTCTTCAATATCCTCGACATATACAACCAGTAACTTGCATCCATGACATTAATGACAACAAAAACTAGTTGAAAACCAGTTAAGTAGTTGACATCAATGAAAACACCTTCATTCTTGTATCAACATCTTCATACTTGCAACACTCTTAATCCATAGATCCCCTATGTATTTTTGGGGGAAACCCCTCCTTCCTTTTTCATGACGTAGCTTTATTTTGTAAACATATGACTTGGAATAAGGTTTTCTGAGGAAAGCTCTCATGTATTAGGAGAAAACATTGGCTACTTTAAAGCAGTTTCTCACAACAATGGTGTTAGCAACTGCTTTAAAGTGGGGGCATACATCGATGAAATTTTTTGACTTTTTTCATATTTCATGGTGTGATTTTCTTTTTCTTGTGATGCGTCCTTTTCTTGGTGGTGTCATTGGGTTTGATGTCCTCCAAGAGTACAATATGTCTAAGTGTACAAATTTCCCTTAGTGGCATGATGTGAAGCAAGGCATACCATAAGTGGCAATCTAATATTCTTGACTTGTCCTCTCTTGGAGACATTAGGCACAGTGTTCCCTAAGAAGACCTTACACAAAGCGAGATCCCCTTGAACAAAAACCTATAGACATAATATTCATAAGCATTTAGCATTGTGGTGCCTTATTGAAGTTGTCATGAGGATAAATTTGATATGGTATGGGAGCCTAATATGATTCTCTCATTTTCCACCTTTTTAGGATACTCACCTAGTGGATGGCCTAAGGTTCCACAACCCCAAAGTGAGTGAGTGTGTTGTTTCCATAGTGGATATCGAGTTCTGCTTGTAAACATTTTTGGACAAATAGCCTAGACCCAGTCCACATCTCATTGGATACAATGTCGAAGCTTGATCCTTTTCTTGGACAAACATCCACATTCCACATCATGTTGGAACAGTTGAAGCTTGATCCTTTATTTTCTTGGTCTTTGATAGTGTATGATTGAGTATCTTTCTCATTGTTTCATACATAAGTGTCTTGAAAGTCTACTTTAGTGTGAGTTTGACATGGGGTCATACTCTCATTAAAGTGGGGGGAAAATGTAGTAATGGAAAAAGTATCCCTTTTCCTTACTTAATTTGGGAATAATTAATAATAAATCAGCCTAATGTTGTCTTGATTTAGTGTTGTATTGTGTTTTACACATTCACATTAAGTCTAGGACCCTTTCTAATAAAATGGACTTAATTGTGCCTTATTTAGGGTGTTGTAAAGTGTTTCTTTAGACTTTCACACTAATCTAGTTTTTTAATTAATTAATTGAGGTTAATTTTCCCCTTAAATTCAAATCCAAGCCTAATTTATTGCATTTTTCGAGGGATAAAACTTGAAACTCATTAATAATATTTTACAACGCTTAATTTTTCAAGGTTTGTGTCCTAGGATAGTGACTTGGGACCCATTCGCCACCTACAAATGGGTCCTCACTAGGTCCTAGGACCCCCTTTTGGCATGTTGTTTTACATTCCCCGAAACAGGTCCTAGTTAAGTATGTTAGGACCAATTCACCCTATGGCGAATGGGTCCTCCTTAACTTAGGAAACCTCCTTTTGGGTGTGTTTTTGGTGGGATTTTAATAATTTTGAATCCTAGATGTGATGTCGGCTTGCATTATTTGAATTTTGAGATTAAATTTTAAGTATAAATATAAGGTTATTTTACATAGTTTGATTGAAGCTTTCAAGTATTTAAGTATTATAGCAAACTTATGATCAAGAAATCATTTCAAGAGAATTTCAAAGGCATTCAAGAGCATATTATTGAAGTTTTATTGCAGCAATCAAGATTCATTCCATCATGTCAAAGGAATAGTGCAAAATGCATGTTGT
The DNA here is from genome assembly GCA_007258455.2 of Sequoia sempervirens. Classification (NCBI taxonomy): domain Eukaryota; kingdom Viridiplantae; phylum Streptophyta; class Pinopsida; order Cupressales; family Cupressaceae; genus Sequoia; species Sequoia sempervirens. The sequence continues at coordinate 668,736,562 of VDFB02058242.1, read as the reverse complement.
TGAGCTAATGTGTTGATGTAGTATTGAAGATCCAATTCAAGCATTGTTTCACATCCAATTCAAGATCGAGATCTACATTCCTTAAAGCCGCCTCATGCTAGATTGTTGATTTATCATCCAAGACTTCATCCAAGGTATCATTGTTTCATGTTTCACTATTTCATCATAATATTTAATTACCAAAACGAGGTTTGACCAAGGCAAACCCCTATTCCCTAACAATCAACATTTTTTCTTATCTCTTAATGTGTGAATGCAGGTTTTAGGTTGAAGATCAAGTGGAGAACAAAAGTTGCAAAAAATGTCAAAGTTGTAAAAGTTGCCATCTTTATTGCAAGATCATAGAAAGTACTCTACAAAATTTATTTCTGACTTTTGGGCGTTGAACACCTAGGATCTGGGAGTGTAGACATTGAAGAATAGGATCTTGAAACTAATTTTCTAGAACCCTATCAGGGACCTATTCACCACTGGGCGAATGAGTCCTTGGTGAGGCCCGAAACAACACTTTTCCAAAAAGGTACACATCATTTCAACATCTAAAAACCTTCCTTTTTACTTTTATAACAGTTAGGTTGGTTTTTTTATTGTTATTTATGCATTATACCCCTCATAATTGAGTGAAACATCAAGAAAAAAAATTGGGTGCACCCATTTGTTAATCTCATTTGGTGATTGCACCCTCTTTTTCTATGTTTCACATCTTTTGTGAGAATTTGCACTGGATGAATTTTATGAGATTTTATCTAAGTCATTCTTTGCGAAAAATTAAGACATACTTTTTTCAAAAATTTGAGGTAACATCAAAATTTCCATAGGATAAAGCTTTGTGGAGTTTTAAAGTGAACAACTTTTGCGAAAATATTCTTTCTTGCACTACTGTGGGAAAAAAAAACTTTACTAAATTTTCCATTGAGACACCAAGATAAATCTCAAGGAACTGCAGACCTATGAAGATAAGTCTTTAAAATCCAAGGATCATAAAATCTCACACTAACCAAATTTCCACAAAAATAAGTTTGCGAACATTTACTAACCATAAGCATTAAAAACTCACACAACCATATGCAAACCCACGGGAGAAAAAAAATTGTAACTTAGCACTCTACAACCTATTTATGCGGGTGGGTAAGGATTGAGTGGACTTCTGTAGACATTAAGGATTTCACTTTAATACACTAGATGACCTATCCCTAGTAAACTCAAAACTCTAGGTCTAAACTCAAGAACCCTAACCTACAAAGCAACGAGGGAAAACACCTTGAATCTACACTTTAGCTTGCAAGCTAGCTCCCAACGGTCTCCCAATGATTCAATATATACCAAAACACTTATTCCCACTACCAGAGCTATCATGTTAAATAAAATACATTTCATACCACAAACCCTAAATGTCATTTACTCGATAATACCATTTATTAAATATTATGACCATTTAAACAAGTGAGTGAGACATAAATTGATGCCAACCTAGAATCCATGTTGGATGGGAAATTACTTGAATTGCAGGATCGACAATGGCAAGGAATGTGTGCTTAGGGTTGGGATTAGCTCTTCTTGTAATTGAATTGGTTCTTCATAGGTGGAAAAAAATTTAAATCACACCCAAATCCATTTATATAGTCCCCCCAAATCTATCACAGTTAATGCTTGAGGTGATAGAGTGACAAGCACTCATACGTACAGATATAAACTAGGTTAGATTTTGTAGGAATTCAACAAGTACATTCCTACATAAATTTGAGATCTCCATTCTTTGTGGAAAAGATGGGTATGTAATTCATGTAGAAAATAAAACCAAGATGATTTTGCGGGATTTTAAGCTTGTTGGACTTTTAAATGCACTCTTCATTGCAATTTTTATGAAGGATTGACCTTAATCAAATCTTTGTAATTCTTTCTTCTGAATTCTAAAATGCAACTTAGACCCAAAACCAAAAACAAGCAAGTAGCCAAAAGAAAACTAACCCTAACACGACCTAACCTAAAAAATGAAGCCAAAAGGAAAGAGGGGGTCCTCATTTTCAACAGGGCATTTATGCAAGGCACAACACAACTTACCACTTACATTTGCATTCCTTGATGGACTTAAGTCATTATAATCAAAGCCTTCAAGGAGAATCTGGATGCTTGATTTGAAGTCCTACAAGTGTTAGTACTCAAAAAACAAATAGACATGAAATATAAACAAACTCACATGAAAATATGATGCATGGCTAACATGATACCTAACTGAAATAATGTTGCTATAATTTTGCTAATTATGCTCTTGGATTCTTTTAGGATATTCCAATTGCTCAATTAATTTCACCAGGATTTCAAATGGTGAAAAAGACTTGTATTTATATTTAATTTTGTAATTTCCCACAAAATAATTACTGATAGCTGATAAATGACTTTGGGTTTCTAAATGTTAAAATGTTGACACCGAAATATTTGAATTGGGGCCAAAATAGGTGGGACAGGGGCATTTGGCACCCTAGTTCATTGAGACCTTAAGCATTAGTAAATAAATATTAATCCATTTTCCCAATTCAACTTTGCTTCCTTGAATATTATTATGAAATGGGAAAATTAAACACACAATTGGGTCAAAAAACATGAGGGAGAGCTAAACCTAGTGTGAAATTGTCAAGAGTGACAATTTATGATGCTACATTTAGCCCCCACTTTAGTGAGAGTGTGAACTTATGCTTAGACTCACACTAAAGTAAGGATAAGCCAAGAGGGGTTCGAATATACAAACATTGAAGAGATAAGACTACATTGAATCTAGGGGATGTGCTAGCCCCCGGGTTCAAGGTCCTATGAAAAAATAATGTAAGGATAAGGGAACACACACACATGAGGTGCAATGTAGCATGACAAACATGAAGCATACATGATGAAAACACAAAGATGCACAAAATAACATAATGAAAATACTAATTAATGTAAACACAATGCAAACATAATGCAATACATACAAAATGGGTATGATAATCACATTCTAGCAAGCTCTGTAAAAATCTTACTAGGATCCACACCCAAGGCATTCATGAATCACATGCTATCAAAGTTTGATATTTTCTAGGTGAACCATGAAAAAAAGCATAATAGGCTAGTGAAGTTTGCTATTCACTAGGTGATCTTTTGACAAGAAACAACATAGGCTAGTGAAGTTTGATATTCACTAGGTGAGTTTTTGCATCAATAGTAAATGAGAAACACACAAGGGCTAGTGAAGTATGATATTCCCTAAGTGCATTCTCATGTCAATCATACCAAGAATTATAGTCTTTATAATTTTGATAAGGCACTACAAAATAATTAATATTCCAAAAACACATCACAAAGCTCAATGTGTGTGAAAAAAGTGGATCACATAATGTAATGCATGCCCCCACCTTAAAGTAATTGTTGACGCCAATTGGGATAAATTGCCTTTAAGGTAGAATAGAATAATATATGCAACATGGTAGGCCATAATAACGTGTTAGGAAACCCTATGCTAATTATATGTTCCCACCAAAGCTAACTCATGACAAGGGGTTTCCCCCAAGATAAAGCCACATAACAACACAAAAATAACACATATGGGATCCATAAATCTATGGTCAATATAGACCAAAAATATAATATGATCATGCTTTGAATCAACACCATTCCCCAAATACTTGTGGAACTACGAACACAATGAAGGAATGACACATGAAAACAACATAAACACTTTTGGGTCAGCATGGAAGAGACCTAAATGTCTCAACACTTTGCATCATTCCCAAATGAAAATATGAGATAAAAATATTCACAACATAAAGATGAATGGAGATACAAATAGATGTTCATGTCATGATAGATTGATTTTCTTTGTATCCTTGTGTCAATAAGAACAACAAGGATCATCCAAAGAAAACTAAAAAACACAAATACACACCATGTAGCACATCACATGAGATCAAATTACGTGTAAGAAAAGACATAAAGACGCACAAGAGGTACTACATGTGCAAGCCGATCTAAAGAAAATCATTTACATCCTAATCTTGCTCATCAAAAATGGAAGGTAAACAATACGCTAAAGGAACTACAACAAATGAGATTAAAGGAGAAGCACTAAGTTCCACACGTGATGGATTACTCCCATTAGGAAGGTCATCATGTGGTTGGCCCCATCTAAATTCATTGATTTGAAAAATATAAGAGCTAATTCATTATGGTCTTCTTTTTGTTCTTATGTTTTATCTTATTCTTCACTATCCTAATGTATCATAGTAGGTTGCATATTAGTGCTATCAACATGATTTTGAGCATTATCATTTGTATGATCCTCTTTTTTTCTTTGCTTAGGTTGAGATAAGTAAGGTTTGACTTCATGGTTTGGCGAAGGTGGCGAGGTGGAATCAAGTGGCAAGGAGGATGGATGGGTGGGAGGTATTTCATTGAATTTAGGTTGGATGGATAGATGGTCATTATGTAAGGTGTCATGCTCTTTGACAAGTTGATGAGTCATAGCATGTTGTCTTTGTTTACGCTCTTTTGCACTTCTATTTCTTTTTGCACAAATTTCAGCTTGTGAAGGGGTAAGTGAGGTGTTCCCCAATGTTGGTCTCTTTTCTTCCTTTGGAGGGTGAATTGAAGGGACCACTGTTGGTTGGGAGACCACCATATTTTTTAGGTTTTGACCTAAAAACTTGTTTTTATTTTGGAGGCACAAAGTTAATTACATGGTTATCTATAGGTATTTTATATGATTGTGGAGGCAGAACCACAACATACCTTTGGGTGGTCGAGGGAGGATACCTAATTCAGACTTAGGTTCATCTACCTGTAGGGTAGGAGGGACTATCATCAAAGTCACTAGAGATTGAGGAGCCTCAAGCAAGATATTAATAAGGGATAACTCGACTATACGCTTAGTTTTAAACTTTTTATATGACACAAATAAGAAATCTTCACAAGGTTTAACGGTTTGGACTAGTTGAGGCAAAAAATAATCTAACAAAAAAAAAATCACGAGAGGCCAAAGGCTTAAATCCATTGTGGTAAATAGTATGTATTTGTTCTTCAAACATGAATTTAAGACATTTATGAATAATTTATGGCATCACATTCATGGAGATTAGTCATGGAAGACCTAACTTTCACACGAAACTGGTTTGACATCAAAATTATGGTAAATGAAGCATCCATTTTTTTAGGCCTAATCTTGACTAAAAGAGTTATAGAACCAATCGTAGGGTAGATAAAACCATCATGAGCCTTTAACAATACTTTTGATTGTTCATAATTGTGTTTATATGTACATAGAGGAATTGTTCAGTGATCATATTCACTATACACATAGGATCAATGAGTATTCACCTTGTGGGTTTATCATTAATTCTACTAGTGATATAAAGAGGACCATTGGGTGTAGTTATAGACACATCAATATGTGTGAAAGCAATATTAGGAAAGAGATTAGTTTGAACCTTACAAGGTTGAACTTCAATCGTGTTTACAACATTGGTTAAGTCAAATTATCATATTCTTCGTTGTTACTATATTGAACAAAGTTTGTTGAATGACTTGACAATGGGTTTGTAAATATTTGCAAGTTTTGGTTAGGTGGTGAGACCGATTTATTTCCTTTGTCATTAACACTAGCCAACTAGATTTGATTGGATTTGATGGGGTCTTTCACTTAGTTTTTAAGATGCATATATTTATTTTTGTATTGTGTCCACGTGTACGATGATATTGACAAAAAGCTTTAGCATTAAAGTTTGGTGGTAATGGCTTCGTTGTGTCAATAGGCCTAATTGGTGGAAGTTGAATCATATTCTTATTTAAAAATTACAATATGATCACAGAGTGAATCAAGTAATTGTGAAAATTTTCTATCTCTTGGTCTAAATTGGTATGGTATTGTGTTTGCGACAACATCTTGTGTTTCAATGTTGTTAGCAATTTGAGGACTATTCATCTTGATGAATTTTTTGTTTTAATTTATAAATGATTGATAGTTGTTTTGAGGCATGGCTTCAGATTGACTAGTAGGAGTTGATGAAGGTGTATCGTCATATTGACTAATCGATATCTAATAATAATGAAGGGTCATACACAAATGTGTAAAGGATGGAAATTTCATCAATAATATATTATCTCTAATATTAGGTTGTAAGTTTCCTATGAAGACCTTTGAATGTTAGTGTCTAGAAGACTATAGGAAATTTATGAATAAAGCGATTGGTATTGTCCTATAAAGTATGTTATCTTCTCTTTATGTCCTTGTTTACAATGAACTAAATTCGTTAAGGTAACTTGAGGTCCAACGTTTGCTTGGAAGTGTTGGAGGAACTCACTAACAAGTTGTGTAAAGTAGGTAATTGATTTGTTTGGTAATGAACAAAACCAATCCAAGGCCATTTATTTTAATGATCTAGGAAATATTTTTGCTACGATCACATCTTCAAAAATGAAGTCACTACACAAGGTAGTAAAAGCTAGCACATGGTTATTAGGATATCCTTTACCATTGTACTTTTCAAAGCAAGGTATTTCGATGTTCTATGGTATATGTGTCTTTAAGATAGAAAATGACAATAGGCTACGTGTGACATATGTTGGAGGTCTACCATTGGTTTTATTTTTGTTTGAGTTTGAAATTTTTTTTTGCAATGATGTCATGTTTTGCAAAAGTTGATTTACCATAGGATTGTTTGGTGACATGTTTTGAGAGTTTGTCAAGTGTGGAAAACTAGTATGGATGACTGGTGGGCTATTGTTTTGCAAATTTATGAGGGGCGATGAGCATTGAGGAATTATAGGTAAAGTGACAAAACTATAAGGATTTCCACTAGAAATCCCTAATCTTGAGTTTAAACCATTGCTATATTATATTGTTGTAGGAGAGGAAACTTGTTTTCCTAATTAGTTTTGAGTGTTGTTCAAAGCTTGAGCACAACTAGTTGTTGTAGGAATATTAGCATCCACTATATGAGATAGGATACTCAACACTTATATCCCTTGTGAATCATTTAACAACTTCCTAAGGTCATCCAAAAGAGGAGCTATTTCTCTAGCCAAAGGTTCAATGCTTAATAATTGTTGAGTTCCTTCTAGGTCCTTATCCAGTTGTTTCAGTTTATCATCAAGGACATTGGAAAAAACATCCTTCGAGTCCACATAAATGTTAGGTTGCAACAAAGACATGGGAAACGTAGGATTAAGAAGAGGATCAAAGAAAGATTGGTTAGATACAATACCTTGAGCAAAAGATTTATAAGACTTAGGCTCAACACTGGTTGTGATTGTAGCGTGAGAAACTAAAAGTTTGAAACTACATCTCATGGGGTATTAGCTATTAGACACCAAGTCGTGAAGCTCATAAATTTTTTATGAGATTCAAAATACTTTAGTGCTTATACAAGGAATGGAAATCACATCAAAGTCATAGAAACTAAAATAATTTCCAAACACAAATCCCATAATTGTATAGGAATCATAGAGACAATAATGATCCAAATTTTGGCCAAAATTGACTAAACAAGGGTGCTAGCTGCCCTAGACCAGTGAGGTTGTTTTTTGTTAACTTCAAAATCTAGAAATGTAATATAGTGTTTGATGATCCTAATCTATAGATGTTCAAGTCTGACAATGGGCAGATTTCTAGAAATGCACAAAATTGTAATTTTCTATATGTAAAACTCAATTATGCATGCAATTTTAGATTTTTGAAATAATGGAATTATTTCTAAAGGAAAATGTAATAATAAATTGAACCTAGCTTGACAAATCTGGAAATTGAAATTTTTCTAACTTAAAAAAATGTCAACAACAATGTAATTTTTTCTTTCTCAACAACATATGTATGCATAAATCACAAAATTGAACTCTTTTTAGATTGTTTCTAGACCTTATCATGACCTAATTAACATTTTATAATGCAATAAATGACTGGATCTATCTTTCAACAATTGAGATTAATGATTTCTTATGTTTTGGATTGAAAATGTTATGCAAATCTCTACTTTGTTAATATTTTTTATCATAATTTTCATGCATAAATGAATATCACTGAAGCCAACTTAGATAAAAATGTATAGGTCCTAGGCCAACTTAAATAACTAAATAAAAATGTGACAATAATAATATGATTTAATTAAGATTTAAGGTGGCCACAAGCTGACTACTCATAACCCAATACACACTATAGGGTTAAGGGCATAATGTTGCCCCCTCTTTACAAAAGCATTTTCCTCAATACTATTTTTTTTATATATTTTTCTTATTCTTCTTCTTCTTCCATTACTCCTTGCTCTTCTTCTTATTCTCGGTCTTGTTCTTCTTCTCGCTCTTTTTTTCTTTTCATTCTTGTTCTTTTTCTTCTACTGCTTCTTATTCTTTTTCGTTTTCTTTCTTTTTGACTACTTTTTGTGGTGAAGAAGTTCTAGATTTTTTTTTACAATAAATCGCACAAATAAATCTCAAATAATCTAGTTTTTATTGTAACTTAACAAGGTCAAGATCACAATTACCCAAAAAAATCCAATAAATTAGCTTATTTTAGACTTGAGAGCAAATTTATTGAAAACCCTAATTTTGTAATAAATCACTTATTTCTACTCTAATTACTTTGAAATCTAGACTATATATGTTATAATTAATTCCTGAAAAATCCTAGATGGTGCTAAGATAATTTTTTGATACCGCTTGTTGTGAAACAACTTGCACAATAAAAAAATATGATAGGAAATATGTTCCAATTACTTGGTAATAATATGTCACTTTGAGGGGGCAACCTCCTAATCCATTTCGAGGGGGATAACTCCAATAGTATTCAAAATGAACATAATACTCCACATGATAATAATGACTAACCTCTACCTCCTATATGTCATACTTATGCCAAGGATATCACCCATGTCAACTTAGATAATAACATATAGGCCCTAATCCAAACTAAATAACAAAATAACAATATAACAATGATAATATGATTTATTTAAGACTTAAGGTAGTCACAAGCTGACTACTCATTTAACCCGATACACACTGTACTGTTAGGGGCATATCGATTTCCTTTGGCATTGTAAGAGTTTGTAAGCTTGTTTTGGTTTGGATTTGAAGTTGATGATTCATTAGTTGTATTCATAAGATAGCATGATCATGGATTATTACACAATCATAATTTGGGTTTCATTTCCCCCTCTCGTAGGTTTATCATGGTGGTTTCATTCCATGATTAGTAAGTCTTTTGTTGGTGTCATCTTGCATGCAACAATGGTGAGGTTTCTTTTTTTATTATTAGTGTTCTTGTGTCATTATGTTTAACACAACACTTGTATGCTCATTGGTGTGTAGTACATGTTTTTGTACCTTGGTCATTGGTGTTCTTTAAAAAAAAGGTTGTTCAGTTGGCAAATGTACTAGATGTGTGGCTTGGGTCATTACATCATAATTCATACTTCATGAAATATTTTTAGAATAAATTTTTGGGGTTGCTTGTTTAGAGGAGCCATTCTCTAGAGCTACCAAACCATCAATACCAATAGAAATTATTGGGTTGATAAAATTTGAGGTCATATAAACATAAAACTTTAAAAATACATAATAAATGTGATAGAATAAGAGTTTTTTTGGGCCAATAATATGGTGTGACATTGAAAAGGTTACAATCCTCAAGAAAAGATATTTGATTTTTGTTTTAACAATAGTTATTGCTAAAAATTGTAAATACATGACATGTAACAAAAATCTCTTAAATTGATGGAAGAAATTTTCAACCCACCCTAAAACACCCACTAAAAACTACAAAGTAAAAAATGAGAGCTCGTATTTTCAAAGACAAGATTCCAAAATATATCTTGCAACATATATTTTTTATGAGCAAGTTAGAGCTAAAATCAAAACACATGAAGGAATGTTTGAATGTTTTGTCAATGACATTAGTGTTAAATAGGGATGTCGTCTATCCCCCAATTTTTTTGGTTTATGCATTGACAAACTAGAAGAATGGTAAAGCAAAAATAGTGGAGGGGTATCAAGCTGGTGGGGTATGTGGTGAAACTACTCTTATGTGTTAACGATCTTATCCTAATTTCAAAAATAACCCATAGGTTGAGAGAACATCTGAAAGCCTTGAAACTCTTTTATCAAGAGGTCAGATGCCAGTGAACACTACCAAGACCAAAGTCATGATTTTTTATTAAATAGAAAAAAGAAACAATTAAAATTTCTTTTTGAAGGTGTGGTGGGGGGGAATCTAAGAGTGTAAACAAGATAATTGCAATGAAATAAAAGCTAATCTAAATAAAAAACACTAATCTAGATTTATTCCTTCACTTGTGAAATGACTTTCTAAGCTATTGAAAACACACAATGAAATCCTATGATTATCAAAATGAATTCAAAACAAAAGAAAGGTTACCATCTCATGCCGGAGTGTTTTCACAAGATGTTGGGTTGTTCATATCACCGTGAAGCCTCCATTGTTGTATGTGAGAGCTTGGAAGAATGATGCATGTGTTGATCGAAGAAATGTGTTGAAGCATTGTCAATATTGGTTATGATCTTAACAGTACTTCATTGTGCGAGATAGGTTGATTCTTCAATCCTTTTTTGTGACGAAAGAGGTTTGTTATATAGAATTTGTGATTTGAAATGGATGATCAGGATCACATAGTAGAATATCTTGATTGACAGTCGAAAGATGTTGAGAGGATTTAGACATGAATAGTCTATGCAAAATAGATTACATGATTAGTGTGATTGAATAATCTATGGGATTGAGAAATAGATTGATCAGTCAAGAATATAAATTGATCATTCAGGAATAGATTCATCAGTCATGAAATCAGGGAATCGTAATTTGCTCAATTAGGTAAGTGGTTGAGAATGATTAATTAATTGATTTAATTAGTTAATTCATTTTGGGGTTGAAAGTGAAAATCAAGTTTTACTTTTGCAAATAAATTTGCATTAGTTTGATTTGATTTTTTATGATGATTTGAATAGTTTATTCAAATTATTCAAAATTGGAGGAAAATTGAGTTAATTAAATTATTATGATTTAATAATTCAATCGACTTAGGGGAATAAAGTGATTTAGAGACGTAATTAAATAATTGGTATTATTTAACTAATTAGGACAGATTAAAGTTAGATTAGGACTTTATTAAATAAATGTGATTTATTTAATTGGTCAAAATGATAAAATGTGAATTAATTAAATAATGTTGTATTATTCAATTAATAGTAGAAATAGGGTTTTAGGACTTTATAAAATAAATGGAATTTATTCAATTAGCCAAAAATTGATGAAAAAAGGTGAATTAATCAAATAATGTCATATTATTCAATTAATAAAGGAATTTAGGGTTTTTGATGCAATTGATGTGAAATGCAGTGATATTAGATGATAATGATGTTGATGATGTGAAAATGTCATTTAGTATGTGTGATAAGTGTTAGGTCAATTTTATATGTTTACATTTTTCCCCTCTTTGATACAAAGTACAGGTTGCTTTGTTTCAAAGATTTGATGTTAAAATCAAGATTTTGAAAAAAAATTATGCCCCATTGTGCCTCAACGGTCAACAGAATGATGGTAGGACTTTGTGCTGCCCCCTCGAGAGGTTGGCCAAGAATTTTGATTTTGAGGTCAGGCTCATGACACTTCTATTTTAGTTTCAATGTGTAGCGGAAAAAAAATTAAGTCTATAGGTCCCTCGTTGCTCATTCAAATGTTCTTGGGAGCTCCTAATTTGGATGTAGGAAGGTTCCCTAAGTAAACATTAGGGTTTCCCAGGTAAAAATTAGGTTTTTTGAGGGTTAAAATAGGTAATTAGGGTTCTAATTACCTCATTTGCACTTTGAGCCTATAGAGAATTCTTGCCTCTATATTTCTCATTTTTTCAGTTGTCGAGGAGCTATGGTGTTGATTCGGCGAGCCCCACATCGCGCAAACACAGTTTGAGAGTATGGACGGCCCACAGGCATTGGTGCCCCAGTATGTACCCTCTCGATTCTCATTTTAATCTTTCCGTGTTTGCATAATTTATGCACAAAGTCAAACTTGTCAATAGCGTAGTTTTTTTTTAGTGCTTTTGCTTCAATTTCATCCCTTTTGACTTTGTAAAAATCTTGCCTTTGATATAATTTTGCACACTTGAGTTCCTTTTGCACCTTTTTCTTAAAACTTTGTTTTGAATTTCGCTCTTGGTAATTTTTTGCGCTTTTGTTTTCTATGTTTCTTTTTTTGTCACTTTTGAGATCAATTTGTGCCTTTGAGAAAGTTTTGTACTTTTGACTTTTTTGCTTTTGCCTACAACTTCCTTGCATTTGCCTGTTTTCGTCGCTTTTGCTAAAATTTCTTCACCTTTGACTTTTTTGAACCATAAGGCTCGTTGTTCGTTAATTTGAAGTTTATTTTACATTTGTAGAGTAAACCCTTGACATTATTGGTTGAATGATTGCAAGTGGCCCTTAAACCACTGCAGTTGAGGGAGCAACGACCCCAAGATCTATTTGATTTTATTGTTGGTTTTAATGTATTAGAGCGAGATATTCTCAATCTTGTTAGTTTGTGACACATTTGTTATATGCCTACCATTTGATTCCACACTGCAATGATGGCTGCGCTCATAGAGAGGTGGCATTCAGAGACTTCCTCATTCAATTTACCTACAGGGGAGGTCACCATTAATCTTGAGGATGTGTGGAGGATTCTCCGCATACCCATCCATGGTGAGATCATTACATACTTCGTTCAACGAGGTACCCATGCTATGTGGTGTGTGCTCAGTGTGAGACATTTGGAAGTGCACCAGTTAGAGATAGATTTATCTGAATTTGTTGGCAGTGTTGATCCCATTTCCCTTGTTCTGTGTGGTTTGGTTTAGGGTCTGGTTGTTCCTAATAGGAGAGGTTGTTAGTTCCTTGTGGGATGGGGTATATGTATTGAGGGGATGTTTGAGCATGGGAGTAGATACGTATGGGGTCCTTGTCTTCTCACCCACCTATATAGAGATATGCATGAGGTTACATATCAGGGTGGGAAATCCATTTCTACAGGTGTCTCTCTTTTACATGTATGGGATTGGGAGCACAACATAGTTGCTTGGCCTGATGGTATATAGGATCGTACTATAAGGGATTCATACTCTTATCGTTATGGAGATTTCCTTCATTATACCTTTCTTGGACAACTTTCCTACTAGCGCCATGTATTTGATGACATGTCAGGTTTTTTTTGGAGACCTTATATGGATTGTGAGGCATGTACCAAGGATTAGGAGCAATTGGTATACTATAGATAGACCAGATGGTTGATTAGTTGTGCACGTTCTCTTTTATAGTGATATTTACTCGACAGAGTATGCATGCAGTTTGGAGAGAGATAGGGTCGTTTTCTCGATGCATATGAGGCCCGATTTTATCAGACCACCAGAGAGGTCCGTGTATGGGGTCTACAACCTGATTGGGATGTTTTTTTTGCTAATTTTAGAGTTCTTTCCCCATTTGGATGGGGTTGGACAGGGGGCCTAGCGAATTCAAGTACTACTCTCAATTTTGATCAGTGGTGGGCAAGGCATATACCTTTGAGATTTACAGATCCTAGTGGTGATCCCGTAGTGGGTAGAGCAGGCATCACAGGTCAATGTGGAGAGAGACAACAAGTTGAGATCCTAGGAAAATAGCTTGGTAGGGCTAGACAAGATGGTGCCCAAGGTGGTCAGGGTGATCAGATGCCTCAGGTTCAAGGATAGGTTCCAATTCCCCCTCCACCACCTAGGGATGGAGGTGCACAAATTGTTGTAGAGATAGGGTAGCAACAGGTCGTGGAGATGCAGATTGTCATATTGACAATAGAGAGATGATTTCAGAGTAGAGCACAATATAGAGATTGGGCGTCATCTCATTTTTGAGACACAGTTATAGGTTGTCATCATAGAGATAGTCTAAGGATAGAGCATGATAGTCTTCACGCTAAGCGGGATCAGTTATTGTAGAGGGCTACATACTATCAAACTCTATATGATGCTTTTGTTCCTCGGGCACAACGATGACTGAGATTTAGAGAGCCCAGTGTTCTGGGTGGTGTTACTAAGTCAGGTGGTCATACTATCAGAAAACCAGATCCAGATGGTGATCTACAGCCTAGTCTTGTTATATAAGAGGGATTCGCTGCACATGAGTCTCTTTATTCTCAAGAGATCACCAGGGAATGAACTTCCCTTATACATCTCAACATAAGCAAGTCAATGAAAATATAAAGAAGTATACTCCAAGTTGTGTTTCAGAGAAAGTTATTTCAGATCTTGAGAGAGTGAAACCTCGAGATTTCTACCTCAAATGAGCGAGCACTTGGCCAAAAGATAGTAGCACGGTTTCAGGACGCCAGCACAACATGCTATTATTTAAAAGGCATGTCGGTGTCCTAAGCACCAAAGGGCTTAGGAGCTCAAGCGGACAAAACTAGGTTCCACTTCTAATCTTAGGTTTGGTATGTACTAAGTGAAATAAATGAACAAGAAGTTGAAAGCTTGTAATAAATGCAAGGGGACTTGGAGAGAGCTTACCTTTCGTTGAATGTTCAACTTTTCACTCTGAGCTCCACTTTGCACCTACACATAGAAGAACAAGGGGAAAAGGTTGGGGTTGTATAGGGGCCTGCCTTAGTCAGACCCCCTTTTTAGTGTTCCCACCTGCATGGACAACCAAGTTGGAAAGGAGTGTAAATAAAGTAAACAAAGCATGTGTTGAAAGAAAAACCCACTTAGGAGTAGAACTTGCACCATGAGATAGTAAATGAACAAGTAAGGAAGGAAAGTGAGAGAGAGAGATTATTACCCACGGGCCTAGACCCTCTCCGAAGCACATAGATGCACCATTGAGTGCTTGCTTGAGAGTTGTTGTTGCTGAAGGTACCTTAGTCTAGCATGGCTTCGCCTGTGAGAGTGTTGCTATCAAGGATGAAGAGAACTCAATATTGGAGCAAGTAATAAGAGAGCTTGAATGAATGCCTTCCAACCCCAAATGAGAGCAAGAAAGGGGTTTTTAATGCATACAAGGGCGGAAAAGAGTCGTTTCATCCGAAATCCAACTACTAGGACACGTGCCAAAAGAGTCAGGATTATAGATTCCCTATTTCAAACTCGAGAAACCACCAGGATGCTAGATGTCCACGCATCGTGCAGGTGTCCAAAGCCTAGATCTTCAGGAAACATGTCATTAGGCTTCTATTGCTCTACCCCAAGTCCGCATGGGGTCAGTTTCACAAAATTTTGACTCAGGGGATTTTTATCATTAATGCTCTCAGGTGTCCTAAATGCAAGGCAAAAATACAAAAATGTGGAATTCCCCCTAGGTGCAATTTTGTGACATTACATTTCCCCCCCACTTTAGTGGGCTCGATTTTGGCAAAAATCAACCTCACTAAAGTAGAGAAGACAAATTTCACTCAAATTTTAAATTTTACATATTTATGTGCCAAGAAAAAGGGACCACAAAGGCCACTGAGGTCGAGCTAACCGGTGTCGAAGGTGCCCCTAACATTTGAGCTCAACAAACAACAAAAAAATAGTCGTGAATAATCATTCAAGACTTTAACCTGTAAATCACAAATTTTGGGCCAGCCTCAAAAAATTAGAAGAAGCTACAACAGAGAGCATAATGATCAAGAAAAAGTCATTGATTCGAAGGAAAAATATGATCAAGAGGTGACTATATGCCCCCTCTAGATTTTTCCCCCTACTTGGTGGGGTAAATTCAGGAGAAACCGGGGAGCCACAAACTCTAGGAAAAATGGGCCTTGGGGGGGCTATATATACCTAGGTGGGCCCCTAGAAGGGTCATTTTCACTATTCACTGAGAGAAAATTGTTGACTTTTGTTGGAGAAAACTCAGCAAAATACCTAGCAGGAGGGAGTACAAGACACTGAGGTTGGAGCAGTTGTGCGAGGACATTGCCAAGGGTTACGAGGTGGGCTAGGTAGGCCTTTAAGCCTCATTTTTTTGTGAATTTTAGCCTATTTTTAGCACTTTTTCTAGTTGGTGAGGTGCGCGAGCATATTTTTTCGATGCTCGCATTCAAAAAATGTGTTGTCGTCTATAGTCTGTGCTAAGGTCCCGAGTCCACATTGTCATCTCGGGGATGCGCTGACGTCCTTGAGGCAGCCTTGGTGGTTAAGGAAGCATGTGCGGCGCTCATAAGTCTTAAGTAATTTTTTGTTTTCATAATGAAATTCAATGTTCTGACTTAAAAAATTTCACTTTTTGCATGAGTACTTAGAGATTCAAGAGCATCCGAGAGGGAAATCATTATGACTCATTCATGAGCAAAGGGACCGTCTGATAGATGATGAGGTCACACACCTCGAGTAGGTCGGTCTCTAGCATGTATTCACCATGCCAGAGATGAGATACCATGAGAGGATGCTCACAGCCCTGATGGAGTAGTGGGACGCCATCATATCATCTTTCTAGTTGCCTTGTGGGGAGATGACCATCATGCTCAAGGACATCTATTGAATCCTCAGACTACCCATCCGCAAACAACGAATGGCCCTAGACGATACCCGATTGGCGCGAGAGTGGAGGGAGGGTGTCCTCTACTACTTGGGGAGGATAGACGGCGGAAATGACACAGACCACATATATACACACTGGTACAACCAGGAAAGGACCACTACACCGTTGTTGCGCTGAGTTATGGTTGTGACTGTGGCATTCCAGATCACGATAGATGGGCGAGGCTCGTACCTATATGGGGGCCTCATCCATACTACCAGAGAGATGGTTGAGCATCAGATAGTTTTTTCCTAGGGGCGCAACATGTTGGTGCACCTCTACCAAGAGTTAGGCTAGTACATTCACTATGAGTATTGTAGTCTCACTGCATGCATATGGGCCTTTGCCCAGATCATGTGCACCTAGCTAGTCGGTTTTCCCTAATGACAGTCGTATCACAATCCCATGGCCCATTGGTATGATATGACAGGCCAATGGAGATTCGGTGATCTATAGTTTTGGTGGCTACAGTTCGACATTGTTGCTGTGGATGAGGTTTGGTGGAGACCCTACTAATTTTTTTGATGGGTGGATGACGACAGGTATCTAAGGAACCTACAACAGGACCCTTTTTTGGTAGGTCATCGAGACTACATCATAGTATCTTATTATTAGAGTCGGGTCATGTGAAAACATGGCCATCCTCAGATGATTCCACTAGATGTGCCCACCTATACTAGGGTCTATAGGAGTGCAACGAGGGTCAAGGATTTCCCTCGCCCCACCATCACTAATATTGTCCCCTCTGATGATGATGAGCTTGATTAGGATCTTCCACCCATAGTGGCGACAGATAATGTCAGGGTAGCTGTTGATTTTACATGGTGGTGGGAGATGCACCATCCTACTCTTGTGTTCAGCGAGGGTGCCCCGAGAGGGGACCATGGTCCATAGGAGGGTTTTCCTCCCCAAACCTCGCAAGACAGATTGAGAGGGCACCAGCAGGCCAAGGAAGAGGAGAGGGAATAGGAGGAGGCAACACCTTAGAGATCGAGGCGGTGGAGGAGATTGGACCCCCCTGCGACTACCCCTATCTTTTTGGCACCACTAGCTCACACTGTTCTAGCAGTAACAGCCTTAGCATCACCAGAAGTGGCCACTAATGTTGGTAGTGCGGGCCCCAACACCGACCCTCACCCTAATCCTACATGGTAGCCAAGGGATCCAAGTATACATAGTACATTGTTTATGTTTTTATGCTTTTGATTTTTCTATTCATGATATATATACATGGCATGTGATACTAATTTCTCTTTCCTTCTTTGTTGTTGGAGAATATGCCAAGGGATGGAATAAGCTAATGGCTCAATGTATTTTGGAGGTAGCCCCTGATGTGTTGATCTAGGGGATGGTTCTTGAGGCTTTCTGGACAATATATGCAGGTTGAAATGCCCCCACTTTTGAGCTGATAGCACACCTGAGGACTGCCTACGAGGAGTGGGGCACAGAGATCGTGCAGCTAATTATGGAGCTGACGATTGTTCAGGGATAGCGTGACCAGCTATTAGGGGAGCTGCAGACGACACTCGATGAGCAAGACGTGATAGTGAGGAGGGACGACGCCATTGAGCAAGCACATGTCGCCCTCTAGAGCCATCTCGATGACCTCAATGTTAAATAGGCAAAGGAAAAATAAGAGGGGGGTGAATCAGTTGTCACATAATTCAAACTTAAAACTTCAACACTTATTAATTCCACAACCACACTGTTCTTTTATTAAGTAAGAGCATGAAACATAAATAATAGAAATCAAATCAACACAATGAACACCAGATTTTTACGTGGAAAACCCAATGAGGGAAAAACCAAGGTGAAGGTTAACTCATAATATAAAGATTATAAAACAAAGGCTCATTGCCAAGGGCTCACTACCCAGAAGAGGACTCACTGTCCAAATAAAAAGGCTCACTGCCTACAAAAAGGACTCACTGTCCAACATGGAGGCTCACTGCCTACCGATACAAAAGAGAAAAAAAGATCCACCACAACAATTAATGCACATTCATAGGATTGAAGAAACCTTCAGTTCACTGCCTCCAACACATTGAAAAACTATTATCACAACTCACACACACACTTCTACTCTTATCATTTATGGCTCACTTTCGTCACTTTGCATCACACTGTCATACAACTCTTCACACTTCGACTTGCTTTTATACCATCCTCAACCTTGGAAACTTTCTCCAAGGTCGGCCACAAATACCTCATTTCATAAATTCAAAATAGGTCAACAACTCAAAATTCCCGTGGTGGAAAGGAATAAGAGTGGACCAATAAAACATTTAACCAAGACCAAAAAATAATGTCTCAGATCAATCACACGCTTTCTCAAATTAATTTTATTCTTTGAATGAAGTGTAAACACCAGGTTGGCCAAACCTAATGAAAACACAAATAATCATTGATGTACACACTTCCCAATCAAAAGATGACATGCGGATGCCACAACACACTTCCTCAAGCGCGAGAATATATCTTAGAATCTTCCAGATACATCCGCAACAAAACAACATACTTCAACCACTGAACATCTTTCACGAGTCCATCCGGACTATATAAACTTCACACTGAATTACTGAAACATGACTTTCGGATCACCAATCTTCAAACCTCTTTGCCATATCACATAAAAGACCTTCACAAGACATATTCCATATCCGCAAGATCTGAAACAAAACAGAGAAAAATTGCCAAGCAACAATATTTCTCCTAGACCACAAAATACTAACTCTTCCAGAACAATTCACATACTAGTGAACGTAACTTTCACATACCATCCCACCAAAAGCTAAAACTCAGGAGATATCACCACTAAATCACCATTATCAAACCTTTAGATTTGTACAAACATAGGATCAACACAAGAGAAATGCAGAGCACATACCAGAGCACATTATGAACAATTTCAACATTCTATTTTCTCTTCTTTATTTAATTTTCTCAAAAGCACTTGGAAATTCATCAAACCATCACATCTACAACACTATAAAGATAGCTCCATGTACTCACAACATCTCAGTGGTGTCTCAGCCATACATGTACAATCTGCAACATACTAAACTGTGTTGACATCAATGACAACATTAATGAAAACATCACCAAACTTGTCCGTACTTGCATCTTCCCCTTTGTCATTGATGGCAACACATGGTGTGAAAAACCATCAAAGACAAAATTTTACACAATATCCTGGGAGAATACTTTCTCTTCTTCTGCAACTATTTTCACATAACTTTCTCTCCCCCTTTGACATCAATGGAAAATATCAATAACTCTGATTACTCCCCCTTAGGAGCACACTCATACTGCAACAATGAAAACCATTTTTACTCCCCCTGCCGAGTAGACCCATTTATCAGTCCAGATAAATGAAGAATTTGTGAATTCACTGGAATGATGCACCTTAATGTACACCTAGTTAGGAGGGCCAATTACCCCCAACATCTCCCTAAGCTGCTCAAAAGTATCCTTCAGAAGAGCCTTAGTAAATATGTCTACAATTTGTTCCTTTGTTGTCACATACTCCAATCTGACCTCAGTCTTCAACACTTTTTCTCTTATAAAATGATACTTGATAGATATGTGTTTTGTTCTTGAATGAATAATTGGGTTCTTTGAAATTTTTATTGCACTTGTGTTGTCACAGAAAATAGAAATAGGCTCATCACATATCACTCCAATGTCCTTCAGTATCTGCTTCATCCACAAAACTTGTGTGCAGCAGGATACTGCAACAATATATTTTGCTTCTATTGTGGATAACAAAACTGAGCCTTGCTTTTTTCTCAACCATGAAACTAATCTTCCACCAAGAAAGAAATCACCACCATTGGTACTCTTCCAGTCATCTACACATTCGGACCAATCAACATTTGTATAAGCACTCAAGGTGAAATCATTACTCTTAGGATACCATAGTCCATAATTTGGTGTACCTTTCAAATATCTAAATATCCTCTTTACAGATACAACATGTGCCTCTTTAGGATCTGCTTGGAATCTAACAACTAAACACATTACATGCATAATGTTTGGTCTGGTAGCAGTAAGGTACAACAGTCCACCAATCATAGATCTATATTTGCTCTAATCAGTCTTAGCAGATTCATCATCTTTGCTCAATTTACATCTGGTTACCATAGGAGTACAAACAAGTTTGGAATCATCCATCCCAAACTTCTTCAACAACTCTTTTACATACTTAGATTGTGAAATGAATATCCCTCTATCAGTTTGATTCACTTGTAAACCATGAAAGAAATTCAATTCACTAATCATAGATATCTCAAATTCTTTTTGCATCTTTTCAGCAAACTTCTTACACATGCCTTCATTTCCACCAAAAATGATATCATCAACATAGACAACTACTATCAACATCTTGTTACCTTGCACTTTGAAGTAAATATTGCTATCAGCATAACCTTTATTGAATCCTTGCTTTGTCAGATATTGTCCAGTCTTGCATACCAAGCTCTAGGAGCTTGGTTCAACCCATACAATTCCTTCTTCAACTTACAAACCATTTCCAATTTGTCAGACAACTGAAACCCTTTAGGTTGCTCCATGTACACTTCTTCCTCCAATTCAAAATTTAGAAAAGCTGACTTAACATCCATCTGATACACTTTGAAGTTCTTGTGAGCAAAAAATGCCAAAAACATCCTGATATCTTCCATTCTAGCCACATGGGAAAATGTCTCTTCAAAATCTATACCTTCAACTTGTGAATATCCCTTGCATACCAGTTTTTCCTTATTCCTTATGACTTCTTCACTTTCATTCAACTTATTCTGGAACACCCATTTGGACCAATCATTTTTTTATTCACAGGCCTAGGGACTAATTCCCATGTCTGATTCTTTTCTATCTACTACAATTCTTCTTTCATAGCCTTCATCCAACTCTCATCTTCACATGCTTCACTCATAGACTTAGGTTCAACTTTAGAAAGAAAACACAGATTTACCTCAGCTACAATTCTACTTCTAGTCTTCACACCTTCACTTTTATCTCCAATTATTTGATCCTCCAAATGATTCTTCTAAACATACGTAGGAGTTCTGATAGCAGGTTTTGATTCATTTTCTTCTTCTCCTTCTTCTTCCACTTGTTCTTCTTTCTCTTCTTCTTCGTTCTCCTTATTCTCCTCAGGTACATGTCCATGGATAGGATCATCAAGCTCAACCTTACTTATCTCAATAAGTTTGTGTATGTCTTCATCAACTTTCACATTAGCACTTTCAATGATCTTTCTCATCCTTTTATTGAAGAATCTATATGCTTTGCTAGTGGTAGAATATCCAAGAAAATTTTCTTCATCACATCTAGCATCAAACTTTCCAAGATTTTCACCATCTCTTTTAATATAACATTTGCTTCCAAATACCTTAAAATACTTCACAGTAGGTGTCTTACCGATCCATAACTCAAAAGGTGTCTTTGTGATGTTGTTTCTAATCTAAACTCTATTAAGAACATAAACATTAGTATGTATCGCTTCTCTCCAGTACACATCCGGTACATTTGATTCTTTCATCATGGTTCTAGCAGCTTCTTGTACTTCTTGTTCTTCCTTTCAACTACTCCATTTTGCTGAGGAGTAGAAAAATGTCTTTTTATGCCATGTTGTTCATAGAATGCATTAAATTCACCAGAGGTGAATTCTCCACCTCTATCGGATCTCAAACACTTGATTTTCAAGTTTTCTTCATTTTCCACTATTGTTTTGAATACCTTAAACCTATCCAAAGCCTGAGTCTTTTCTCTAAGAAAAGCAACCCATGTCATTTGAGTATAATGATCAATAAGCAACATAAAATATCTATCACCATGCAGGCTTCTAGTCCTATTCAGACCACAAAGATTAGTATGAATCAACTCCAACATTCTGGTAGTAGAGTACTCTTTTTCCTTAAAGTTGCATCTTGTTTGTTTCCCCAATTGACAACTTTTGCAAATAGCATTACCAGGTCTTGTGATTCTAGGTAGTCCTCAAACAATCTCTTTTGCACTAATCTTGACCAAGTTATCAAAATTCACATGTCCCAGATACAAGGCAATGACCATCATCTCCTTTTAACTGATAGATATTTCCATGAGTTCTTCTTCCAGTAGCAATCATATCTCCACTCCCGAATCCTTTTATGATTTCACAGGTATTATTCTGAAACACAAGTTTAAAACCATTGCTACACATTTGACCAACACTAAGAAGGTTATGCCTCAACCCCTTCACATAATATACATCATCAATACTATGCACTCCATCAAAACTAATTGAACCTTTCCCACAAATCTTTTCTCCTGAATCATCACCAAACATAACTAAACCACCATTATGTTTCTCAAGTTTAGTGAACTTACTCTTTTCTCTGGTCATGTGATTTGAACATCGACTATCAATTACCCAGTAGTCTTCATCTTGTCTTGCATGAAATGTGGTAACCAAAGTACCTTCCATCCTATTCATCTTACTCTCCGGACCTTTCTTGCTTACACATTTTCCAGGGTTAGTGGATACATATTTACTTTCCAAAGCTAAGAATAAGCATTCATTATCATCAATCTCATTTTTAGATTCATCATCAGAAATTCATGCTTCTTCTTTAACATAGTACAACTTCTTATATCTCTTATCCTTCCTATCCTTATCCTTATAATTTTTGTTCTTCTTATGCACAACTTTATTCGGACATCTCGAAGCATAATGACCAATATTACCAAAACTAAAACATTTAAAGGGCAACATGCCTTTATACTTTCTAGTTCCTTTCTTCAGCTTCCTAGTGAAGTTTGCTTCCAACTCATCAACACCATCACTATCTGTTTCCTCTTTAGTCTTCAATGCCTTGAATGTTGTTTATGTATTTTCTTCAATCTTGTCTTCTTTCTGGAACTTCCTCATCTCAAATGCTTGCAAGGTTCCAAACAATTGTTCCAAAGTGTAAGTCTTAGGATTATATACTTCTTCAATCACCAAGATCTTATCATTGTAGCACTCTTGTAGGGTTATCAATATCTTCTTAATTATTTCTTCATCTGATAGTTTTCCACCTTGATTTATAACTTCATTTGTAGTTAGTTCAACTCTCTGAAAGAAACTTGTAAACTCTTCACCTTCTTCCATCTTTAGATTCACAAATCTACGCTTCGCCTCCAGCTTCTTTGTCAATTTCACTCTTTCATTTTCTTCATACATATCCTCCAACTTCTTCCAGACTTCATATGTAGTTTCCAAAGAAGAAACCTTCACTCACTCATTCTTAGATAAACCACTGCAAATAGTATACTTCGCTTTCTCATTTTCTTCATAAGCAGAGATCTCATCTACAGTAGTAAAACCATCAGACGGGGGTGTATACTTTGTCTCAACAGCCTTCTAGGTCTTTCATCTGTCCCTTTTAGTCATTGTAGTCAATTCCATCGAACATAGGGATTGCCAACTTATGAGCCATCAGATCTTCCTTGAGCGGTTAAGCTCAACAACAAGGAACCAAGGCTCTAATACCAATTGTTAAATAGGCATAAGACAACTGAGAGGGGGGGTGAATCAGTTGTCACACAATTCAAACTTAAAACTTCAACACTTATTAATTCTACAACCACATTGTTTTGTTATTAAGTAAGAGCATGAAACACAAATAACAGAAAGAAAATCAACAAAATGAACACCAGATTTTTACTTGGAAAACCCAATGAGGGAAAATCCATGGTGAGGGTTAACTCACAATATAAAGATTATAAAACAAAGGCTCACTGCCTAGAAGAGGACTCACTGTCCAAATAAAAAGGCTCACTGCCTACAAAAAGGACTCACTGTCCAATAGGGAGGCTCACTGCCTACAGATACAAAAGAGAACAAAAGATCCACCACAACAATTAATGCACATTCGCAGGATTGCAGAAACCTTCAGCTCACTGCCTTCAACACACTAAAAAACTATTATCACAACTCACACATACACTTCTGCTCTTATGATTTGTGGCTCACTTTCGTCACTTTGCATCACAATGTCATACAAATCTTCACACTTTGACTTGCTTTTATACAATCCTCAACCTTAGAAACTTTCTCCAAGGTCGGCCAAAAATACCTCATTTCATAAATTCAAAATAGGTCGGCAACTCAAAATTCTCGTGGTGGAAAGGAATAAGAGTGAACCAATAGAAAATTTAACCAAGACCAAAAAATAATGTCTCGGATCAATCACATGCTTTCTCAAATTAATTTTATTCTTCAAATAAAGTGTAAACACCAGGTCGACCAAACCTAATGAAAACACAAATAATCATTGATGTACATGCTTCCCAATCAGAAGATGACACGCAGACACCACAACATGCTTCCTCAAGCACGAGAATATATCTCAGAATCTTTCAGATACATCCACAGCAAAACAACATACTTCAACCACTGAACATCTTTCACCAGTCCATCCGGACTATATAAACTTCACACTAAATTATTGAAACATGACTTTTGGATCACCAATCTTCAAATATCTTTGTCAGAGCACAGAAAAGACCTTCACAAGACATATTCTAGATCCGCAAGATCTGAAACAAAATAGAGAAAAATTGTAGAGAAACAATATTTCTCCTAGACCACATAATACCAACTCTACTAGAACAGTTCACAAATCGATGAACGTAACTTTCACATACCATCACACCAAAAGCTAAAACTCAAGATATATCACCATTAAATCACCATTATCAAACCTTCAGATCCGCACAATCATAGGATCAACATAGGAGAAATGTAGAGCACATACCAAAGCACATTCTGAATACTTTCAAAATTTTGTTTTCTCTTCTTTATTTAATTTTCTCAAAAGAACATGGAAACTCATCAAACCATCACATCTGCAACACTATAAAGATAGCTCCATGTACTCACATCTCAGCCATACATGTATAATCTACAACATACTGAACTGTGTTGACATCAATGCCAACTGTAACTAAGGAAAATTATCTTAGGGTTAGCAAATCAAATGCATAACATAAAAACCCAAAGTAATAATGAAGTGCAAAGAAGAAACATAAAAACAAAATGAAAGATCTCACCAAATGTCTTCAATCTCCATGGCTAACCTCCATTACACCTTCTCAACTTGCTGCAAATATGATGTTGCCCTCAAATTTATGATGAGAAAACTAATGACAATGACAAGCCCTAAGCAAATATAGAAGGATTTGAGATGACAATATGCAAGTACTATGCTTATATGCAACTAGTGAGCATGAAACTATGTCTAAATTATGCCAAATGAAATGCTAGTATGCCTATGACAAGATGACAATAATGACAAGATTGAAAGAATATGACAAGAGTGCAAGAAGTTTAGATAGCATGAGATGACAAGATTGCAAGATGATATGAGATGACAAGATGAGACCAAAATTGCCATTTTATAGAAAATGCAATTTTGAGTGAATGGCCAAGATTGAAAATTGACAAGTGCCCTAGAATCAATGGACAAGATTCAATGTGACAACAAAATTAGGGTTAGGGAAACATTAGGGAAAATTCAAAATGAATGGACAAGATTGATTTTTAGAAAATCAAGTCAAGGGTGGACAATGCATGTGACAAGAGATAAGATTGGCACAAAAAAAGAGGTGACTAGAAAATCAAATAATAAATGGAAATTATTTGATTTTTGAAGAAAAAGACTATTTTGAATTAAAAATCAATTTAATTCAAAAGGTGGGGACCAAATGATAGTAAATAATTAATTTTAATTATTTACTAAAAAAGGGGAAATATCAAATGAGACTATTAAATAATTAAAATAATTATTTAATTATGAGAAGGCTTTTTAAGATAAGTGACATTAAATAAATAAATAAAATTTATTTATTTAATAATCAGGGAGACATAATGGACAAGGATAATTAAATAAATTAAGAAATTTATTTAATTATAAGAAGATCTTAATCAATTAGTGATGTATTAAATAAATAAATAAAATTTATTTATTTAATAATCAGGAGGAATAAAAAGGACATGAATTATTTAATTAATAGACAGAAGTGGACCAAAGACATAATTAAAATGTCATAATTATGTTAGGAAGAAAAGATGGAAAAATAGAGCTTGTAGGCTCAAGTCAATTTTATGTGTCTACATTTTGCCCCTCTTTGTCATAATGCAGCTTGTCGCATTGTGGCAAAGAAAATAAGTCAAAGTCATGCCCCAGTGAAGTATCTATGCCCCCTCAGGAAAATTTTCAAATTTTGTGCCAGCGACAGAAAAATTTGGAAAGTGTCCTGATAAGTCAATTTGATGACTGGAAAGACAATGACACAGACGGTTTCTAATTTTGAGGAGTTTAAGACAGCCAAACGGGTGGTCAAAGTTGATCAAAGGGGCCTCCAGCAATAAAGGTTTGACAAATGCCACTTTGACTTTATAAATAAGTTGACAATGGGGTAAAAGTCAATTTATTTTCACTATTTACCTTAGTAATTTTCAGAGCTAAGAACGAGGACTTTAGCAAACATGGTGATTCCAGTGACCGAGCATCGTCGAGAGATCGTGCGGACTTACAACTGGCCAGAGGGCTCAAAGCCAGCGGTACGTACCCCTAACTCGCTTTGTGATTTTATCATTTTTCATGTAAAATTTAGGGTTTTAGGGTCAAGAACGTTTTCGCTGCGACACATGTGCGTGCGTGTAAGTTGCATTCACATTCGCGTTTGACACATTTGATGCATCACGTCGCAAATTCGAAGGGTTTTTAGGATAGGACATTTGGGTGTGACACATTCGCAAGCGAGTGCGATGCATTCGCAAAATCGTACTGCAATTGAAAGGTGTAACGCCGCATCCGACAAGTTGTGACACATTTGCTAAACAAAATGACACATTTGAATAGAATGATGCATGTGAGAAAAGTCACAATGCCAGTGCACTTGATGTGACGCAAGTGCACGCCAAAATGCTACAATCGTTGAATCAAGACGCATTTGAAGTATGAAGCGACGCAAACATTTTTCTGCATCACAAATGAAGTCAACACGACGCATTTGACTTTAACTTTGACCAATGGTTGACTTTGTTTGATTTCAAATTTTGAATTCTTTTGAGTAAACTAGATGATAATGATGACTTTCCATAAGGCGTTGATGGGTTGTTTTTCCATGTGTAGAGATAGTTAGCAACGATCTATACACACTAGAGTAGACCATCGACCGATAGATTTCGAGATCAATTGAGCGAGAGGGAGCGATGATGGTTGATGTGGTTGGGTTTATATTATTTCACCTATATGCCCATTACCTGGGAAAATAGGGGATTGCTGACTACATTGTGCGAGAGATGGCACTCAGAGACATGCTTGTTCCACCTACTAACAGGAGAGGCCACTGTGACTCTCGATGATGTATACCATATTTTGCATTTGTCGATCTGAGGGGAGTGGATCGTATACGACCCATAACATGGCTACCATACATTCATAACTTACTATCATGACTAGGGTGTAGGGTTGGGTATCGAGGGGTATGAGATCCACTAGGAGTTTATGACAGAGCATTATGGCCAGTTTGATGCATTATTAGCGACACTGATCAGCAAGGCATTGATTCTAGACCGTCGAGGAAACGGGTTTCCCATTGGCTGGGGATATGTTCTATTCAGAATGAGATGGGACAGGACTGTCTATGCCTGGGGACCTTGCTTGCTAGGTATGCTATATCATCAACTCCATGAGGTAGCATACGAGAGGGCACAGAGCATTGGGTGTGGTATGACTCTTCTGATGATTTGGGCATGGGAGCACGTTGCTATCTTCTGAACTCCAATCCAAAGACCGCAGCTAGAAGATGGCATGCCTTATGTTTACTATTATGTCGGTGCTCTACAACAGACTAGAGTTGGGGAGATAGGTTGGTGGCGGCATCATATTGACACTATGATATCATTCATTTGGAGGCCATATAGGGACTGCAAGTAGTGGGAGGGTGAGGATGATCATCTTAGTTTATGCTGACGATTTTGATATTTGATTGGCAGGACAGTACAGAGTCAACTGATCATAGAGATGTACCTGCCACATAGAGTTTTATGGCAGTTTGGTGAGAAGCAGGGTGTACCAATAGGCATCGCCGAGTACACTCAATTGTCTAGAGATTCAGCCTAGGGTCCGCCTATTTATGTACCTTTCACAGAGCAACAAATTAATGGCTAGTAGCATAGTAGTGGAGATGGAGGGGCGGGATTGTAGATCTAGGGACTACTGTTAATTTTGATTTATGGTGGCAAACGCATCATCCAGTGCCACTTACAGATCTGGATGGACCAACACTGATTGATAGGAGATCGGTTATACTACATGTTCTGTGAGGTGGACGGGGAGGTAGAGGTAGAGACAAGGGTATAGGCATAGGTCGAGGGAGAGACAGAGGCAAAGACAAAGGAAGGGATGGAGGGAGAGAAGGGGATGATGGGGATGACAAAGGGGATGGTAGGAGGCGGAGGAGAGATGGTGGGAGGCAGGCCAGGAGGATATGATAGCGTGTGGAAAGAGCACCATTGGATGCTATCCCAGAGGCTAGTGAGGAGGAGGGGAGAGAGGAGGAGTTGAGGCAGGAGCAAGAGGGAGAGAGACAGGAGGAGCATGTGGCCGAGGAGGAGGCCAGAAAAGAGCAGGAGGTTGGACAGGAGGAGGTTCGGCAGGAGGCTAAGATGGAGGTTGATATGCCATGGGATGAGGGATTCAGTGGAGAGGAGGATGTGGAGGAGGATTATGATGAGGCCAAGAGGCTACTGAGATGGAGGATGGTTGAGGGAGAGGAGGATATACCATCTGGATCACCATTGCCTCACAACCCGATGACAAATTAGAGGGTGGCAGACTTGCAAAGGAGGTTGGATGAGAGCACAACATAGATCAAGGCTCTATAGGTTGAGCTAGAGGTGATGAGGGTAGAGCAGGATCAGGCAGTGATCTGACAGTAGGAGGCAGCTCAATGGTGCACGGAGTTTGCACAATTGTGTACAGGACCATCAGCAGATATGGAACGAGAGTTTGCCAAGGTTAGTGCATGGCTTGGACGCTACAGGATGTTATATGAGTAGACAGTTCCACCTGAGAGGAGAGATCCCACTCTGACGAGGACACAGACGAGGACAGGTAGAAGCAGCAAGTCAGGGAGTGGCAGTGGCAGCCGGAGCAGTGTAGGAGGGTCCACTTCCTTAGGCAAATCACTAGGGAATAGATCTAGCCACTCCCATAGGCATGCCTCAAGTCACAGGTTAGGGCATAGCCATAGGTCATCTGGATCAGAGCACAGGTCCTCACACAACCAGCCACCAATGATAGACCCTTCAGTCGCAGTGTCTTCACAAATGCATGTTACTGTCAAGATGATGCCATTAGCGACAATTCCCTCAGTTTCTCAAAGATAGGCTATAGTTACAAATCCCTCAGCTTCCCAGGCATAGGTTACTATGATGACATTGGTTCCTCTGACTGAGCATCAGTCTCCCAGGTCTTCTCCTCGACAGGATGAGGAGAGTGCATCATAGCCATGTTTTTGGTTTATCTTGCTTTAGGACATTTCAAACACATATGTTATGACATTTATGTTTTTGACCATTGAACTTGCGAGCTCATATTTTTGGGATATCTCATGACTCTATCTTGTGACATGATTTTTGAGCTGATATATATGATGCAGTTTTGATGCAACCTATATATGTGTTATGTGATGTGATATGATTTATGCATTACAATATATGTTTATGTGATGGTTATTATGACTATGCAGATATGATTATCATGTGATGCCTATATGACTTATGCATTTATGATTCCTATGATGATGATGATGATATTTATATGTCATGTCATGTATGCATATATGATGATTACTTATGATGTGATGCCATGATAAATGTAATACTTATGTATATGTCATGATGATGTTATTCCATGGATGATGATGACATGAATAATTTTATTTATTTGAATGGATGCCATGTTTATGATGATGTTAATTTATGACCATATATGAATGATGTAATATGTGATGCAATCTTTATGCAAATGATGTATGTGTGGACCTAATACAATGCCTATATGATCATGTATGCACTTATCTTTTTGTATGTCACAGGATATCATCGTGAAATGGATGAGATGAAAGGACAAGACAAAAGGAGATGGATGTTAGAGCAGAGACCAAATCCTTCAACATATTACCATAGGACTTTAATAATTATTGCTCTTAATCATCATTGGGAAAATTATTGTAATGGCCAACAAACACCATGATATGACATAGATTGATGGTGTGCAAGGTCATACCATCACACAAGAAGTGTAGTCACAGACAAGGAGGATCATGAATCATACCAAGAGCGCAACTGCCCCAATCTTTTTGTCATAACCAACCACAAGAAGTAAAGACAAGAAACACAAGTGATGAAACATCGTTGCTCCTCTAAATCCTATTGTCAAGACATCCTCGAGGAACTAGCGACATGACTACCAGAAAGGAAAAACAAGACAATCATCATGATACGCCACTGCTTCTCTAAATCCTATTATAAGGACATCACTAAGAAACTAGTAACATGATGAAAGATCAAGAGACAAAATTCCAAGTGTGTCTGAATGTCAGGTATTTTAGTGTCAAGATGCTAGGTTTGATGATGTTGAGTCTCGAAGGTGTCAAATTTGTCGAATGCCAAGGATGTCAAATTTTTCCAAATGTCAAGGATGTCAAATTCAAGAAGGACACATCCTGAATGATGTTAATGTCAAGAGGATCAATCCTCAAATTTCAAGAGGATCCCTCAAAATGCCAGATGATAGTGATGATACCTAGGAAGGACACATCCTAAGGTATAAATGACAGAGGTTGTTCTTCATAAGGACACATCTAAAAAATAACTGAGAGTTTGATTGTTTGACCATGTTTGACTGGGTTTGATTTGTTTTGACAGAAATTGACCAAAGTTTGACTAAGGTTTGACCGAAGATTGATTGTTGTTGACTAAATGTCCATGTTGACATGCTGATATGTTTGTCGTGTTTATCGATGAATTGCCAAATTTTGGTTGTAGTAGTTTACTTGTTTTAAGATAACTTATTTGACTTGCAGACTTTTGATGTGTGTCCCGATGCAGTGTCGTGAACCCTAATAGACTGACCTAGTGCGGCCTTGGGGGCTCATTGATTGATGGCCTTGCCTATTTCATACACTCAGAGACCTTGTAGTTCGATACAACCAATGACTCTGTCTTGATGACCAAAGATTGAGCCATAATTTTATTTTGACAACCTAAAAGGACTGACCTAATGTCTCGGGGGCTCTAAGGTGAGTCTTTCCTATGTAGCAAATGCGCAGGGACAACGTAGTTCAGACAAATGACCAAGACTAATTGACTCAATGGATGTGACAAGAAATGACTCTATTTTTTGGTTTTCAAGATATTTTGATTTTTTTGTGCTTTCTTTAGGACGTTTTTCAATTTTTAGGTCTTTTTTTAGGACATTTTATGATTTTTATGATTTTTTTTCAAGAATTTTCCAATTGGTGAGACCATGTGTGATACCCACTGCAGTCACATGATGAAAGCTTTCCCCTAGTCAGGTCTAAGACTAGCCAATTAGACAGATGCAGAAAGGACATGTGCGGGCGACGGATGGGTGATATGCAGGACTTGATGTCAATCATTATCAGCCATGGGAGGAAATGATGAGGGTTTTGTAACGGGTGTCAAGGTGGTGTCAGAGAAGTGATTGTTTATTATGGACTAAGGTAGATAGAGTGACAGTAGATGGTAGAACAATGACCAACTACACATGGAACCTGTTTGCCAGGTTTTCACCATGGTACTTATCCAAAGTGCCTATTTACCAGGTTTTCACTTTTGGTGAATTATTTCTCTTTACTATTTTGTCATCATTTTTTTTATTTTTGGTGTCACCAAGATGCTTGTTTGCCAGGTTTTCATGAGGGTGATGATTTTTTTGTTTTTTCGATTTTTTTTTTGTATTTTTAAAGTTTTTGGCCCAACTTTCTGATGTTATGCATAGAACTTGCGAAGATGTAGACTATTGATAGGCTCTATCAATTTTTCATAGTATGGAGTAGCCAACTGATATGCTCCAGAACCAAAAGAGGAGATGATTACGTAAGGACCTAGCCAATTAGGTTTGAACTTGCCAGGTTTTTCTCTGTCAGCTTGATTTTTAGGATTTTGCATGAGGACTAAATCACCAATGTCAAATTTCCTAACCATTAATTTCTTGTTGTAATGGCGACAAAACCAATTCTGATACGCTTGTAAATGGTTCAGGGAATTATGCCTTCTTTCATCCAACATCTCCAGCTCATGTAGTCATGATTGTCTATACTCTTCATCATCTATCAAACCCTTCAGAGAGACTCGTAAGGATGGAATTTTGACCTCGATGGGAAATATGGCTTCAGCTCCAAAGACTAGGGTGAATGTAGTGGCTCCTGTAGGCATGCAAATGCTGGTGCGGTAAGCCCACAAAGCAAGGTTGAGTTGGATGTTCTAGTCACGGCCAGTGTCATTAATAGTCTTTTTGAGGATTTTAAGGATTGTTTTATTGGACGCCTCAGCTTGACCATTTCCTTGCGGGTAATATGGCATTGAAAAATGATGTTGGATGTGAAATCACTCACATAACTCATAGACGTCTTGATTTTTGAACAAACGTTCGTTGTTTGTGATGATGGACTGCGGAATACCATACCAGAAAATGATATAATTGAGGATGAATTTAGAAATATTTTTTTCGGTTATGTATGTAAGGGGGATGGCTTCAATCCACTTAGTAAAATAATCAGTGTCAATGATAATGAATTTGTGGCCATTAGAGGAGGTAGGGTGGATCTTGCTCACGAGGTTGATTCCCCACTGTGTGAAGCATCATGGAGATGTGATCAGCTAAATTTCCTATGCTGGAGCATGAATTAAATCACTATGTATCTAACATTGGCAACAAGTTATAACAAACTCCAGTGCATCTTTCTCAATGGTTGGCCAATAATACCCAAGTCTCATTATCTTTTTGGCTAGAGTAGGACCACTCGAATGAGACCTGCATACACCCTCGTGTACTTCGCGTAAGGTTGTGTGTGCTTCATTAGTGTCAAGACATCGAAGAAGGGTGTTGTCAAAGCTACGATGGTAAAGGGTGTCACTGACGATGGTGTATCGAGCGGCTTTTCAGATAAAGGACTTTCGATGGTTGTTGGATAGATTGGGAGGAAGGGTTTGGGACTTGAGATAGTCATAAATGTCTTGATACCAGGGGAAATCGGGACCAACAAGCTCGCATACCATCTCTGATTCTGGGATATCATATGCAAGGACCAACAACTGTTCTACCAAAAATTCAAATTGTGACACATTACTTGGGATGTCTAAAAGAGAGCCAATTGTAGCCATTGCATATGTTGCCTTTTTTTGTGCTCTCAGAACTTGTTCAAAAGTCAACATTTGGAAATATGTTTGGAAGCTGTCAACCATTCATTTGTAAGGCATTAATTTCTCATCCTTAGTGTCATAGTCATCATTGAATTGGTTGATGACAAGCTGAGAGTCTCCATAAAAATGAAGTGTTTTGATTTTCCATTTTATTGCCATTCTAAGTCTTGTCACAAATGCCTCATATTCCGCAATATTATTTGTGCATGGGAAAGCAATGCGGAATGACTTGGGGATAGAGTCTCCTTGTGGAGTGATAAACAAAATTCCTACCCCCGAGCCATGACTAGTATGGGACCCATCAAAGTATAGCCTCTAAGGTGACTTAGGCTCTGTATGAAATATGGACTCATATGGAAAGTCTGCCACTAATGGATGATCACTTTGCACAGGTGCCTTTGCCATTTGGTCTGCTATCACTTGTCTTTTTATGGATTTTCATTCCACATATTGAATGTCATATTCGCTCAAGATCATGACCCATTTTTCCAGACGTCCTATCAGTGCTGTGCAACTCAAGAGATATTTTAGGGGGTCAATTGCTACCAACTATGTCCTATGACTCAACATATAGTGTCTTAGCTTTTGAGTAGCAAAGACAACTACTAGACATGCACGTTCAATGATCGTATAATTTAACTCATATCCAACCAGCGTCCGACTGATGTAATATATGGCCCTTTCTTTTTCTTCATGGTCATTTTGTGCCAATAATGCCCCTAGTGTTGAAGTTGTTGTAGAAACATATAGGATCAAAGGTTTCCCTTTGATAGGTGGCATCAAAACAAGTGGTGACAAGAGATAATATTTTATTAGTTGAAAGTCTTCTTGGCATTATCTGTCCACACAAAGGGGATGCCCTTGCGTAGAAGATACTAGAATGGTTGAAATTTGTTGGCCAATTGTGCTATCAAGCATTTGATGGATTGTAATCTGCCTTGTAGTGTCCTGAGTTCACTGATCCCTTTTGGAGGAGGCATGTCTAGTATTGCTTTCACCTTGGCTGGATCGACTTCTATGCTTCTATGAGAAACTATGTATCCCAAAAGTTTTCCTAATGTTACACCAAAGACACATTTCTTCATATTCAAATGGACCTTGTATTCCTCCAGTCTCTTAAATATTTTTTCTAACACATTCAAATGATATTTTCTTGTCAAAGACATAGCCAAGAGGTCATCTACGTAATCTTCCATTATCTTTTGCATCATGTCATGAAAGATCATTGTCATAGCTCTTTGATACGTGGCGCCTGCATTCTTAAGACAAAATGTCATGGCATTCCAATAGTATGTACCCCAAGGACAAGTGAATATTGTTTTATGTTGATCTTCAAGGGAAATACAAATCTAATTATAGCCTGAGAAACTGTCCATGAGGGACAACATCTCATATTCGGTCGTGAGGTCGACTATGATATCTATGTTTGACAATGGAAAGTTATCTTTCGGACATGCTTTGTTTAAATCTGTAAAATTTGTGCAGATGTGGATCTGACCATTTGGCTTTGTTACTGGTAAAAGATTGGATATCCATTCAGCATAGTCGATAGACCGTATGAATCCTGCATCTAGTAGTTTCTTGAGTTCAACCTTGACTAACAGAGAAATCTGAGGATGCATTTTGCGTAGCTTCTATTTTATTGGTTTTGCATTTGGAAGTAGAATGGTGCAAAACCAATTTTGGGTCCATCTCAGGCATATCAGCATATGACCATGCAAAATTAATCTTTCGCTATGTGAAGAATTTGTGGAGCTCAGGGTTCTCTTCTTTTGTTAAGGACGCCGCAAAGAGGACCATTTTGGTATCTTATGTCATTGATATGTTGACTTCTATGGTATCCTCTATAAGCATTGTTGATTTCTCTTGAGTCATGGGAAGAAAGTCCAGTCCTCCATCTTTGGGCGCCTCATAGAGGTTTTCACTCGTAGATATGTCCTTTATTTTTACTTTTTTGTTGTCAGAAGGTGCCTTTTAGTTTTCACCTAAAGACGTTTCATTTTTTGTTTTATTTTTGTTTTTCATTTTGCGACTCGAGGATGAAGCAGTTTCCCCAAAGTAAGTGGCACAATCTAGATCGATAGCAAACCCAACCTTATGATCACCATTGGGTATTCTGTCACGTAGTCCCATAAATTCTGTAATGGCCTCATCATTCTAAAATGTTTCCAAGACTGGCGGGCCTTGTTGGTCCCAATCGATAAGTTGCGGGTAGAATAAGGAAATGCCATCGTCAGTATTGGTGAACTGTGGGGAGGACACGAAAAGCATGGAGACGGATTCAAAGACATTGAAAATGAATTTTTCATTGTCCAATTCCCAATCGGATTCTATCCAATATTCCCCTTCACTTGACTCATCTTCATTGTCAAAATAAGTGACAAAAGGACTATCATTATGGTTTGTAGCCTCAAATGAATCTTGATGATGGTCATTAAATTTAGGTGGTTGGGAAAATAAGTCAGGTGTATGGCTGATAGGATTGGAAGATGATTCAGGTTTGTCGTTGTTCCTTAAGTCAAAGAGCCTCTCCTAGTTTTCTCTTTTGCTTGGGATCTTTGGATTGTTGGCTGTGTCAATTTTAAATGTTTGCAAAAATCTTTGTTTAGAGGTAAGTTCTTTAGGTTCAAGGAACAAGTCATCAAGGCAACAGTCACTTAGGGATCATTGGAAGCCATGTTCCCACTCATGGGAGTCAATTTCGGCGAGGGATTCCTTGGTTGTCTCGACACTTTCTGAAGCATTCACACTCCCACTCGAAAGCACATTGGTACGTCGATCATCATGTCGAGGTAGACCGTACCCTAACCCAAGATACTTTGGCCATTTGGAAGGCTCTATTGGTTCTCTTTGTCCAGTTTTGTTTCTACCAAGGCCACTAGTTCCATCGTATCCTTTAGCCTTCATCATGTCGCATCCTTTGCCATATATCTTAACAGGTAATGGTGGTAAGCCTTCCATTTCTTTGTAAAGCCATCCTGTAATATCATCAATACCTCATTGTTCATGTCTCCCCATTTTATGAAGATTGTTTTTGGTGGCACCTTAAAAATTTCCTTAGGTTCCATTCTAAAACATGGCCGACCATAGACCTTAGGAGACTTGGGTATTGTCATGATACTATATGTCATGTTTATTTTAAATTCTCCATAGCCTAGGTCCTAGATCTTAACAGTGTGCTCAGCCTTAGGAAGTGAGGAAGATGATGGCATGGCAGAAGATGTGGACGGAGTGGATGTGGATGACGATGTGAGTGTGGAAGGGTCAATGAATTTGGAAGAGTTTGGAACCTCTTGATTAATGGGAACCTGGCGTTCTAAAATACCCCTTAAGTTAGTGCAATATTGGAAAGGGTTGGGGTCTCCATATATGGTGACTTTTGTGCCATCAAAAGGAAATTTAAGGCATTGGTGATAAGTGGATGGAACAACTTTGAGGGCATGAATCCATGGTCAATTGAGCAGGATGTTATATGGTAATTTAAGATCTAGGACTTGGCAAGTTGTGTCTATAATGACTGGTCCAACTTTGATGGGAAGAGTGATCACACCACAAGATGAATGTTCCTCTTCATCATATGCCTTTATGACTATGCTCTTTGTAGGGTCTACGCAAGCATCATAAAATCCTAGAGCCTTAACAAGTTTTAAGGAACATATATTTAGTCCTACTCCGCCATCTACTAGAACTCGTTTGACCTTATGCTTATGGATGAAAACCTCAATGTGTAATGCATCATTATGATTGGTCTTTTGTGACGAATAATCTTGGTCAAAAAATGTTACATGATGGGGTGTGGTGAGGTATCCCACCATGGCCTCAAATTGATTGACATCAATGTCTTGCGAGATGGATGACTCTTACAAGGTCTTGTCGAGTATAGCCTTATGTGTGGGAGAAATGAAAAACAACTCGAGTATGGATATTTGTGCAAGGGTTTTGCCTAGCTGGTCAATGAGGTTAAACTGACTCTTGGGTTGGGACTGCTTTGCCGATGGGCCTAACTGTGGTTGTTCTACGGATGAGCCAGCTATTGTAATTTTTGGTTGTCGTGGAGGACCAACTATAGTGACTTTTCCACTTCGGGTAGTAGCATTGCATTCAGGTGCTCTTTTGATAGTTATGGTATTTACATAATTGTCATTAGTTCAGACATTGTTAATAATAGGTCCACCAGAATAGTCATATGCGGTGAAGGCATAATTGGGTTGATTGTTATTAGTCTTGGGACCTGATGTGGAAGCTTTATTAGAACCATGGTCTTGCAGTGGGTTCTTATGAATAGTATGGTCTGCATTGGATGTAAATTGTGGCCCACCCACTTCAATTTCATGATTTTCAATAAGGTCTTGTACAATGTTCCTTAGCTGCCGACAAGAGGATGTTTTATGTCCTTTAGTCTGATGGTAATCACAAAAAGTATTATCATCTCACCATGATGGTTTAAATTGCCCTGGGTCATATGGTTTAGGATCCTCGAGTGTGATGAGACCATTTTGAAGGAGCTTCTTAAGGACATTCTCAATTGGATCTCCCAAAGCGATGTATGTTCATATTTTTGGGAATTTTCTTATTTGGTGGGGTTGTCCTTGATTTTGATTATTTTGACCACTTTGGTTATTGACAGGGGGTGTCAGTATTGCTGTTGGTTTATTTTGCGGCTGAGTTCCTTTAAGAACAAGCACTGGTCCTATCGTGTTTACAGCCTTGGCATCAACAATGCCATCATTGGTAACATGTTTATTTTTTACCCAATACTTATTTTTGTTGACAGGTGAATTTGCACTTGTGTTTTTAGGACCATAGTTTAATTCCCCTTTAGTAATGAGGACTTTCTCAATTTGGACACCTTTTTCGACTAAGTTTGTGAAAGTTGAACATCAATGGACTTGCAATCCATATTTTAGTGGGCCTACAAGTGTCTGGACAAACATGTCAACCTTTTCTCTTTTAGGTATATCAATATGACAATGACTTGCAAGGCTTCTCCACCTTTGGAAGAATGGGATAAAAGTTTCACCAACATCTTCTTGTGTAAGAGTGCATAGGCTAGTGATTGAGGTGTCCATGTCAATGTTATATGAGTAATTCTTTATGAATTTGTCTTTAAGTTCATCCCATTTTTTTATCCCTTTCAAGGTGGTGAACCATTCAAGTGTCGGCCCTATAAGGCTCTTAGAGAAAATTCTCATTAAGTAAGTCTGGTTATAGGAAATGTCCATGCAATTGGTTGTGAACTCTCGAATATGTTCAGTAGGACTTGTTTTGCCTTTGTACTTGGTGAAGTTGGGTGCCACATAGCCAGGAGGGAATGGTGGCATGTGCAAATTGGTGTCAAAAGGATATAAGTTTAGGTCATATGACATGTGTGACCTCTTGTTGCATGCTCACATTTCTTCTATCTCCTTTTGCATATCCATCATTTTGGCTTGCATGTATCAATTATGGGATTATTCGTGGCATCACAAAAAGGAGTGATAGTTATGCCATGGGTCCCCATTTGTTGTGAAAAGAAGTTGGTGTTCTGTTGTGGGATATGATGTTGTGACATGTATGATGTATTTTGGTTTGTATGTTGTTGGTATTGAAATTTTGGATTGGGGACTTGTTGATGAGTGTGAATATGTGATGAGTATGTCAAAATATGTCCTCCAACCATTTGAGTTGAAACTTGAGGAATATGTTGAACATAAATTTTTTGATGTCCAAATGATGCCATGTGTTGAGTATTCAGATTGCTTGGTCCAAATTGTTGGAATTTCCTATGGGGAATGCTCATGTTTTGTCCTTGGGAGGTATTGGTGTTGAATTATGATGTCATTTTAGTGTTTGGTTGTGGTCCTTGGATGAAGACACATGGTTTACTTCCTCCGGCGGGATTCAATGAGGTACCAATGAAAGGTCTTGATGAGGACACACCCATGGTACTAGATGAAGCTCCAAATAAGGGATTTGAAGAGCTTTCCCCCATTGATGAGAACCCAAAGGTGGCTCCAACTGATTGTGATGATAGTGTGGACATGGTTGGAATTGATTGTGTCATGGCTTGTGACATGGTTGATGTTGGTTGTGACATGGCTTGTGACATGCTTGGTATACCCCCAATGGATGTGGCATTGATTGAGTTGGGATTATTTTGATTGGTTGTGTCAATGGTGGTGGTATTAATGGTACTTGTGACAGTTTGTGAGGTGGCACCGATAGAAGCATTGCTCACAATGTTTTGAGGTTGACTTGAGTTGGTCATGTTGTTTATATGTTGACATTAGGGTTGGGTGATGTTAGTCTCAAAGTGTTAACACCAAAGCCACGTGGAAATTTGGCTCCTTGTATTAGAAGTATGGCTAAATATCTATCTCTATCATGTAAGACCAACAAAGGAGGTTGTGTCTAGATTTTGGGTTGCGGCTTCTATGTCTTCATCAAGTATTTGTCCATGTTCATCCCTATGTATGAATGTTTCAAAGGGATTATGTGATGAGGATGGCATGCTCATGGGAGGTTGTGTGTTCATGTTGTTAAATGGGTCGGAAAAAGGTCCAATTTGGGTCATAAGTGTTGTTGTTGATGTTGGGGTTGGAATCTTGTCCAAAGTTTGTCATTTGTCTTCTCCTTCTTTGAAGCCTAGTCTCAACCATAAAACGGGATCACTCAAATGAAGATGATAAGAATGACAACTAAATGCAAGGATGATGCTAGCCTATGTTTTGTGGTCTTTTCGATAAAGGATGACAATGCAAGACTATATTTTTGAGTTTTTTGGATTTTTGTTAATAAGGGATGACAATGCAAGACAATGTTTTTAGGATTTTTTTGGATTTTTGCTAATAAGGGATGACAATGCAAGACTATCTTTTTGGATTTTTTTGGATTTTTGATAATAAGGGATGACAATGCAAGACTATGTTTTTGGATTTTTTGGATTTTT
The DNA here is from genome assembly GCA_007258455.2 of Sequoia sempervirens. Lineage (NCBI taxonomy): Eukaryota > Viridiplantae > Streptophyta > Pinopsida > Cupressales > Cupressaceae > Sequoia > Sequoia sempervirens. The sequence continues at coordinate 668,695,613 of VDFB02058242.1, read as the reverse complement.
GATAATAAGGGATGACAATGCAAGACTATGTTTTTTGGATTTTTTGGATTTGCCCCAGCCACATATTCTTAGTGTGTGAATCCAAAAGCTTGGCTACATGGTCTCCCCCTTCCCTTACATTACTTCCTAGGCCAACCAAGCTTCCAACCCCCATAAATCTCCCATGGTAGGTTGATCACCTCTACTAAGAACTACAAAGATGTGGATGCGTTCACAATGATTGTTGTTGCGCTAACAAATAGAGGGATTTTGGCTACTACACAAAGGTTTTTAGTTCAAGACCCTCGTTCAAGTGGCCATACATGGGGCACAAGATTAATCTCCGTTTAGGAGGCACTCTAGCCTGAAGAGGTTACGCTCAACAGGGTTTTAGGGAGTACTACATGGTCCGTATGACACATTCACACTCGTAATCCTAGGCTTTCCCTTAGGATTCACATTTATATACCGGTCGGGGGTAGCTCGGCTTTAGCTTCGTTGCTGGTTTGAGTCACCTTGGGGTGAGTACTTTTTCCCACCAAGGAAGGCCCAAATTCTAGAGTCAATAAAAGTTTCTCTTACACCCAAGATCGCACAAGTGCGCAAGGGGAGAGGATACTTCGATTATTGAATCAAGATAAACAAAAAAATGGATGGGTCTGGTTTTCTAATCACCTAGTTTGCACAAGGTGAGAGCATAATTACCTACCACCCCAAACACAATCAAGCAAAGGACAAGAAAGGTTCTTTTTAGTGCACTGATTGAAGTGTTTTCTAATCTAGAAATCAACAAGTATAATGTTTCAAAAAGGATAGCCTTGGACAATCGAAGCTACAAAACCACAAGTTAGTAGTTTCCAAAAATATGCCTTGGACCCATGAAAGACTCAAAGCCACATGCTATAACAAGCCATTAGTAACCAGAAAATCCCTAGACTACAGATTGCAGAAGAAGAAAACAAAATACCAAAAAGAAATCAAGTGAAATCTAGAAAAAGCCGAGAGCAAAATTTCACCAGGAAAATGCGTCACAACAAAGCGATTGTGTCGTTCTTGGTGACAGATGTGTCACAGTTTTGGATTCTGGAATCTATTAGACAAATGCGGCAACCTGCAAGACAAATGTGTCACTCTACAAAGTGTATGCGTCATGACAGAGTGAATGCAGCGTTCTAGACAACGAATGCATCATGGAAAATCAAATGCGTCGTTATGCAGAGCAAATGTGTTGCGGTCGTACCTGTAGCTGCAAAACAGAAAAATGTCATACGAAAAAACAAAAAATGTATGATTTTGGCATCGGGTTCACCAATGTAACTAAGGGAAATTATCCTAGGGTTAGCAAATCAAATGCATAACATAAAAACCCAAAGTAATAATGAAGTGCAAAGAAGAAACATGAAAACAAAATGAAAGATCTCACCAAATCTCTTCAATCTCCATGGCTGACCTCTAGTACACCTTCTCAACTTGCTGTAAATATGATGTTGCCCTCAAATTTATGATGAGAAAACTAATGACAATGACAAGCCCTAAGCAAATATAGAAGGATTTGAGATGACAATATGCAAGTACTATGCTAATATGCAACTAGTGAGCATGAAACTATGTCTAAATTATGCCAAATGAAATGCTAGTATGCCTATGACAAGATGACAATAATGACAAGATTGCAAGAATATGACAAGAGTGCAAGAAGTCTAGATAGCATGAGATGACAAGATTGCAACATGATATGAGATGACAAGATGAGAGCAAAATTGTCATTTTATAGAAAATACAATTTTGAGTGAATAGCCAAGATTGAAGATTGGCAAGTGCCCTAGAATCAATGGACAAGATTCAATGTGACAACCCACAATTAGGGTTAGGGAAACATTAGGGAAAATTCAAGGACAAGATTGATTTTTAGAAAATCAAATCAAGGGTGGACAATGCATGTGACAAGAGATAAGATTGGCACAGAAAAACAGATGACTAGAAAATCAAATAATAAATGGAAATTATTTGATTTTTGAAGAAAAATACTAAACTTTGAATTAAAAATTAATTTAATTCAAAAGGTGGGGACCACATGACAGTAAATAATTAATTTTAATTATTTACTAAAAAGGGGGAAATATCAAATGAGACCATTAAATAATTAAAATAATTATTTAATTACAGAAGGTGACCAATAATTAAATAAATTAAAGAATCTATTTAATTATGAAAAGACTTTTTAAGATTAGTGACATATTAAATAAATGAAATTTATTTATTTAATAATCAGGAAGACATAATGGACAAGGATAATTAAATAAATTAAGAAATTTATTTAATTATAAGATCTTAGTCAATTAGTGACGTATTAAATAAATAAATAAAATTTATTTATTTAATAATTAGGAGGAATAAAAAGGACATGAATTAATTAAATAATTATGAATTATTTAATTAATAGATAGAAGTGGACCAAGGACATAATTAAAATGTCATAATTATGTTAGGAAGAAAAGATAGAAAAATAGAGCTTGCAGGCCCAAGTCAATTTTATGTGTCTACAACAACATTAATGGCAACACCACCAAATTTGCTCATACCTGCAAAATTCGGTGGGCAGTTGACAGTTGTGACCCCAATAGAGGTTCAACATCTATGGGATGAGCTGAGGTAGGTGAAGATGACTATAGTCTCCTTATGGGGAGAGATCAGGGGGATACGGGCAGCTTCGTCTATATCATGCTCACACCAATCCTACTCCATGACCACCGTACAACCTCTCCTAAGGGTACCAAAGTAGTAACCAGAGTCGAAGGGCTTCGGGATCCATGCGCCGCAATGATAGGGGCTCATCATTTTGTACATAATTTTTGTAGCGAGATACACATACATATATACTTGTAGATCTTTTGTATAGACATATACTCAACAACCACTTATTTTTTATAGTAGTGGCCTGATACATGTACATGACATTTGATACCTACATGTGTATATATATATATACATATATATATATATATATATACATATATATATGTATATATGGACATATTGATTATGATATCATGGCATTGTTTATTTGGATGTGTGTGTTCTTTATTTTCATGTATGTTTATGCTATGAATGTTATATGCTTGTATGGATGTATGCTTACATTAGATGTTAACAGGATTTAATAAACACACATAGTTGTATGTTAATTAAATACAATGATGATCTAGTTGCCTTCAAATATGTAATGTGATGCATGGACACATAGAGTAGCAAAATACATGTATGTATGTCACACACACACACATGTGGTCATATCATAACAAAAAAAAAATCATAATGTGTTAATGGATAATCTCAATATATGTAGTGCTACTACCCTTTCATAGAGAGAACACCACATAGATGACACATGGAATACTATGCATAGTATCGACGAAGATGCATCACATTAATAGGCTCTTTTAGAGGTGTCCCATCCATAGACAATAATCCATAGGCACTTGAACCATATATAGAGATCACAACATAAGGGCCTAACCAGTTATGACTAAATTTCCCTCTCTGATCATGCAACACATTTACATTTGGTTAGTTTTCGCAAAGATCAAGGTCTCCTAGCTTAAAGGTCCTAGGAAGTACACTCTGATTATATTGTCTTGATAACGATCGTTGATAAGCTTTAAGATGATCGAGGACCTGTAAACGACGCTTGTCGAGCATCTCCAGCTGATGCAAGTGGTTAACTCGGTAGGTTTCATCATGAATTAACCCTTTAAGGGAAACCTATAAGGACAAAATTTCCAACTCCAAAGGCATGATAGCTTTGGCACCATACATGAGGTTGTAAGGTGTTGTTCTCATCATGGTATGGACACTCGTGCAATAGGACCACAAAGCATATGTTAATTGAATATGCCAATCCTTATCGTGCTTATTAATTGTTTTACGAAGAATGAGTTCAAGATTTTTGTTAGATGCTTTTGCTTGATCGTTGGATTGTGGATAATACGGTGTAGAAAACCTATGTTGGATATGAAATTTCTCCAAGAACTGCTTTACTTCCTTGTTCTTGAATGGTGTACCATTGTTAGAAACAAGTATAGCAAGCAATCCAAAATGAGAAATAGTGTTGTTCATGAGAAAACTACAGATAGCTTCAGCGTTTGTGGATCAAAGTGGGATAGCTTCGATCCATTTTGTGAAGTAATCCGTAGTCATAATAATAAAGGTATGTCCCTTGGAAGAAGGAGGTGATATTTTTCCAATGATATCCAACCTCCATTTTGTGAACGGCCAAGGAGATGTTTGATTTTGTAACTCTTGAGCAAATGCATGAATAAGATAGATGTGCTATTGACATTGAAGGAACTTTTTGCCAAAATTGAAGGAATCTTGTTCCATTGTTTTCCAATAGTACCCCATGTGTATCAATCTTCTCACCAGGGATCTACCACCAAAATGTCCACCCTTGGAGCCCAAATAGGATTCCTTAAGGGAAAGGGGTATTTTTGCTTTAGTGAGACACTTGAGAAGCAAGCCGTTATAGGATTTTCGATAAAGAATATTGAATAAAATGACATAACGTGCTAAAATATTTCATATATGAGTGCGATCATTTTTCATCGCATCATCGGGAAAGGTCCAGTCTTTAAGTAACTATAGATATTGGAGAACCATTCTCCTGAGTCTGTGTGAGAACACACAAGAGACTCAAATTCAAGTTGATTGGAAACCACATGGGTTCATAGGACCTGAACTATGAAGTGGTATTCTTTCGTATCCTCTTCTGAAGGTATCAAGGAAGCAACACTTTCCATGGCATCAACATTTCTATTTTCTCTCCTAGGGACACTGTCTACTGTGAAAGAGGAAAATTGATTGAGCAAGCACAAAGAAAGGTCTCAGTATCGAGACAACTTACTTTGTTTAGCTTGATAGGTTCTCGTAATTTGATTCATAATAAGCTTAGAATCGCCTAGTATATAGAAATGTTTGATTCTTAGTGCAATCGCAACACGCAAGCCAGTTCAACGAGGGCTTTGTACTCAACGATGTTATTGGTGCAAGGAAAACCTAATCAAAAGGATAGAGGGACCGGTTTACCTTGAGGGGATATCAAGACCACACCTGCTCGAGAACCAATTTGACACCTCGATCCATCAAAATAAATCTTCCATTCAAGGTCATAGTTAATTGTGAAAATATTTTCATTAGGAAACAAGTCCAACCCATGGAAGGAGCGAGATGAGCGAGCATCTGCCAATTGATCAGCAACCGCTTGACCCTTCATTGATTTCTGAGTAATGAACTTTATATCAAACTCAAAAAGCAACATAACCCATTTTGCTAATCTCCCAGCAAGGTCAACTAGAGAACAAATGCTTCAAGAGATCTGTTTTTTACTATGACGTGCGTTTCGGCATGGAGAAGGTAGTGTGTCAACTTTTGTGTAGTGAATACAAGAGTGAGGCATTGCTTCTCCATGAAGGAATAATAAGTTTTGTAATCAACTAGGACGCGACTGATGTAGTAGACTGCTCTCTCTTTCCCTGCGTCATCATATTGAGCCAGCAAAGCTGCTAAAGCGTATGGCGATGCAACAAGGTAAAGCAAAAAGGGCCTATCTTGCATAGCTGACATCAATATGAGAGGATTGGCCAAATAAGCTTTGATTGACTCAAAGGATTTCTGACACTCCTCATCCCATATGAAGCAGATATCTTTTTTCAATAAACGAGTGAAAGGGAGGGTACGATCAACCAACTAAGATATAAATATATGAATCACCTGAATCTTCCTTTGTAAACTTTACAACTCAGTGATATTCCTCGGTGGAGACATGTTAACGATGGAATCAATTTTATTTGTGTCAACTTCGATTCCACAGTGAGAGACTATGAACCCCAGAAGCTTGTCGACATCCATGCCGAAGACACACTTATGGGGATTGAGTCTCATCTTGTAGAGTTGAAGCCTTTTGAAGATAAGATGAAGGTTCTTCACATGATCCTGATGGGTTATCATTTTCGCCAAGATGTCATCAACATAGTCTTCTAAGATCTTATGAATAAAATCATGAAATATCAAGGTCATTTCCTGTTGGTAAGTCACTCCCGCATTCTTTAAACCAAAGGGCATGACCACATAGTAGAAAGTACCCCAATGGGTAGTGAAGGCTATCTTGTATTGATCATCCGAGTTAATATGGATCTAATTGTAACCCGAGAAGCCATCCATAAAGGATAACAATGCATGGTCGGCAGTCAAGTCCACAATCATATCTATATTAGGTAATGAAAAATCATCTTTAAGAGAAGCCTTATTAAGATCTCGAAAGTCAATACATATGCGAATACGACCGTCAGGATTACTAATGGAAACTATATTCAAAATCCAAGGGGAGTAGTCAATTGGATGGATAAAACATGCTTTCAACAACTTCTCTATCTCAGTCTTGACCATCAACGCCACCCTGGGATTGATCTTTCATATTTTCTACTTAATCGGCTTGCCGTTAGGACATAGGATGATATTGTGAACCACTATAGACTCATCAATACCAGGCATATCCTCATACATCCAAGAAAAGATATCAGGATGAGAATGCAAGAGATCAAAGTTTTCATCTTCTTCCTCTAAAGAGAGACACTTCCCGATCTTGATTACCTTTTCTGAAGATTTAGGATCCATAAGAACTTCAACAGTGTCTCCTTTAAGGAGAGAGCTGTGGTCTTTGGGATGAGATATCAGAACGTCATCACTGACGTTAGACAAAGGGTCTTCCTCGTCAATACTCAAAACGAATTCTCCAAAGTATGCTTGTCTATAAGCGATATAGGAATCATTGCTTGTGATGATAAAAAGGCAACGGGGAGTAAGCACCTAGAAATTCCTATAGTGCTTCATCTAAAGAGAATATGTCTAAAGGGACTTTCTCAACCTGCTCCCTTTCTTATAAACTCGGGATGAACCAAGCTCAATGGATTGAATGAAATCATATTAACACTCCACCAAGGTTTTTGTTTAGACTATTCAATAGAGCATCCCAAACCCAGATAGCATTATCGTGGCTTAAATTGGATACAGACTTGAATTCCTTGTTTGATATTCCCTAGGCCCTTCTTCCCATAGCCATATTGAGAGGCAAGTTCATATCCAAACCCATAACATGTTTGTAGAACTTCAGGAGGTGGTAGCTCTACATAGAGTGTTTCATTCCACCAATGAATGTCAAATGTCTCTACAGGAGCGTTCCCACCTTCTTTACCAGGTTCGCAAACATTAACCTCCTTTGTAGGAGTGGGATTACTCTCTTGGGAAGAGGAAGGAGTGGTCTCCTAAATAGGATCACACTTCTCTTCCCAAGCAGGAGTGTCATCCACCTTTGCATCAATAGTACCTAGAAATTCTATACCAAAGGGGCTTGGCTTGTATTCCATGATGAATAATTCAGAGAAATCCAAGGAGCCCCAATCATCACCAAGGAAAGTATTTGATTGAGAGAACGAAGGGGAAGACGGGGGAGACTCAAGATATTCTACTTTAGGGGGTTCATTTTTGCTGACACTCGCTCCAGGAATGACTTCCATAGAGGGTATCAATGAAGAACATGCCATAGCATCAATGGTTAAGGATGGAATATAATTCTTGAGAGTGGATACAATTGAAGCATGACAGGAAACCACTAGTTCACAAAGGTGAACAACTTCTAGATCTGCTTTAACCATAACCACCCGATTATTTGTGACAAACTTCTAAGAATGGTGTAAAGTAGAAATCATAGCACCCATAGCATGAATCTAGGGTCTCCCTAAGAGAAGATTGTACAGTAACGGGCCAAAAATCACATAAACCAATGTAGGCAAGGTAATGGGGCCTAGCTACAAAGGTATTATTATCGTACCTAGAGCTTGGCGGCCAACGTTATCAAACCCACGAATATACAAGGAAGAGGTTGCTAAAGAAGATGAATCAACTTTAATTTTAGGCAATAGGTCCATATTGCAAACGTTGAGAGCTAAACCAGTGTCAATGAGAGTACGCCTAATACCAATATATTAACATTAATTATAATCATCAAGGGATCCACTTGCTTCTGCACATCTAGAGGTGGGAGTTCTTGCGGGTGGAACGTAATATTTAGCGAATCCACTCGAATATGAGCCAACAACACATTAATATCTATAGGCCTAGCGGAGGCAAGAAAGAGAATATTTTGCAAGGCTTCCTACAACATCTCTTGGTAATCTGGAATGGTCTGAAGCAAGTCCCAAAGTGAGATCTTATTCGGAGTAACACGAAGTTGCTTGACAAGATCGTAATCACCTGGTGCTTTGATCATAGGTTTAGGTGTTGAAGGAAGGCTTAGTTGGGAAGGTGGTAAAGAAGTAGGAACTTGAGTGGGTTGTGATGTAGGAACATAAGGCTGTTGATCCAAGTTCTATTTATTTCTCCTTGTTTTGTATGTATGCCCAACAACATTATAGGAAGTAGAGTCTGTGGCTTTCACGAACCTTGAATATAAGTCAGATGAATCACTATGACATAAAATCCCACAGACATAATAGTTCTTCCTAGGGGATGGTTCAATTGGGGTCACATAAATGATGGGTTTCTTAGGGCTCAGAGGACCCATAGAGACCACAACCACATTTATCGACTCCTCAGCTTGCGAGGGGAGAGTTTGTTCAGAAGATTTGCAGATAGGGGAAAGCGCTTCTAAGAATTCATCTAAAGTGTCTTCCAACATATCGAAATCTTCTTTAGAAAAGGGATTATCATAAGCAAGTGACATCATAAAAATAGATTTGACGTGTTCACATCGAGTTCACCAAAATGTGATATAAGAGGGATTTGTTGCACACATGTCTCTTTATTCTCAAGAGATCACCAGGGAATGAACTACCCTTATACACCTCAACATAAGCAAGCCAATGAAAATATAGAGAAGTATACTCCAAGTTGTGTTTCAGAGAAAGTTATTTCAGATCCTGAAACCTCGAGATTTTTGCCTCAGATGAGCGAGCTCTCGGCTAAAAGACAACAATGTGGTTTCAGGACGCCAGCATGGTGTGTTGACGTCCTAAGCACTAGAGGGCTCAAGAGCTCAAGCGAACATAACTAGGTTCCACTTCTAAGCTCAAGTTTGGAATGTAATGAGCGAAATAAATGAACAGGAAGCCAAAAGCTTGTAATAAATGCAAGGGGACTTGGAGAGAGCTTACCTTTTGTTGAATTTTCAAATCTGAGCTCTGAGCTCCACTTTGCACCTACACATAGAAGAACAAGGGGAAAAGGTTGGGGCTATATAGGGGCCTGCCTCAGTCAAACCCTCGTTTTGGTGTTCCCACCTCCATAGACAACCAAGTTGAAAAGGAGTGTAAATGAAGTAAACAAAGCGTGTAGTGAAAGCAAAACCCACTCAAGAGTAGAGCCCACACCACGAGATAGTAAATGAACAAGTAAGGAAGGAAAGTGAGAGAGGGAGAGAGATTGTTACCCACGGGCCTAGACCCTCTCCAAAGCACACAGATGCACCATTGAGTGTGTGCTTGAGTGTTGTTGTTGCTGGAGGGACCTCAATCTAGCATGGCTTCACTTGTGAGAGTGCTACTATCAAGGATGAAGAGAACTCAAGATTGGAGCAAGTAATAAGAGAGCTTGAATTAATGACTTCCAACCCCAAATGAGAGAAAGAAAAGGGGTTTTCAATTCATGCAAGGGCGAAAAAGAGTTGTTTCATCTGAAATCCAACTGCTATGACATGTGTCAAAAGAGTCAGGATTCTAGATTGCCTGTTTCAAACTCAGAAAACCACTAGGATGCTAGCGCATCGCGCAGGTGTCCAAAGCCTAGATTTTTGGGAAACGTGTTGTCAAGCTTTTGTTGCTCTGCCACCAGTCCACATGGGGTCAGAATCAAAAATTTTTGACTCAGGGGATTTTTGTCATTAATGCTCTAAGGTGTCATAAATGCTAGGCAAAAATACAAAAATCTAGAATTGCCCCTAGGTGCAATTCTACAAAATTACATGTCTTTAGAGTCCTCCTTTTCCTGTTGGACATTGATATTCTTTTCTTGATGATGTTTATTGCTCAGAGGCTTCATCTTGTAGACATAATTTTGTATATACATTCATCAACCCAGTTGAGGTATCATATATATGTATTATTTTGTATTATCCTATCACACTTGTTTCATTGATGATGTACCATACATTCTCCTTTTTTTGATGATGATATATATGAGATATACCTTCTTCGATTCAACTTCACTACGTGTTTATGTGATGAACATGGATGACTATGTATGATGATGTATGTTTATATATGTTTTTGTACTTTTTCTGATGTATGCATATGATGTGGATGGATGAATGGATCATATTTTACATCATACGATGTTTTGTTATGGATGATCAATATATCATTTTGATATAGATGTTTATCTGATGTTGGTATATGATGGATGTATGCCTTATACATGATACATGATGTTTTGATTGCTATGTTATCATCATGATATGTATTGACGATATTGTGGATGCAAAATGGATATGGTACTAATGATATTGTGATGTAGGATGGATGTTAGTTTAGAAGATATATTTGATGATGGATAAAAATTTGATGATGTTAGTATTGATGAGAATTGCTTTCACTTTGCTTGGAGGCTTCACATTTTGAACAATCTTGTTTGATGTAGCAAACAAATATGATTCACCAGGGTATTAATAACCAAGGTGACTTTGTATCTATTGTGTGGACTTTGACTCGATATTCAAAGAATATTCTTGTTCATACCAGACATATGGAAACTTTGTTTAAAGTATATAGTTGGGTTGTGTTAAATTTTTTTGGACTAGTTACATAGAGAGGCATAAAATACCCAACCTACAACTACTTCATGAATTGTTTGAACACATCATCCATACACTCAATAAAACAAGTATTTTCCATGGTAGTATCACAAAAATATCTTACAAATAGAAAACTAAAATGATGCTCAATTGCCCCCATTCCTTCTTCTCTAAATCCTTATGGACATCCTTGAGAGATCCTAGGAATGTTAATAAAATAAATCATAAAAATAAGACTATAAAAAGATAAAAATAAAGTTTTAGTATCACTTGCCATATCTATTTTGAGGTTTCAGGCTATCATCCATTGTTGATCATGCCTATCATAGGAACAAATTTGTTAAGGCATACCTCAGGATGTTGTTGGTGAATTTTCAAAAGATAGGTAGGAAGTAATTTGGAATTGTTTCTATTTGTTTTGCGATCAAATATTCATGATTGTTTTCTTGAAAGTTCCAACTTTTTGTTGTTTGCTCTATTTATTTGTTTGTTTTGTCAAAGGGTGAGTGCGACGATTTGTTTATTATGGGTGAAAATTTTATTTTGGATTGTGATGATGGGGTAGGTCCTTTTGATTTTCTAAGTTTTATGATGCCATTTTTTTGTTTTCAGGGGACTAACTTAGGCCCTCGGGGGATCATCAAAGATAAATCTTGCCTACGTTGTACACGCAAAGGCTCGTAGTTTGCTTGGTTTGAATGTTTTTGACCTTTTCTGTTTTGTGAATGTTTTTTGGATTTTGTATTTTGACTAAGTTGAAAGAAAGCACGATAGAAACCTAAGGGGATTGACCTATGGCCTCAAGGGCTAATAAGCCTTGCCTACATTGTACACATAGAGACCACGTAGTTTGACCAGTTGACTCAAAGCATAAACTTGTTTTTGGGATTTCAAACAACATTGTTAACTTGGATTGATATTCCACTTATATTTCTAGAGGATATGTTGCAGGAAATCTACTTGAAATAGCTGTGAGGTTCAAGCAAATGTTGATATCTTAGTATATTTGAGTGAATGAATAATCTAACGATGTTGTTTCATTTTTTATGGTTTTCCAAACGTTTTTTATTTTTGTTGTTTTTCAAATGTTTTTTGATTTTGTTTTTTTTTTAGATGTTTTTAATTTTGTTGTTTTTACATGTTTTTTATTTTGTTGTTTTTTCAGATGTTTTTGATTTTTGGATAGTTTTGACCATGATAGTATGCTCAAAGGTCTAATCCATGACCATCTTTGGGAAGTTTCCCCTAGTTAGAGACAATACTACTTTCCTCAATCAGTAACAAGCCATGGTTGAATACATGTTTTATTATGAAATGAATGGGTGAATCCTTTGGATAGTATCGATAGATAATGATGTGAGTCTTATTCAAACATAGCGCCTATTTGCCAGGTTTTCACTATGATACCTATTCTAGTAGTGCCACAAAGTGGTTTTCACTTAAAAAAACGTTTTATTTCTCTTTACTATTTTTCTTACTTTTTGATTTTTTGTATTTTTTATCTTTTCCATTTGTTTTTGAATTTTTACCCTTTTGCCTAGGGTGTAAGATGTTGAAAAAATGGATTGATATTTCACTTCTTTTTCTAGAGGATGTGTTGTGGGAAATCTACTTGAACTAGATGTGAGGTTCAAACAAATGTTGATATCTTATATTTTTTAGTGAAGGAATAATCCATGTTGCTGGCATCTTTGCAGGTTACCTCGGTAGTGCGTTGGTGGTACACCTTGTTGTTGGGATGAACTGTTTTCAAGGTTACCCTAGCGGTGCATTGGTGGGATACCTTTTTGATGGGACGAATTGGGAAGGGTACCATGTGGCACACCTTGTTGTGTGGACAATGCCTAGATCGTAACGTGAGCTAGAAGACATAGATCAAGATTTATTTTGAAGCAAGATGTAAGTACTTGCCCCCCAGTGTCTAGCAATGTACGTGATGGATTATCTTGTGATAGGATAACATGTTTGGATAGAGTATGCCCTTTTGGACAATGCCTCATGGCTCAAGATAATGTTGGATAGGATAGGATCAATGATAGTGACCCGTGTTAAGATGTTTTCCATAAGCAAATGTAAAGTGTACACCAAACATTTGTCAAGATCAAGATAAGTTGGATTTGGATGAAAATGGATTAGATTTATTATGGATAGGCTAAGATTCTTCCACTTGAAATGGTACACGTAGATGCTCGATTCTACACATGATGCCTGTTTTCCAGGTTTTCACCATGGTACTAGTCCAAAGTGTCACCATAGTGGTTTTCACTGGAGAACGGTTTTTCTCTTGACTATTTTCTTAATTTTTTATTTTTATTTTTGATGTCACACAAGATGACCATTTACTAGGTTTTCATCATGTTGATATTTTTTTGCTCATGTTGAACCACCTGGTGGTGTTGATGTAGATGATGTTGGTGCTGATATGGTTGTTGTTGTTATGACATGCCAATGATATCCTGCTTGGAGGACTTGTTTTGCTAGGATACGAGTGCTTGAATATAGCCCCTAATAATTCTTATCTTCCTTGTTGATACCAAAGTTAACCTTACCTTGATGTGCACATCACGATAAAGTTCCCTTAGAATACTTATGATAAAGAGTTGCTACCAATACCTAGTCAATGTGAGATTTGGATATCATGGATGGCGAAATGTGTTGAGGGATATGAGATTCAATTGGATTGGTTGATAGTTTAGAACCTTTTATTTTTCAAACTTGGGATGATGAGAAATGATGGGTGGATATGGAGATTCGATTGGGACCAACGTCTTGATATACCTTGTAGGTTGCTCTTGAAGCTTTCTTTTGCATTGCTAGACTTTTTTGATGGATGAACTTCCCTTTTTGATTTCTCCCCATAATTTCTTTGACTAATGGAGTTTGATAGGGATGATTTTCTTGCTTTTCTTTTGTATCCATTTAAATCTTTCTTGTCCATTTTGTTTTTCTGATTCTTTTTATTCAATGACTTGTTTTGTTCTTAGGTATAATTTTTTCTCTTATTGTTGGTCCCAGTTAGAGGTTGTAAGAATACATGGATGACAATTCATGATATGGCTAGTTGTAGCATTGGTAGCAATTTCATCATAAGGACTCTTTGTGCTCTCTATGTTGATGCTTGCATTAGATAAAGTTTCCCCCAATATTATAGAGGTATCACTACTATGTTTAGATCCCTTAATTGCTAAATAACCAAGACCTTGATGCTTAGGAGTGCCAATAATCTGCACTAGTCCTAGGATACCCTATTCATGTAGGATTAATCCTTTGTCTTGCTAATGAATCCATTGAGAAATTTTATTTGCAATAGGATATGTCTTACTTTGGAAACAAGGTGCTAATCCTTCTCTGCTCTGTTGTGGATCTTCAAATGTGCTAGCTTCTTCACTGATAGGATCCTTCATATGTGGGATAACTTTCTGATTGATATTTTCAACTTGATCCTATGAAATATTAGATTTTGATGGCCCTTCAAAATATATTGGTGCTTCTTTGACTATTGTATACCCAATGCTCTATTGCTCAGATTTATTAATTATCTTTGCTAATTTTAAGATATTGTGCTCCATATTTTCATACTTGATGTCTTCAATCTACTAGGAGGATGTTTATGATTTTAATGTTTTTTCCTGATCAATTTCAGATATGTCAATAGATTTTGTTGTTCTTTGATCATGTGTAAAGATGTTAAGAGTAGGTCACTCTTATTCCTTGTTTATGATATCAAGATTATGAGACTCTTATTTTGGATGAAGATCATCTATATGTCCATTAGGAGTAAGCATCTCATGGGTAGATGTATGTGTGCTTGGTGTATGGATTTGTTCTTCTTTTGGAAAACCTTGGATGTCTTGGACGATATCTACCAAGTCATTGTAGTATTTTGATGATAAGGATTCTTGATCTTGACTTTTGGTGGTATTATCTTCGATATGCTTTGGTTTGTGCTCTTGACATGGATCAATTTCAAAGAAAGGATTACTTGTAAAGGATCTTTGTATTTTCTCAAAATGTGGGTATATGGGTGATAGCTCTTGGCTTAGATTTTATGTATTGTGTATAAGTGTGGGATTAAGAGTCTCTTGAATATTAATATGTGCTGCCATGAGATTGGATGATGTCAATATATCTTGGACTGGATCATTGCTAGACTTGGGTGATTGAGTTTGATCATGCTTGGGATTAAATTCTTGATGTATGTCCTCTTGCTCATTGGATTATGTAGAGATATTGTCAATGTGATCAGTGATAGATAGCTCTTGATCATTGTTTTCAACATTTGAGTTTGAGATATTGTTAATGTTGTCATTGGTAGATGGATCTTGAATGTCATCTTCAATAGCTATTTCTCCTTGATCAATGAGGTCTTGGACGAGATTTTTGAGTGTAACACATTTTGATGCATCATGACATTTTACTCCATGGTATTTACAATAGATCTTGTCATCATACCATGGGAATTTGATGCTAGGTTCACCACTTCGTGGTAGTTTTGGAAGTGTGATAAGTTTTGCATTGACTAATTGGTTTAACACACCCTCAATTGGCTCCCCTAAAGGAGTGTACTCACATTTAGCAATATGGTTTGATTGTAAGGTTGGTTACAGTGGAGATAGATTTTGAGATGGAATTTCCTGATTTGAAGGTTGATATTGTTGATGGATTTGATTTTGATTTTGTGACCATTTTCATTGATTCACTTGATGTTTTGGTTGATGATTTTGTTGTTGATATGAATCAATGTTTTGATGATATTGGAATTTTTTTTTGGTGTAGATATTGAAGTGTTTGTGGAATGATGTTTGTTTGTTGTGGATATGCAATGTTTAAACGTTGAACATAGTATTGGGGATTCATTGTATTTTGATTTCATTCAAGTTCCTTGATATTTTTATTAATTTCATTTAGGGCAATTTGATGTTCAAGTAATTGTTGATATCTTAGAATTATGGGCGAGGGAATAATCTAGGTTTGTTTGTTTTGATTATGATTTCCAAGAGTAGGATGGAATGTTGAGAATGGATGAAGGACTATATGACCTATCTGGGTTTCCAATTGTTTTGTTCTAACAAGGATCCTGTAAGCAACTTCGGATTGTCTTTCTATTTTTTAGCAGTATAGAGTGGTAGCGATGGGTTTTGAGCAAAAGTGACAAATTGTGAGCAAGAGCGACTAGTTTTATCAACTGTGGCCTAAAATTTGTCAAGTGCGTTGGATTTTGAGAAGCAAGTGCGACCAGATATGTCAAGTGTAGCCTTTGTATGTTTTTGTCCAATGTGGTGATTTACTCAATCAAAAGCAAGCTATTTTGGCAAGTGCACTAGGAAATTTTCTGCAAGTGCAGCTAGTTTTTAGCAAATATGTTGATTTTGTCAAATGCAATCATTTTTCATTAGTAGATTTTATGGGATAGAGAGAAAAAGTGAGCTTATTTAGCAAGTGCAAGCAAATCTTTGTCAAATGCACTAGAAACAGTAGCAGAAGTAGCCTCTATTCAAACTTGTCTTCTAGTTTTCGTATTTGGCAATAGTGATTGATGTTTTTCTTGTAGTTTTTGGATGTTTTGATATGTTTCCAAATGTGGCAAGTGATACAACAATTTTGGACTGACTCAAAAAGCATGTACTTGTGTGACCTGTATGTCTATGGCTTTAAGTTGTCAAATCACAATACCCAAGCCATAGTTTCCAATGTTTACTTTGAGCCAATGTAGCCTGAAATTAAAGCCTGAATATTCAAAAACCTTTAAGGAGATCCTTAAGGAGTGCAAATATAGGGGTTCTTTTAAAAGCATACACTAAGTCAAAGAGTTTGTGATTCAACAATCATGTTTAGTGTTTGTTTTGATATGTTCATTTTAGATTCAAGCACAATGTTTGATGTTTTGAACATATTTGACAATTTTTCATGAAAAAAAAGTACACCCAAGGGATAGGAACTTCTTCTTAGGTGGGCTTACCTCATGCCTTGAAGAGATGATTTTACATGCAACAAATGGAGAGGCTTTGTATGCTCAACCATAAGTCGAACTTGGTAAGTAACTTCTCAAAAGTAAATTTCGATGCACCACTTCAGAGTATGATTTGAATAAAAGGGTAGCTTCTACAAAAATTTGGCTCTTAGTAACGTTTTGGGATTATTAATTTTGGATGTCTATACATGCGGTGTTTTGCTCAATTAAGAGGCCTCCTAGCTCTTGCATATTTTTACGTATCACACGGATATTGGGGGAGACTGACGTCAGTATAGAACATCACCTGGTGGGTGAGAACTTTCCTCACACCCACAATAATTTATATAGCGGTCTAAAATGAGAGTATTTCTTGGGTCACCTTTGAGTTCTCCAATGCGAGATGTGTCTCAAAAGGCAGGCCCTCTAAAAAGGTATGCTTTGAAAAGAAAGTACAAAACTCAAGATGATTTTCATCACCCAAGATTTCCAAAAAGGTGCGAGGGGAGAGGATTGTCACCTAGTTTTCCAGACATGTAAGACACCATATGCAATTCATCACAATATTCTTTTTAAGTGCCTTGAGTGGCACTATCCATAAAAAATGAATTTAAAGTGTGTACAAGATAGCAGTTGTTCTTTTTTAAAGCACCCAATGAAAGTGTTATAGATATCATTCAATACTATAACAAAGGTGCAAAAAAAAAGAATGATTTGTTCATTTTTAAGCTCAAAATTTGAGTGTTCCTAGATCCTAGTCTTACTTGGTCAACAAAAATGAATTCGATCATGCGTTAACAAAAAGGAAATCCTTTGGTCAACACAAAGAAAATCAAACATTCCAAGTATCAATTTGAAATTTTTAGAGCACCAATTGAATTGTTTGTTTGTGTTGTTCTTTCTATGCACCAAATTTGAAGCTTTTTCTAATCTAGAAATCTTTGAAATGGTTCATTTTTAGAGCACCAAAAATTGGAGTGTTCGTTTGTGGGGTTCTTTTTATGCATCAAATTTGGAGCATTTTCTAATCTAGAAAGCTTTGAAATGGTTCATTTTTAGAGCACCAAAAATTGAAGTGTTCACATGTGTTGTTCTTTTTATGCACCAAATTGAAGCATTTTGTAATCTAGAAAGCTTTGAAATGATTCATTTTTAGAGCACAAAAAATTGAAGTGTTCGTTTATGGGGTTCTTTTTATGCACCAAATTAAAATTTCTAATTTTACGAAAACTTTGACAATTAAAGCTTCTTCAGCCGTTCATCTTCCCTGCAACAAAAGAGCTAATCATTTCTCATAAATCTATCAATCCTACATAGACACATGTTAGTACTTGTCACACATTCAAACCAAACACCTGCTAGCATTAAAAAATCAAAATTCAAATTGCAGATCTCAGACACAGGTTTAATAGAGCAAAAGCACAGAAAAATAAGCAAAAGTACCCTCTGTCAAAGAGCTAAGGCATTGAAAAATGTCAAGATTTCCCTCTATCAGAAGACAAAAGCGCTAAAAAATGTCAATAACACAAAAAATAGGGTCAAGTGTGTTGGAAACAGAGTCAAGTGTGCCAGTTCTTTGAAATCAAATGTAAAAGTTTTTTGAGACCTGTGAGTGAAGATTTTTCCATAGTGCCTTCAAGACCTATAACTTCAAAAGTAGCTCACAAAATCATTAGTTTTGGGGACCGGGGTCCCATTGAGTGTGCCAAAATGTGGTGAGGGGGAAAATCTAAGAGCGTAAACAAGATAATTACAATGAAATAGAAGCTAATCTAAATAAAAAACACTAATCTAGTTTTATTCCTTCACTCATGAAATGACTTTCTAAGCTATTGAAAACACACAATGAAATCCTATGATTATCAAAATGAATTCAAAACAAAAGAAAAGTTACCATCCCATGTTGGAGTGTTTTCGCAAGATGTTCGGGTTGTTCATATCACTGTGAAGCCTCCATTGTTGTGTGCGAGAGCTTGGAAGAATGATGCATGTGTTGATTGAAGAAATGTGTTGAAGCGTTGTCAATATTGGTTATGATCTCGACAATACTTCATTGTGCAAGATAGGTTGATTCTTCAATCCTTTTTTGTGAGGAAAGAGGTTTGTTATATAGAATTTGTGATTTGAAATGGATGATCAGGATCATGTAGTAGAATATCTTGATCGACGGTCTAAAGATGTTGAGAGGATTTAGACATGAATAATCCATACATAATAGATTACATGATTAGTATGATTGAAGAAAAGATTGAATAATCTGTGGGATTGAGAAATAGATTGATCAATCAGGAATATAAATTGATCAGTTAGGAATACATTGATAAGTGAGGCATACATTGAGAAATCAGGGGATCATAATTTACTCAATCAGGAAAGTGGTTGAGAATGATTATTTAATTGATTTAATTAATTCATTCATTTTGGAGTTGATCGTGCAAATCAAGTTTGGCTTTTGCATTACTTTGATTTGATTTTTGATGATGATTTGAATAGTTTATTCAAATTATTCAAATTTGGAGGAAAAGTGAGTTAATTAAATTATTATGATTTAATAATTCAATTGACTTAAGGGAATAAAGTGATTTAGCAATGTAATTAAATAATTGGTATTATTTAACTAATCAAGATGAATTAAAGTTAGATTAAGACTTTATTAAATAAATGTGATTTATTTAATTGGTCAAAATGATAAAACGTGAATTAATTAAATGGTGTCTTATTCAATTAGTAGCAGAAACATGGTTTTAGACTTTATAAAATAAATGGAATTTATTTAATTAGTCAAAAAATGATGAAAAAAGGTGAATTAATTAAATAATATGGTATTATTCAATTAATAGAAGAATTTAGGGTTTTTGATGCAATTGATGTGAAATGCAGTGGTATTCGATGATAATGATGTCGATGATGTGAAAATGTCATTTAGTATGTGTGATAAGTGTTAGGTCAATTTTACATGTCTACAAAAGGTAGCTCATTGGATATAGTAAAAGAACACAAGTATCTTGGGATTGATTTTCAATACAAACTCAGTTGTGAGTCTTGTAGGGAGAAAATGATACAAGGAGGATGGAAAGCTTCTTACGTACTTTAGAACAAGTGCAAAAAACTAAGCATTAGGATTGGAAAACCAAGAAAACCCTTTTTGGTTTGTTAGTCATGTTGGTTGTCCTTTATGACTGCAAAGTTTGGAGAAGTAACATGTCAAATTGCAATTGGAGATATATTCAAGGAAGTCTCAAAGTCAAAACCATATTCCTTTATGAGATTCTTTTGGTTCCATTGGAGGCATCAACAATAACCCAACTACTAAGTTATTTAAAGTGTTAGTTTTAAATCAAATTTAACATAAAGTAGAAAAGTAAACATAGAACAATGAACACATAATTTTATCCCGGGAAAACCCTCCTACTCAAGGGAGAAAAACCCAACAATTTATTCACTTATAAATTAGAAATAGAAGTGCAGAAATAACACTGAGAATTAGGCCCTAGAAACGTTGAATCTCATATAATAGATCAACACTTAAAGATAGTGCAAATTCCTCAGATACATAAAAATATCAACTCTTCTTCTAGAAGCAAATCTGCTCCTCTTGAATGTGAATCTGCTATTGAAGGAAATTGAATTTAGAAATGGAATGAATTGATTGCCTAATGTGGAGACTCTATCTCCATTATATACCAAACTAGGCAAGCTCTCATCTTGAGCTGACCTAGAAAACATATTATTTGTAATAGAAAGACCGACTTGCCTTGAATAAATTATTCTTTAAGAAAAATACCTCTCGTCGCTACAAAACACTAACACTCCCTCTTAGCTAGGGAGGTATTCTCAAATATCTTCGTCATGGAGTCTCTCAACATGACATCCACAATGGCTACACCCAATTGTGGAAAACACAACTTAGTCTCAGAGATGTGATCTGTACAAGGGATCTAACCTCGTATTTCTCTGTCTAAGAGAAATATACACTACAAGGGCTTTCACCTCATATTTCTCTATCTCAAAGAAATATACACTACAAGGGATTTCACCTCATATTTCTCCATCTCAGAGAAATATACTCTACAAGGGCTTTCACCTCATATTTCTCCGTCTCAGAGAAATATACTCTACAAGGGCTTTCACCTCATATTTCTCTGTCTCAGAGAAATATACGCTACAAGGGCTTTCACCTCATATTTCTCCATCTTAGAGAAATATACATTACAAGGGCTTTCACCTCATATTTCTCCATCTCAGAGAAATATACATTACAACAAATCTTAATGATGCTATGACTCCCTCTAGAGTTGGATTGCTTTACTCAACACCATTTTTGACCTGCCATATTTTAATCCTGATTTCAGAACCTTAATCCTCTTCCTGGACATGATCTCAACTTGTGCCTTGAATTCTTGGAATCTAACTCCCTTTGAATGGCAAGAGTGTAGTCAAGGGATGAATCCATATCCATTGGAGCCTCCTGCTCCTCACTGACTATCTCCATGTAACATCCTTTAGGTCACCTAAAGGCTACCTCCTCTTCAAAGGAGACATCCTGGCTTATTTCAAGCAAGGCATTCAATGATGCAATAATACCAAACTATTCAACTAGTTGTTTGTTGCAGTAGTAGTCTTCAGTGAATAAGCAGTACTTCATCAATAATCTCCAAGAATTAGGTAAATAGTGAACTCTATACCTGTAGTAGATCTGAACTTGTGGAAGAATCGGTCTCAAGTATCTTGGATTTGATATTTGTTTGAGACACCCATTTACAAAATGCCTTTATGAGCTCCAATATGTAGAGGAGCCCAATCATTGTCATCTCTTTCATGATATTGGGCATCAACTACCTTCCTCCTTTGCTCCGCCATGAGAGAAACTAGAGCAAGCATTCAAGTGCGAACAAACATAATGTCTTTCCCTTCAAGCTTTGTGAGATAGGGGAACAGGGACATGTGAACATAACTTTACTTCAAAAATTCCCTGAACAAAGGATTCCCAAGATCCCTTCCTTCCCCTTTCTACTCTCCCTCAAATGCTTAAACCATCATCGACATCTAAACACCAATCTACCATCTTTTCTGCCCTTGAAATCCTTATGCAATCTTTGATAATTAATCCATCATCCTTTTGCTCCTCGATCCATCCTGCATTTTAAAGAGATTAACAATAGTTCATAAAATCAAACTACCCCGAAGCATGCAGTCATATAGAAAATATCATTAGATGGAACAATTAAAGGAATGATACATAATAGAACTTATCTTTGTTGATTCATAATCTCCTTAAATGCTGCACTTAAATCCTCTTCAGGTCTACTCTTAACTCTCCTTTAGATTTGCTCCTATGTATGCATCAATTCTCCTTCAATTTGCTCAAACATTCACTTTAGATCTGCATCTAAAGTTTGCTTCAGATCTAGTTGATGCCTTTGAAGAGCAGATCTCAAATTTGAATAAATTATTTTGGACAATCAGCTTAGCTTTGCAATTTTTTCCCCTGGACTAAAACCACGATTTGCATCCAGAATGCTATAGAAGATGCCTCCATAGACAACAAATTAAATAACATTTTCTCCTTAATTGTGTGCCCAAAAATTCTAAAATTACTCCTAGATCGAAATAAATATAAGCTCTCCAAACGAATAAATTCTCCACAAAATTGAATTTATCATCACACAAAGTGATGCACTCAGTAGTAATGTTTCTCCACAAGAATCGCTATATTATATATCCTTTAATTGGCCGCGCCATTGCCCTTGAGGAACCACGACCTTAGGCAGTGTATTTGCCCTTCAAAGGTGCCAAACAATGTACCACTATGTTGAATCGATCCTTCTAAGCTCAAGTATTTCTTCTTTAAAACAATCAGTTCTCTAATAACTATAAATGACCCACAAAAAAATGTAATAGTCAAATCAATATACCCAGAATTTCCGATGATGCTCCTTCAAAATCGTATTTTCCAATAGTTCAAAATATCTCCAATTTGCTATGAGTCAAATTGCTTAGTTAAATATGATTGGATATTCCTGAACCTTGCTCTGATACCATGTTAGTTTTAAATCAGATTTAACAGAAAGCAGAAAAGATAGAACAATGAACACATAATTTTATCTTGGGAAAACCCTCCTACTCGAGGGAGAAAAACCCAACAATTTATTCACTTATAAATCAGAAATAGAAGTGTAGAAATAACACTTAGAATCAGGCCTTAAAAATGCCAAATCTCATACAATAGATCAACACTTAAAGATAGTGTGAATTCATTAGATACACAAAAATATCAACTCTTCTTCTAGAAGTGAATCTGCTCCTCTTGAATGCGAATATGTTGCTGAAGGAAATAGAATGTAGAAATAGAATGAATTGATTGCCTAATGTGGAGACTCTATCTCCATTATATACCAAACTAGGCAAGCTCTCCTCTTGAGCCGACCTAGAAAACATATTATTTGTAATAGAAAGGCCGACTTGCCTTAAATAAATTATTCTTTAAGAAAAATACCTCCTGCCACTACAAAACACTAATATAAAGACGGTTAAAAACATGGATAACCATCACTGGCTCAAAATAGTTGTGGAGGAATAGGGTGTAAGAAGAAAACTCGGGTGCAATATTTAACAACAAATGGTTGAGCAATTGGGACATCAATTTGCATGAATGCCCTAACACAAATGAGGAAATAAAAAAAATATGTGATGGAAAAATGTAGGACTACCATGTGGACAAATCAAATTAGGCAAAAAAAACATACTACATCAAAGAGTTTAACCCAACCTAGAAACATGGTGAAAAAATATATTTAGTGACAATTACTAAGGGAAAAACAAGGTTGTTAATTGTGTAGTTGAGGATTAGATCACATTATCTCAAGTGCTAGACTGAGAGATGGACTATACCTAAAGAAGTTTGGGAAGAAAGAACTTTCATATTTTGTTGTAAGGGAGCAACAAAAATAGAATGACACTTTATCATGGAGTACATAACTTATGAAGATATCGATGCTTAATATGAAAACAACTTGAAAATTAACAGCCTACACAAATTATTTAAAGAAAATAGGATTAACAAAATTGCTAGCTTCATTATCAAAATCTACAAAAATAAAAATAAAAATAAAAAAATCCAACATTGAAAAAAGAGGTTGAAGATAACCTAAAACTGCGTTTCTCGATCCAAACTGCTTGTTCTCGTAAATACCTAATTAAAATCTTTACTTTCAATTTATCCCATAAAGATACATCATGCAGCCCTAATGGAGCCTAGATCGGCTTCTACTAAAATCTACAGTGTGACGCCCTTCGAAGTGACAAGTGGATTGATAATTGGCTCGACAAAATCCCAGTTATTTAGCATATCTTCAAATATGAATGTCATTCTGTGATCCTCACCCGCTGAAGCCATTGAGTCGTACACAAAATGGGTGAAGACAAGAGCCGGGTTATATCCATATCCCACATCCCAACTACCACAAAAAGTAACCCAGAAGAAGAAGAATGGAGGGCAGCCATGCTCTTCTTAGGAAAAGGCCCCTCTGCAACCCTGCAATTCCTTCCAGAAGAACCCAGATCATTATTATATGCCTACAAATCCCAGGCACTGGATGGGCCATGCCCAAGTGGTCAAGATGGGTCACTTGCCATTGATAGGGCTCTGAGAGTGAAGCAGGAGGCATGGAAGGCTCTTGGAGATATGCCCAAAGCACGTGCCAAGAGAGAATTTATTGGGTTGCTCACACAGGTATTTAAGAAAAACAATTTTCTGGTTTGTACTAAAATTAGAATTCTATTCGTTCCCTTTTTGATGTAAATTACCCAATTTGCTGATTTTCCACATTTAGGAAAATAAGTTTCAGTTTTTAAGTACTTATTTAAGTACTGATTGTTTTTTTCGTGTGAAAGTATTGACTTTAACATTTTTCCCTGATGGTATGTTCAGTAATGATACCAGGTTCGTCAGAAACAGTCTTAGGAAGTTTTCATCGAATTTATCCAAGTCTGCTTACAAAATCGTTAAAAACATAAACAATTAAAAACAATTCTTATACATGATAACTTCGAAAAACTTCTGGAATTTTGGCGCTGACCATTAATCTCGACACTATGGCCAGAACCTAGTTAAAATACACAATTGATTCCAGAAGAACATTACAATTCAGGACACTATAGACACAACACTCTTGAAATCTAAAATGTATATAAAGATGTTGATCTCAGGTTCATACATTCTATCAAGGTTGTGCAAATGCTTTCTGGCTAAAACTGTGACAATCTAGTGAAAAATCAACGTTACTGACTGTGCCTTTTTCCCAAAAATATTTCACGGTTTTTATTCATAAGTTATATGTACATAAAGTTGTTACATTTGATAAAATATTTGTGTAAACAAATTTTATGTTCTTTCTTAAAATTCACCTTCAATACATATATTTTTTCTTATATATTGAACTGAAAAGATTTGTCCGCCATTCGATACTTGTAAAATGATTTCCTGTTCACTCTGAGGCAGGTGTTGCCTGAGTGGAAGGAGTGGTGTAAAGATAATGTGGAATTGGTTGACATGAAGGAGGAAGATACTGATGGGGCTTCTAAAATTGTGAAGGAGTTTATGAAAAGGATTGGCTTGAGGGCAAATCTGTGAGTATATTTTGCATATCTTGTTGATTTGCATATTCATGATTCACTACTGGATTGGACCGGTATTTTGAAATATGCTTTTTAGTTTAGTTTTTCTTTGCTTTAATTTATCTTGGGTTGGTTTTGGAAACCATGTTGTGTTGCATCTTCGTAAAACCGTTATTCAATATAAAAATAATTGATGTGCTAAAATTTCTGAATTATAACTGCCTAAATTTTTTTTATATCAACGTTTCGGATCCTACTCTATGATCCATCATCAGGATGATATACAGCCAGAGGATAGGATCCAAAACGTTGATATAAAAAAATTTACGCAGTTATAATCCAAAAAATTTTGCACATCAATATCATGGACTGTGGAAACTTCATGTTAATAAAAATAATTGTTTTTTGATTTTTTTCCTTAGTAAATCTTGGGTGAATTTTGGATGCCATGTTATATGATATCTTTTCCAAACAGTTGGAGTATTCAATATAATTTTTTTTAAGAAATTTGCTCGGTAATTATTTGGTAAGGGCCGTAAGGCTAAAGGTGGCATATAACATGGTGTGAGGTAAGATTGGACCACATTGTGGAGATGTGTGAGCATAGGGGACATCAAAATTGAAATGTATTCTGTAATAATTGCCTGCTGCCTTCACTGCAAACATGTGTAAGATTTGCATCCCACATTGTATTTAAGTTTTAGTATTCTATAAAACAGTTATTAGTATTTTTTTTCTTACAAAAATTGTGTGGGATTATGGGTGTGTCTACAATTCTTAAAATTATTGTCTAGTAATGCCCCGCACCATGTTAGCTCACACACTAATAATGTATATGATTATTTGAAATAGATAGCACTCAACACAATTACAAATAAAATATATTTATGGTATTGGTAAATACTGGGTGAAGCAATTGGCTACCTATAACATGACAGGTGAAGTTTGGACCGTGCATTATGATTTATGAACATGGGTTAGGCTGGATTGATCTCCATAATTGTTAGTATGAGAATTTTTTTGATACCATGTTGCTTTACTTCTTCAATAATGCATTTGATTGTCTCAATCAGGCTGAGTTTTCAGCATAATATTTTTGAGTTATGATTTTTTCTTTTCTTGGGTGAGGTTATGGGTGACCTGTAACATGGGTGTGGAGTATTATTAAATCATATTCTTAAGATATGGCTCAGGCTTGAATGCACACCATAATTGTGGCACAGCAAATTTTTTCAGAAGGAATACTTCCATGGGAACTTGGGAGTAAATTTTGGGTACCATGCTTCTATACATCATAATTAAATGCATTGAATTATCTGAAACAGGTTGACTATTCAATAAAAATATTTAATTTAATCGAAGATTTTTTCTTTGTAAATATTGGGTGAGACTATGAGCTTCCTATAACATGGCGTGAGTTAATATGGGATCACATTCTAAACATTTCTAAACACGGGTTGGGTTCAAATCTACCTTATAATTGTCAAGTCACAATCTCAGCTATGACTGCTAGAATTGTGGATAGACATATTGCGGTAAGAGGAATTTGAACCTGCATCACACTCTTATTAGTTTTCCCATTACCATTACACCAAAACTTCTCGGACAATACAATATTGAGTTGAGAATTAATTCACTTTTCTAATAGAAAAATTGCAACACTTATGGGATTTCATTGCAATGCACCATGGAGCACACACTCAACCTTTTTTTTGTTGTGGTCCACATGGACTGCACTGACTCGATATGGAGAGTCTGGAAAGCATGTCCTGCAATTGTATCACTTTAATATAACATTCCCAGTGGGGCTGAACTTTCTCAAAATGTATCATCATGGTAATTGCTTTGCCTGGCTACTAGACAATTACCCACTGGACTGAGATTGTTTAAAATTTTAATGATATTCCTTTTGTAAACTTTAGCAAGGCTCACCACTGCATGAACTTTTCAGATTAAAATTTTGAGTAGGTTTTGGAGTGGTGAGACTGAGGGTTCAAAACTTCAAACTTCAAATATATGCCCTGCAGCTATTTTCCAAAGGTCTGGCCTTCTGTATATTTTCCAAATGAGCTGATTACATTTTAACTAGGTAATCTATAAAATGAACCATAAATACCAAAGGCAAATATGTACAGGTGGGACTAATGGCATTTTACTGTTCTTGATTCTTGGATGGGATGATTCCATAAGTGAGTAACCCTGGTCCCGAGGATCATGCAGTCTCAGGCAACTGTTGCATGCCCCAGTCTAGCAGGTTGACAATTTCTACACAGCCAAGTTTTAGACCTAGATGCTCTATTAAGTCTGGGTTAGCATTTGGGTCCTGAACCATGCTGAATGAGCTGACAATGAAGGGCCCATTGATGGAACTTACAATATTCTGATAATCTTTCAAGAGGATGCCTTCACAGCACTCCTGTGAGTAAGTTTTGAATATTTTGTTGTTTTTATAAGTTCTGTAGAGAATGAAATATTACTTTTAGGTGAATTGTAACATACACCCACCATCATTGCAATGCACCATCGATCATAGAACACCTTTATGTTTAGAAGTTAGAATCCATGTTGAAAAGGTTTCCATTCCATCATAATGTTTTGATATCTGAACCTATGCTTGTTTGGGTGTGGTCTACATTAGTAAAATAATAAAAAGCATTAATTTAGGGTGCAAGTCTGACAGAGCTGAACTTGGGTTATTATGATGTCAATTTCTTTGCCTTGCTGCCAGGTGATGGCCAGCTGGACTAGGATGGATTCTTCTCTTTCTGATATTCCTTTGGTTTAAATTCAGCATGACTGTCTTTTCTGCATTCATTTTCTAGAGCTAGATTTTGATATGGGGGAGAAGTCATGTGCCCTGCACGTATATCTCAAGAGTCAGAAGCATAAAAGGCAATCGGTTATAGACTTCAAGTTTCCACAATTCATAACGTAAAAGTGATTTATTGGAAATTCTGATTTTCCACAATTTCTAGATGAGCACATTGCATGTTAGCTTCAGGATATTCAAGATTTCTAATCAGAATGTTTTTTCTTTATTCTAGATAAATTTTGATTTTTAACACTCTCCCAGCATCATTGCAAAGCCACTGGATATACATTGCCAAACTTAGTGCACATTTTAGACTTATAGGTCATGCCTTAGAGGTTTGTATTCCACCCATTGTGCCAGGGATTTGCACCTAAGCTTGTACAGGTCTGTCCAGCATTAACACAGCCACGTTTGTATGGACAATGTGCTCAGCAGGCCGGGTATGAGTCATCATTGTGGCAGTTACACCTTGCCTCTAGATCATGTCCCACATAACTGAAATGAGGTTAATATTTAAAGATATTCCTTTCCTAACTTCAGAAAGGCTCCCTTTTTGCTGGGTAGACAGAGGGCTCAAACATACGCCTTCACTTACTTTTCAAAAGCATGGTCTGGTATGGGTTTTCATTCATCCTTATACCATGTTAGCAACGGAAATTTATAACTTGGACACAATATGCATGAGATACAGAAGTGAGACTATTGGTATTTTACAGTTCTTATAGCCTCTGCAAATTGGTGCGCACTCCCTTTAAGAGAATAGCCACACAGCCAGATTCTTTACTAAGATGCCATGATGAGCATGGAATAGCTTTTGAGTTCTGAGCTTGACTCAATTCTCAAAACAGAAATTGAAGACCAGCTCAAAATCAAACTGAGGACTGAAAAGGACTTTGGGAAGCCTAAATTTCAAAACTGAAATATCCCATAGATTATTCAAATGTCTTATTGGGGTCTTTGAAGAAAAGTATCTGGATATGCTTTTTCTGTGTAAAGGGATTCTTTATTGTTTCTTTCATCGTTTCATGTGATTGTTTTCTGGATCTGCTTTAGGTTTGAATATTGCAAATTAAGTATAAGGTTTTGAAGGTAGAAAGTAAGTTTGTCAAGGTCAATCATATTTTATCAATTGTATCACAGGAGCTATGTAAGAACTGCCTGAATTTGTGTCTTTCTCTGAAATCGGATAAAGTTATTGTTAAACCATATGGCTCCAGTGGATGTCATGATCCTAATGCAAGTTAAAATTCATTGCTACAATGGTTTAGAGAGTTCCAATCACTTTATGTTTCATTCCACTTCTTGTTATATAAAAAAATTGGCTTCATTTATCTGAGATGTGATGGGGACCATTTCCCACTTCTATTCAAGCTCTCTTCATACTCAGAATTGCGAGTCTTCCCTTATAGTGAACTAATATGTGTATTTGATCAAAGAAATAACCAATTTGAGGAGGAGAAGAAAAGAATAAGGCACAGGTTTATTCAGGGAAGATAAAACAAGAATAAAGTACAAGTATATTCTAGGATTGATCAAAGCAAATAATGCAAATTAAAAGCTTGAATTTAGTTTATAAGAATAAAGCAAATGAAGCTATGCAAAGACCTAAGGCTGCTTTGGAAGGATAAAGCAAGGATGGCTTTCTCTACAAGAAGTCTATTTTTTGAGAGTCTAAAAGTGGAAGAGGGCTTCCTAGTTTATAATAATTGCAAGACTTATTGTAAGAAGCAGTATTTTCTTTAAACAAAATTATGAGATCCAGGTGGGCCAGCATTTAGTCAAAATTGATAAGAGGCTCAAATTTTTCCTTTCTGTTTTTGGTTTACAAAGTTTTACTATTTTTTATAGCAGAATGAGAAAGTTAACTATTAATCATTATTTTTGTCTCCAGAAGTTTTTATTTTAGAATTTGTACACAATTTCTGCTTCCAGAATTTCTAGAATTTCTTTTGGTTTGTTTCAGTGCTATCAGCACTCATCAGTGAGATTTTGGTTTGGTAATTTAGAATTTTATTTTATTTTCAGATTTTTAATCATTTTGGTATTATCAAAACTCAAGATTTCACATTCCAAAAACTTATTTTCTAGGTGCAGAGTTTTCTCACTTTATAGCAAAAACTTCTTGTTATGAAATCTACATTGGTATTAGAGCTATGATACTCTTGATGTATTCAAATTAGGCTAGATATCTTGTTTTTTTCTCACTAGACTAGTATCATCCTTGTTAACACTAGGTCAAATTTACTAAGGTAGTGTGTTTTAATTTTTTTATTTAATATTTATGGCAATTACTTATGTGCTCATGCCATGTGTCATTATGCACATGTTTATCCACAATCTACCATTAGAGTCCCCGCCTATCTTCACCTACTACTTTCTATTTTTAGCTTTCCTCTTGGTCTACATAAACAAGGGCTTGTATGTACATTTCAATCAAGTTAGCAATCATAATTCTAAACAGGTGGTTTCTATTTTTGATCTTGTGTGAAGATTGCGTGGACGGTTTCTTGGTCTTGCAGAACCTAGGAGTTAGGAATATTGCGCTATTCCTACATGGTATCCAAGCACTTTCATAAAGCCCCTTCCATTTGTGAGTTTTTTCTTTTGAGTGGTGTCATGTTTTTTGCAAATCCTTTGTGAAGGAGGCCCACTTGAGATTTGTCACGTAGATCGATTGAAATGCAAAAATCCAATATTTTCTTGGAGGATTTTAGAGCAAATATAAGCTCACCAACTTATTCAAAGCAGCTAAGAAAGTCAGATTTGCCCTTTGTTTTGTCTGGTTTGGATACTTGGATATTGATTTATCAAGTTTGCAAGTTTGTTAGGTTTTCTTTTTTGTGTTTGGAGTCCCCTGCAGCAAAACAGACTATGCCATTGTGTTCAAAAGGCCCAGATACATATAGATTGATCGTCTAATTGTCCAAATTGGACAACTTTTCTGGAAGCCCTATTTTTTCCCTCGTGTACAATTGTATAAACAAGTTTTTAAAAAAATATAATAAAAAAATTAGTGCCAACACCACCAATGCTTAGCATCTATGCTGCCCAAGTGCTACACCAGCTGGGACTAGACCAATGATATCTTAAGATTGGTGCTAGAATATTCCTCAAACAAAATAATTGTTCAAAATATTCTTTATCTATACCAACTTGCAGGGTTAGTGCCATGCAAGCATAGGGCAGGACATGTTACCTTGCCACATGAGCATATGATTGCCATGGCACCTGTCATGTCAACATATGAACTATGATGTCAATCTGCCATGTTCGCAATATAGACACCATGTCAGTTTGCCATGCTATTAGTATGAAGACCCCTCTTTTGGCCCTTCTTGAGCACTTTACATAAATGGTCATATCATTGGACTAGTAGGCGTTGGAAAGCTGGTCCCAAACTTTATAATTTGAATGTCATCTATTTCTATCTCTTAGTTACATTTGACACAGCTCTTTGGAGGTCTTCTTTGTGTTTGTTTTTTCAATCATAGGTGACCTTTCAGCTTTTGGTTTTTCCCATCATCTTATTTCTCGTTGAGCTGAATTTTTGAAGTGAAAAAATATTGTACTTGTATATTTGTACAACCCAAATCGAGGATTTTTAAATATAGGAAAATACAATTTTGTTGGGGGCATCCTTTTTCCCTTGGTGATTCATGTAATTCTGGTTACTTGTACTTGTTTTAATGGCTGATTTGAAGGTTCCAAAGTTGTAAACTCCACATAATTATCACACATGGAAATTAAAAATGCAACAACTATTGCAATCTAAGAGTTTATAGCAAGTGATACACAGTACACTCTAGAACCCACTAAGAAATTTGAAAGATTTGTTTGGCTTAACAATAATGATGAAACATTTGGTCTTGTTGGGATGAATGTTCTTGGGAGTATGTTGTCTCACATTTAGGATTGTGAGACACCGCATGGAGCATGAGACATGTTTGGTGAAATCAATGGATTTAGTACTATTCAATTGGAGACAAGATCAACTTCCATAATACATAGTTACTTTCTCACCATTGAGCATTGCCTTGCAAATTCGCACGCAGTCGAAAGTATAGGGTAAGGACAAGGAAGTTACTCAGTTGATCCTTTTGATCTTGTCAAAATTAAAGAGTCCTTTCGAAGTTTTTGTTGCCACCTACACATTCTACCATGGATTCCTTAGTTATAGAGTTAGATGCCCTCCTTTGAAACCTTTTGTGAGCATTTTTGATCTATAAACTCCTAACTTATAGAATTTAGAAATCAACCAAAATTCAACTACTTTCTACTTGCTTGCAAATGAAAGTGCAGGTTATTTAGAGAAAGGATTATTCTGCTAAAATCAAAACAATACTCAAGAGAACTCACAACAGGATTTGTCGTGGACAAACCTCAATGTGGAGGAAAAACCAATTCCTTTGGTAGTGGCAATGTGCCTTGACTACCCTCCTTTATTAATGGCAAAGAGATATACAGAAAGTGGCAAACTTGCCTTCTACTTATGTTAGTTCTCCTACAATGAATATAAGCATACAATTATTCTCAATCCTCTAAACACTGATGATTTTAATTCAAATATACAAGCTTTATCTATAGATTTTCCAATGCCCAATTGTAATAATGCTTCGTGCCCTTATTTCTGATGCTGATTTTTTGTTTTGTGTGTTTGATGTTTAATGAGGGTTTTCTGCTTTTTTTTGTTTTTTTTGAAATATTTGCAAGGGAATAAAATGCGAAAACATAAAGGAATACAAGCAACTATGATACTAACTCCTCCAATATATATTTATTTGATCAATATTCAATAGAACAGGTTATTACAGCCATACCCAAATTAATTGGAAAACATGCAGCTGCTGATCACCACTTTCAGCCAAAAAAGCAACTCAATAATGGTTCGATTCTCCCTCTGCAGGCTGCCTTTTTGATCGTAGATGGTGTGGATGTCTTCCTCAAGCTTGGGCACCCTTCTTAGTAATTTTTATTGAATTTTTTGAAGCCTCAAGACCAAAATCACCCTTCTCCTTGAAAGGCCGACCTGCTGCAATAGAAATTTACTGAAACCCCAGATTGAACCTCTTGAAATCTGATTTATTATGGCTGTAGATAACTTGCAATCGCCTACTCTGATTATTGCAATCTCTGAACAATTAAATCAAACCCTTTTTGTCTTTCCAATCAGCACAATAGAACATCTGAATGATGCCCTCTAGAATGCCAAATTCAATAGGTATTTCATTGCTTCAAATGGCTGCAAACGCTGAAGAAGAAACGTTCTCCAATGGCATGAGGATTGAAAACCCTTGGCTTTCTCTCTCAGACACAAAATTCATCAACAACAATCTCAATCGAATGAATATCAAATAACCTCAAAGTGAAATATATATCCTCTCATGAGAAGTTCGAACTTCTCCAAAAAGGCAATTAATAACATTAAAATGTTATTTATTTTCACCCTTTTAATATTTCACTCGAAACTTAGGAGTTGGCGTCCAATAATTAATTCATTAATTTGGCCCCCTTTTAATTACGTTTTGACCCTCAAGTTATAACATTAACATACCCCCTTTTAATTAATTAATGTTATTTAAGCCAAATAACATTAATTACTCCTTAAATTCATCAACTCTTAATACGCCATTTGAACTGGGGACTCATCTGATGATTCTTCATCCGATCACATGCCTTACTAAAAACAGTAAGGGTTCCACTCTGTCCATGTCTGACTTACTATAAATAGTAAGTTGAGCAAACTAAGTCCCAGAAGCCTCAAACGAAAGCCAGAGCTAAACACCACTGAATGCTGGAGGTGATACAATCCTCATAAGACCCTCTCAACACCTTCATTAGCCTACGAGGGTCACAATGATAGGCTAATCTACTGAATATAGATGTCTCACTTTGGAGGGGACATTACACCAATTGAGTTTTCGTATGCCTTGGGCAAAGATCAAGAGTCATTGGATGAAGAATCAACACCTATATGGTTTGGCTTCTGAGTTTGAATGCCTGTACAGGTTGGTGACTTTGCCGCACCTGACGTACAGTCCTGGACACTTGCACACCCACGATATGTTCCAAACTTTGATGCACCACAATATAGTTTGTGTTTGATAGAGTTCTGCAGCAATGTCAAACACTTGTCCCTGCATTTGATTTCTGTTTTCTGTTCCTATGTTTTGTTACATATATTTTTCTAAATCCTTTTGGATCACACCTCCCTTCTTAGGAAGGCTTTTGGTTCCACAAAAGCTTAATGAGACTTGAAATGAGGAAAGAGTTCTACTTTCTCCTTAAGAGTACCACTTGGCTTGGCTTACCTTCTAGTCTTTGAGTCCAATCTTCCAAGTTTCCTTAACTCTATTCCTTGTTTCTCTTGTTTTCATTTTTAGTTCCACATCCTTATGGAGTACAATTCTTCCTTCCACACCCAAGTCTTCTACAGAGTGTAGTACTTGTTCTTCATTTTCATCTGGCATAGAGGGCTCAAATAGCTGTCGATATTGACAATTGACAAAAGTATATCTTCATGAAAGGAGGAAAATGAAGTTTGTATGCAGTTTCACCTACGGCCTCCAAAAGTGTGAAAGGTCCATACCTTAATGGCTTGATTTTCTTTGCTCATCCTTCAAATTTTTCCTTACCCAAGGAAAGCCAAACCTTGTCTCCTACCTTGAGGTTGTGTTCCTTTCTAAGCTGATCATGCCTTTCTTTATACATTTGTTGTGTTCTTTCCAATTGTTCTCTAACTTTGAGTTGGATTTTCCTAGTCCTCTCAACAAATTTAGATGCTTTAGTCACCTCATTATCTTGTCCTACTTATTCATATTGCTTGTCAACAGTTACATCAGGTGGACTAGAAGGTAAATATCCTAAACATGCTTCAAATGTGACTTGTCAGTAGAAGAATGCATGCTCTATTTAAGAATGCTGAGTGTATGGAAGTGATTCATCATGTCTTGGGACACTTACTATTATGCTCCCTAATGAGCTGTACCGAGGTTCTATTGACCATTTCTGCTTGGCCATCTATTGTGGGTGAAAGGCTATTCTTTTCTTTAGCTTTATGTCCATCATTCTCCACAATGTAGAGCAAAACTTACCAACAAACTGTGTATTCTTAATACATAATGAATTTAGGAAGCCCAAAATGTATCGGTACATTTTGAAAGAACAATTCAGCTGCTTCTTTTCTTGTGATAGGCTTTTTATAAGCCATTAAAATACACATTTTGCTAAACTTGTCAACTACCACAAATAAGTAATCATGCCCATGTCTGCTCATAGGCAACCCTCCTAGAAAATCCATCAAAATACTTTTCCTATGGTCTTGTAGAAATGGACAAAGGCATATACATTCCTTCCTTTCTTGTTATAGATTTGCTAGTGCAACATTATTGACAATGTCTAACAAACCTTGCTACGTCTTGCTGCATTTTGGGTCAAAACACATATCTTTGCAAATGAGCCACTATTTTTCCTATGCTTAAGTGACCTGCCACTTTGGAGGCATGCACCTCCCTCATTAGTAGAAGTGTTTGTGCTCTTGACACACACAATTTTCCTACCTTATAAATTATTAATATTTTTCACCAAAATCTTTATCATGTGTATATTCTTCAACATAAGCCTCCTTTGTGAAGGGCTCCAAGTGAGTTACCATAGCCATTGCTGAAATAGGTGGCCCAGGCAACACATCTGCCACAACATTGTTAGTCCCTTTTTAATATGTGATTACCAAATGGAATTGCTGAAGAAAACCCATCCTTTTCTAGTGTCTTGCTTTTTGTAATTTACTTTGTGCTTGCAAATATTGTAGAGGTTAGTGGCCAATATGTACACTAGTTTCCTTACCAATAAAGCTGCATAACCACTTGACTGTTGAAGAAAAAACCTCTGAATGATAGCATATAGGCTTACCACCTTGAAGCTGAATGACAACAATTGCATGTTCACTAGCATTTGTTAAAAGGAGAATGACTTATCTTATACTACAATGTTTCAATTGCCTTACCATGTTTGTTATCCCAATTAAAGTTATTTCCTTGTGATGCAATTCGATGTAAAGGTGCAACTATGTAGGAAGATGAAGGAATCAACTTTTTCACAATTGTGCAGCCTCTACAAAACTCTTAGCTTTTGAAGTACTGTAATGTCCCCTTTTTAGGATTTCCCTAAATCTTGCCCTAGAATCACAAGTTTAATGGAGTTAGGGTTATAACTCACCAATTAAATGCTTTAAGCAAAATAAATCTTGGTTTAGGTCCTGCAATCATGTAGATAATATCAGAAATATAATTCATATGATCAAAATTCAAAACACATATAATAAATTCCTTATCTATTTAAACCATGTAAAATACATAACTATTTCAAATCTATATAAACTACACAATATCCATAATGCATAGTGGGAGTTTAATTATAATAGGACTTGGAAGTGAAACATGATAAGTCTGCCCGAAGCTATCCATGCTAAGCCCAAGAGCGGATATATCATCCCTCTTGGCCCCAAGTGGTAGACCCCCGACCATCCAACATGGGGTGGCGTACTTAGTGGATTAATTTGTACCTGCTTTCCTATCCATGCTGCCTTTTCCATCCTTCTTATGATTGAGACTCCTTGAATCCTTCCCAACAACCAATCCATGTAGGGATTGGGGAAAAAACTACAATAGGAGGTCCGTAGATTCCTC
The DNA here is from genome assembly GCA_007258455.2 of Sequoia sempervirens. Classification (NCBI taxonomy): domain Eukaryota; kingdom Viridiplantae; phylum Streptophyta; class Pinopsida; order Cupressales; family Cupressaceae; genus Sequoia; species Sequoia sempervirens. Next base: position 668,658,735 of record VDFB02058242.1, on the reverse strand, counting down.
TTTCTAAGCCCAAGGGCGGACACTCACCCCCTTGGCCCCAAGTGGCAGACCCCCGGCCATCCAACATGGAGTGGCGTAATTAGAAAGAAATCTAGTACCTGCTCATCCTACTGGTACTTCCCCCACTTATCCTCATGGTTGCTTGGTGAGAATTACAAACACTAAATATATCCAGATTCATAGAGATTATACATTAACATCATCATTCACAATATACCACAATACTTGCTAAATATAAGACTGCTATGTTCTAAGATGCAAATATATTAACAAATGCTGAGTTCTTCCCTTGTCTACTGAGTGCAGATAATTATGTTCAATCTGCTCCAATCGCCTTGCTGTTAGATCTGTTTTTAATATTCAGAAGACATTGCTTAAGGAGAAACAATTAGATTAAATCAATGAATAATTACTAATAAGGATTAATAATTGCTGCAAGCATCATTATTGCATAATCGTATAATCTATATATATATATATATTTATTTATTTAAACTTACAGTCCAAATATATTCTTGCAGTAATACTTAAGCCAATAGATCTCTTATAATTTACTTCTTCTTCCCAATCTGCTGTTTTATCCAAACTCCTTTCATTCCTTGTTTCCAGTCTGTTGTATTTTCCAGCTTTCTAATTCATTTCCATATATTGATTCACATCTGCTTTCCTAAATGCCAATACATTCCTGAATATGATTCCATACTTAACACCCCTCTTCACAACTTCTCAAAAATGGTTTTTCTATCTTTCCCAAGGGGGTCGATTCCCTACCAATAAATCACAACTTTTTTCTAATCGTACCCTTTCAGACTTATGTTTATTGCTGTACTTAGAATATATTAATCTTTAATATATGGTTGCATCTTGCATTATGTTATTGTTTATTGTTGCATTGAACTTTGCTTGCTAATCAAAGCACTACCTATACAAGATGTAGTCGCTGCTCTGTATTATTAAGAAAGTCGGCCATAATTGCTGTTTTTAGTGTTTTATTTGTATTAACTATTGTACATGCACAGCGCTGCTTTTATGAATAGTTATCTCCTTAAATAGTTCGCTGCCTTGTGTTTGCTTAGCCACCATGTTTTCTTCAATAAATCGCTCCACATGCCTTAATACTTATTTGCCTTATCATATAAATCACTGCATATCTAAATTGCATGTCTTATAAAATTCCTCTTCTTCATCATACATTTGCTAGGCACTCAGGAAGTCGACCAGCATTAAACCAAGTCGTTGTCAATAATCTGCTGCTTTATTTCAAACATTGAAACACCGCTCTTTATTTTTTTTACCAATCGCTGTCTTCTCTTCACTAATTGCTGCTTGCTGTCTTTAATATATATATTAACTTTAGCCGATAAATTATGTGGTCGGCCAGCAAAGTCTGTATTTGGGCAATTTCATAAATATGTGGTTTGACAAGGGTGGTCAGCCATCATGTAAATATAAATATGCTTTTATGAAAGTCTACGGTAGTTTGATCATGGTGGGGACATGACAAGTACTCTTCGATGTAGACCAATTTTCATTGGTTCAACTTTTGGTGGGTCTATTCTTAATTCTCCTTCTCCTCCATCATGCCCTGAATATACCAATGATTCTTTGTCAAATTCACATTTCTTTAGATTGTATAACAGTTGGTCTTTTAACCTTTGCAAGACTTGCTTAATCTGGATTAATTGTTCTAACTTCTTCCAATGTAGCATTGAATATTAAAATATCATCTAGATAGACTATCACAACGTTATTTGTGAATTCCCTTTAAACATCATCAATCTCATAAAAGTAGCAGGCACATTACTCAAGCCAAAAGGAAGTACTGACCATTCATAAAGTCCCTACTTAATTTTGAAAGCAGTCTTCTAAATGTCCTTTTTTTCATTTGCACCAGATGGTAACTAGACTTAAGATCCAACGTAGTAGAATACAAAGCATGTCTAAGTTGATCGAACAATCATCTATCCTTGAGAGATGATATCTAATCTTAACAGTAATTTTATTAAGAGCTCAATAATCTATGCACATTCTTCAAGAACCATCTTTCTTCCTCAACATTAGTATGGGTGACCCACATGGTGAGGTGCTAGGGCAAATCACTCCTTGCTCCAATAGCTCTAATAGGTGTCTCTTAACCTTGTAGCTCTTAAGTAAGGACTGTAGATGCGAGTTGATGTTCGGCATAGGAGATTTTGGTAGTAGTTGAATCTCATGCTTCACCTCCTTTCTTGGTGGCAAACCTTTCAGTTCTCTGAACACTTCTTGAAAAGATAACAAGACTTCATCCAAGTCTTTCAATTTTGAGTTAGTCATTGTAGAAATTCTTATCCCACATTCGTTCTTATTTTTAAGCAAAAGCTAAAAAACTGCTTAGTATCTTGAATTAATTTGATTGCATGATTAGCACTTACCGTAGCTGCTTTAGCCTTGCTGTAGTGTCCTTTGGTTATATATTTGACACAATCCTTGGCCCACTTGTACTTATTAGACCTTCTCATAAATATAGTGTCTTTGATATAAAGATTTGGACCATGCGATCAATATCAAAAGCATCAAGGGGGATTATATCAGCCTTTATCTTATCTATCTATCGTGCATTTATCCCAAATTTTACCTTGTATTTTTTATTTACCTATATCTCTACATCTCATTTAGCCCATCCCAATGGGTGTGGATGTGGATGTTCCTTTGTCTTCAGCTCAATTTTTGTAACCAACTTTTGTAAAATAAGATTACATTGTGATCCTGAATCTAGCAAAGCATTATTTCTGTTATTTTTAACTTGCAACTTCAAAACAAAGAGTTTGTTCATCTCTTCAAGTTCATTTTCATTAGTGGCCATGCATCTAAGTTTGTCATCAATAACTGAAATATCCGTTGTATGTGAGTATGGAGTCCACTGAGATATTTTGTCATCATGTCCTCCTCTTCAAGATCCATGCTGTTTACCATTGCTTGCTGTCTGAATTATGTGGTGTAATCCTGCACACTTTGACCAGCTTTTTGTTTGTAATACATCCATTTTATTTTTTGATCAACCTTACGTCATTTGGGATAGAAATTCCTTCTTATCAACTGTATGAATTCTTCCCATTTACCAACTATTGGCTTATTCTTTTTGTTACAAATTGCAACATATCCTACCCACCATACGAGAACATGATCAATCATTTTTAGGCATGAAAAATTGATTCTTTGACCTCCATTTTTTTTTATGCATACTAAAATAAACTTCCAATTGCTCAATCCATGTATTTAATATATCCACATTAATTTGTTTTTTAAAAGGCTTAAATTCAACTTTTGTTTCAACCTTAAATTAACTTACACTCTTTGCTTCTATATGAGATTCATTTAGAAAATCTTCTCCTTTCATATCATCTTCAACTATGTTATCGGGTTCTTCAAAAAAGGACCCTGTGCCCGCTGTTGGAGCATTTGGCTATGGGAGCGCCCAGGCAACCCGGGTTCTCTGTGGGTCCTTCTTGGGTGCTCCCAGGGTGCTGCCAGGCAGAAAATGTTAATTTGAATCATCCTTTTTTGTTGCAGTAGTTTGTGATCTGTTTTAGCTTGGGTTTCAAATTAATTTCAAAGGTATTATTTCATTATCAACTTCTTAAATGTAAACATTGACATTAATCCAATATTGTAATAACTAGATGGGTTATCGTCAGATCCCTATTATCATTGTAAGTTTGTAATTGTAATGATTTTCATTTGAATCATGACTTTAGACATATATGATATATGACATAATATTGAAATTTTGAACTATCAATTGACATTTATCTTTATCACTACCATTGATCAATGATTCAATGATGAATTGATGACTGATGATTGATGAAGTATACTATATCATACTATCAAATGTATTTACAATTTTGTATATTTTTTATTTTTTGCATATATATAGATATATACAGCCGTACCCAAACGTACCTTATTTCAGGGAAAAAAAAATTGCCGTACCGGCTGTACCCGTATCTCGTACCCATGCCCGATCCTGTACCAAAACCGGCAACTTAGTTTTAAAATAATATAGATGCATTTTATAGATTTCATGATTTTTCATCGATTTAATTAGGTTTGGTGGTTTTTAAGTGAAGTTTCAATTACAGTTAAAAAAAATAGGCATCTGGAGAAGGATATCTCTTGGTATATCTTATATAGATTTGTAATGTCCCCTTCTCATCAGTGATCAACTTAGTAGTTCATTAGCCTATTTCGGAGGCCCGTAGGCTGGATTGTGGTGAAATTAGGGTTTCCTTGCTTGGAGGTTTGTGGCTTTTTTAGGTGTTTACTATTTTTAGTAAATACTAATTTTTGACAGTGGTTCAGTTGTCAGCCTTCAGTTCATCTTTTCAGCTGGAGCAGTTGCTTGTGTTTAAGTTTTGGCTTTCAAAAGTAGTGGTTGGTGAAATAACTCATTTCAAGGCAATAATGTTTTATTATTCAGTTGACCCTCTTGGCCTAGTAAAGTAACTTAAGTTGTTTTAAAAAGTGGGTCATGAAGGGGTACGCCCTCATGAAGGAGTTTTTTATTATTTTATTAAGTTTTGTTGCCTTGAGGTTTGGATGCCACCTTGGAGGAGATTAATTACTTTTTGAAATTTGAAAAGTTGCAAATTGTGGCTCTTGGCGTACCTTGTTGGGAATTTGAAGAGTTTTCTGATCTTCTATAAAATTGAAGCCTTGCTCCAACGTTTGGTATCCATTGTTTATGCTAAAGTTATGCTGTCAAAATGACATTGTGATCTCAACTTCGAGGAAAGTTTACCTGCTAGCCATTTGCCTAATTTCGTGTTTGAAAGATAACACCTAGTTGGCTGTTTGCTGCTTCTCAATCAGACTAGCAAATTGAGCTCATTGGTTGAAGAATTTTGGAGTTTATTATCAATTTTGAGTTGCTGGTTTCTACACAGCTGAAGGTTGATTTTACTTCCAGCACTTTGTATGATTTTAATTTTGTTATGGGTATTCCAGAATATTATTGCTAAGGTTGGGGCGACCTTTTCTAGTGAGTTTCAGATTTTTATTTGAAGTTTCTGATTTTTCCTTGCCAAATTGCCCTTGCTAAGGGCCGTACCATTTCATGGACATTGGGAATTGTGTAAATAAATTAATACTTGCTTTTTGAAGCTGTTTCTCCATCATGGCATGGGCGCCTATCCTTCAGACGTTCATTGCAATTGATTTCATGCCATTCAGAGGTAAATTGGTCAAGTTCTGAGCATTTCATGGTGTTTTCTGTTGGTTGGTCAGAATTTCTAGAACTCAGATTTTTATATCAGATTGCATTAGTTTTCTATTTTGGCCTTTACTTCATCATTGGAGTGTTAAATCATTGATAAAATTCAGTCTCCTTTTCTTAGCATTGTTCTCTATCGTTGCAATACTTGTAATTTGCAGATTTCTTGATTGTAAGGTTGAGATATAGTAGTACTAATCCGACCATTGTTATTGCTGCAATTACTTGTAAAATTTCACATTAAATACCCCTGGATGGTTTACCGCCAGTGTGGAGAATGAATGTTTAATCTCTCTTGTACCCACTGTTAAGTGATGAATCCCCACTCTTGAGTGGATGCCCGCTGCAACAGATGAATTAGCTAGTTTGAAATTTCTATGGTTGGTTATCCGCTTAAGTTTCTTTCATTTTGTAATAAGTACTCCGCCATATGTTAGCACCTTGCCTTCAAAGGGATCTTGAGTGCACATTCTTGGCGTGGAGTTTATCTTCCATTTCCAGTTGTATCAATTTCAGTATTGAGTTATTGATCCTAGGGATCTCTAACCATATGCCCGCCCCTCTTCCTTAAGTGGTTATAGGGCGCATTCTTGGTTAGAGTTGCTTTGATAGAGATTTGGTTTTGGCTGTAACGCTAATCAAATTGACTAAGTGTTGGTTATTGTGTAAAACTGTGGCAAAAAAATTGGTTAGCATGTTTTAGTGGTATCAGAGCAGAAGACCCTGCCATCCTGTGACTTCCAACAGTCAGTTGTCTGATGAGTGGAAGAGAAACCAGACCATTCACCAGAAGTCAAGCCAGAACTCAGCATTAGTTTCCAGAAGTTCCAGAAGCAGAGACATTTTCAGAGGCACTAAGAGAAACTGGTAAAGCAGTGGAAGAAAGTGGGAAAACAGTTGAAATAATGTTAGAAAGTGTTAGGCAAGCTAATGAGGAAAGGGACAAGATAGAAAAAAAGTTTGACAGGATGATTGACATGATGTCCCGATTGTTGTCAAGGTTGGATCTGCAAGCAACTCATAATATCTTGCAGCCCCATAATAATCAAACTGGTGAAAATAGTGGGATTAATGGAAATAACTGTAATGGCAGTCCTGAGGTAAATACAAGAGATAGGATTGTGGGTCAACACATTGCAACCACTAGTGGATCCTCCTCTAGACCTCTTTTCCCTACGTTCACTCCAAGGGAAGATCAACAACTAGTTGAAGCTGCAACACCTTTTGTTGATGATGCACGACAAGCCTATATGGAGTATGTTTCCTTATCTCCTGATATGAGAGATGCTTGGACCTTTGATCAATATATGAATCAAAGGAGTAGGAGAAATGGTGGAAGGAATGAGCAACGTCCTCCCATGATGCCTAGAAATGATTTTCAACAAGCTTTGGGAAAGATAACTTTGGATCATTTTGATGGTAGCAATAAATATACAGCTAGGGCATGGGTGTAGAAATTTGATAACTATCTGTCACTTAGACCAATGCCAAAAGAAGATGCAATTAAATTCGCCACATTGCACTTGGATGGAGTGGCTCACGAATGGTGGACTCATGGTTTGATCACTCTTGGACACAACCTCATCTGCACCTATGATGAGTTTACCAACAAGCTGATTGAAAGATTTGATACCAAGGATCCTGAGCTGAGATTCCGAGAATTGGCGCAGTTGAAGCAACAAGGATCTTTAGATACATATGTGGCTGATTTTTAGAGGCTGATTTTCAGAGATTATCAATAATGGTGCCCAACATTACTGAGAGAAGACTTGTGGTTCTATTTTCTGAAGGATTAATGGAACCTTTGAAAGGATGGGTCAAAGCCTTTGACCCACCTACTTTAGATGAAGCTATCAAAAAGGCTAAGAGCATGGAGTTGGCAGCCCCAAGGCCGAAGTTTCATTCAAAAACTTTTGGTCATAAGAAGGATAAAAAACATTCTTCAAATCTGCCAAAAAAGTTCACACCAAAGATGTTAGAAGAGCTGCGAGAACAACTTAGAAAAGATGGTGTTTGCTACACTTGTCGCGAGCCTTGGGTTAAGGGTCACCGTTGCTATGGAAGAGGCAAAGCACACCAAATGGAGGGCTATTCTGATTATGGATCAGAATCTGATTCGTCTGATCAACAATACGAATCAGCAAGTAGTGAAGGTGAAGAAGCTCCAAAAATGAAGCCTAAGGATGATGGAGATGGTAGTGCTTTTGCACAACTCTCAAGTTTTCAAAAGAATGAATCCTTTCGGGTTCATGGAGTGGTTGGCTCGCAAAGGATTGTTGCTCTAAGTAACACGGGAGCAACTCATAATTTTATTGATGAAGGATTAGTAGCCAAAAGAGGTTTAAAGACTGAAGAATTTGAAGGCTTCAAGGTAATGGTTGCAGATGGCTTTACCATGTCTTGCACAAGAAAGATTCCTAACCTTTCTATGCAATTAGGAAATTATGAGGTGAAAGATGATTTTTATGTGGTTGGAATTGGAGATACAGATGTTGTGCTAGGTATACAATGGCTGCGATCTCTTGGTGAGATCACATTGAATTTGTAAACCATGGAGTTGAAATTTCAGTCAAAGGGGAAGAATGTTGTCTTGAGAGGGATGTCTAATGGGGGCCCTTGGATAGTGTCTTTGAAAAGAATGGAAAGGCTGATCCGGCATGATCAAGTTGAATGGGCTTCTGAGTGTATGGTCCTACCAACTGATCCAGTGGAAGAAAAAAGGCAATATCATCCTGATTTCCAAGCCTTGCTTTCTAAGAAGAGCAAAGTCTTTGGTAGTCTACCCCCTGGGAGACCTCCTGAAAGAGGTTGTGAGCATGTGATTAAAGTAGAAGAAGGAGCAAAGCCTATAATCACCATGCCATATCGTTATCCAAAGAAGCAAAAAGATGAGATAGAAAAGGCCATCAAGGAGCTATTGGAGATGGGGTTCATTAGGCCAAGCAAAAGTCCTTTTGTTTCAGCAATGGTGCTGGTCAAAAAGAAGGATGGCACAATGCGCATGTGTGTTGACTATCACGCATTGAATAAAAAAAAATTAAGAATAGATATCCTATTCCAAGGATAGATGAGCTTATTGATGAGCTCCATGGGGCTATGTTCTTTTAGAAGATTGATCTCCGTTCTAGTTATCATCAAATCGGGATGAGGGAAGCGGATATAAAGAAAACAACATTTAGATGCCATTTTGGGCATTTTGAATTTCTTGTCATGCCTTTCGGTTTGACAAATGCTCCAGCAACATTTCAATCTTGTATGAACAAGATCTTTAAACAACAGTTGAGGAAGCTCATGCTCATCTTCTTCGATGATATCCTCATTTTCAGTAAGTCTTGGGAAGAGCACCTCAAGCACTTAGAAGAAGTGCTTAGCATCTTGGAGGTAGAATGCTTGTTTGCCAAAGAGTCTAAATGTGAGTTCGGGATGACGAAGCTACTATACCTTGGCCACATTATCAGTGCTAAGGGTGTCAAAGTTGATCTTGAGAAGATTAAGGCCATTCTTGATTGGCCTCCTCCAAAGAATGTTTCTCTTTTGAAGGGATTTTTGGGCTTATGTGGTTTTTATAGAAGATTTGTTAAGGGCTATTCTCATATGGCAACTCCCCTTACAGATCTTACAAAGAAATGAGCTTTCCTATGGACAAACAAGGCACAAGAAATGTTTGACAAGTTTAAGCACATCATGAGTTCATGTTTAGTGTTGGCTCTTCCAGATTTCACAAAGCCTTTTGAATTGCAATGTGATGCTTCAGGTGAAGGTGTTGGAGCTGTTTTAATGCAAGACAAACATCCCATTGTCTTTGAAAGCAGGAAATTGAGAGGAGCAGAAAAAACTTACTCAATTTATGACAAAGAGATGCTTGCCATCATGCATGCTTTGTCTAAGTTTCGTCTGTTAGAAACCAAGATCAGATTTGCAAACCGAAAAGACCTTCCATAGAGGAGAAAATCAGAAAAAGCAGAGAGGTTGCAAAAGAATGTGCAACATAATATTATTCGAGAGTTTCAATAATTACATGATAATGATTTGCTTTATAAAAGCAAGATATGCATAACCCTAATCTTATCTTGAGCAACAAGGTAGCTCAAAAGATAAAGATGAGAATTAATTAACCTAGGAAATAAATAACCTAAGTAAAGTTATGCAAGTGTAATTAAATATTAATTACACCAACATGCAAGCCGAAAAGAACAAACACAGAAGAGAAAATCAGAAAAAGCAGAGAGGTTGCAAAAGAATGTGCAACATAATATTATTCGAGAGTTTCAATAATTACATGATAATGATTTGCTTTATAAAAGCAAGATATGCATAACCCTAATCTTATCTTGAGCAACAAGATAGCTCAAAAGATAAAGATAAGAATTAATTAACCTAGGAAATAAATAACCTAAGTAAAGTTATGCAAGTGTAATTAAATATTAATTACACCAACATGCAAGCTGAAAAAACCTTCCACAGAAGAGAAAATCAGAAAAAGCAGAGAGGTTGCAAAAGAATGTGCAACATAATATTATTCGAGAGTTTCAATAATTACATGATAATGATTTGCTTTATAAAAGCAAGATATGCATAACCCTAATCTTATTTTGAGCAACAAAATAGCTCAAAAGATAAAGATGAGAATTAATTAATCTAGGAAATACATAACCTAAGTAAAGTTATGCAAGTGTAATTAAATATTAATTACACCAACACCCCCCATAAGTGCAACTTAGGGAGAAGCAAATTATTATGCAAAGATGAGTCCCGACAACAAGGCCTGATCAAGTACTCATTTACAAATGCAATGATGAGTAGAGAAGGAAAACCCAGTGGGACAAAACCCCCCTACAATGAGATGACTGCTGCAAAGAAGCACTGGAAGAACACTATGGAGTAACATTGGAACCGCAATCTGACAAGCAAGGAAAGATACTTCTGTCTACAACTGAAATCAAAACCGGAATCATGATAATGTGACAGCAGACTCGATGCCACGAAACACTGGAAACTCACAAACTGGAACAACCTTGGAATCTGTGAAGCAACAGTAGATGAAATGATGACAAAATCTAGAAACCGTGTATCTCGATGCCGATGCCAAACTGTGACTGAAACTCTTCCATGGGAAGGAGTACCATGAAGACTCTGGAACATTAACCATAAAAACATGGCCCTCAAACTGAGAAGAATCTGAACCAATGAGGATCAAGAAACATAATCTCTCAACTGAAGTGTGAACCGATGAATCCGATATGTGTCAAGCTATAGCAAAAAAGTGGCCAAAAGAAACTAGGAAACCAAATAACCCATACGAGCTACCAACAAATCATAATGGATATGGAGATCAAAGTGCAAACTACACTCTAATCAGATTTATTATGCAAGAGACCCCCCTGATGGAACTTTATCTCAGTTCATTTATTACAATAACCCAACGATTGTAAAAGGAGAGAATGCTAATGCATGCATAAACACAAAATAACATAAAGTGGTACTGAAATGAAGTGCAAATATTCAGGTTTCACTTTTCTAACTGCCAAAACATCCAAGTAATCTCCAAAAGACCCATTGGGACAAATCTGGAATAACAATAAACTTGGGATAGATACAGAAAAAAGCGCATGGACAGCAAGATAGAGCTCCTCAATACCTTTCCAATGCCTCAAAGAAGATGAAAAACGGAGATCGTGGCAAAAAGTTATGAGCTCGGAAGCCCAAAATGAACATTTGACTTCAAACAGAAAAAACAATAGATAAACAGAAAAATTCTGAAAAATAATTTGCACCATTGGAAAGTGCTCGGAACCAGCTTTCCGGCGATATCTCGTTTTCTCGATTTTGATATCGTATGCCCAAGTTATGACCAAAAGAAAAAAACTGCTCCTTTAGGAAAAATTAGGGCTAGGAGGGGGCAAAGAGGGGCCGTACGGCTGATGACGTCAGCAAATCACATGAAAGAATTTGACGGCTTGGAGGCCGTAGCAAAAACTTTGCCGGAAAAAAATCCGATCATCGATATTCAGCGTCTTATCGAAATATTCCATCAGAATCTTCTTGGTCGACAAAATATTCTGTGCCGGCGGTGGGGTTGACTGTGGGCGCCTGGTCACACATAGGACCACCGGTTGGCGCAGAAGGCCCTGTAAGGGCGGGCGGAGGGCCCCCGATCCTCCATGTGATCGGGGGTGGAGCGGAGGGAGCTACGGGGGCTGGGGGCCCGGTGGTGAATCGGGTGGCTCCGCTGGTGGTGGCGGCGGAGTGGTGGTCGCTCGGTGGCCACCTGGCGAAGCAGCGGCGGCAAAGCAAATTTACATTGGTAGCGCCGAAAAAAAACCAAAAAATAAAAGGTTTTAAATATTTTTTTTAAATTTTTTTTCGAAAAACGAGCCTCGGGAAGCGAGCTGGGGAGGTCGTATGGCCCTCGAGGCAATTTTTTTTTGCCTTCTGGATCAACTGCACCAAAATCGACGAAACGACAGGCGTTTTTAGGGTTTTTGGCCGCTGCGAACGCGATGGTGACCTCCGTTTATGCTCAAATTGCTCCGAAAAATTGGCTACCCCTAGATCTTGCAAAAAAACTCCGAGCTTGAAACCCTCATGGATTTGGCAAACGATGGCCAAAATCTGCAAAACAAAAGTCAATCCTGACTTTCTCCAGCGCTCTGAATCCAATGGTGAAGCCTGATCTGATCCAAAACGCCGCATAGATGAACTCAAGGCATGATACCCTCGAGGAATCCTGAACGAACCCTGCAATGATTTTCTCAAAAATCTGAGAAGGGGTTGCAAATCAAGGCTCTGATACCATGTTAGAAACCAAGATCAGATTTGCAAACCGAAAAGACCTTCCATAGAAGAGAAAATCAGAAAAAACAGAGAGGTTGCAAAAGAATGTGCAACATAATATTTTTCGAGAGTTACAACAATTACATGATAATGATTTGCTTTATAAAAGCAAGATATGCATAACCCTAATCTTATTTTGAGCAACAAGATAGCTCAAAAGATAAAGATGAGAATTAATTAACCTAGGAAATAAATAACCTAAGTAAAGTTATGCAAGTGTAATTAAATATTAATTACACCAACATCGTCAATATTTGATGGGAAGCAAATTTGTTGTTAAGACTGATCACAACAGTCTTAAACATTTTATGCGCCAAAAGGATTTGAATCAAAGGCAACAAAAGTGGGTAAGTAAGCTCCAAGCATATGACTTTGACATTGAATATGTCAAAGGGAAAAATAACATAGTGGTTGATGCTCTTTCAAGAAGACCCCATTTGCAGTCACTTTGTGAGTTATCAGCAGATTGGAAGGAGTTAATTGCTGCTGATTATGCTAAAAATCAGTTTTCAACCAGCTTGCTTGAAGGTCATTTGGTTGATGAAAGGTATAAGTTGGTTGATGGTTAATTCTCTATAAAGGTAGGATCTTTTTAGTGCCTGAATCTAAAGCTTAAAAAAAAGATTTTACAGTCTTTTCATGATGTTCCCCTTGCTGGTCATCAAGGCATATTCAAGACTTATAAGTAGATTAGTAGAAAGGTTTGCTTGGAAAGGGATGAAGAGATCATGAGTTACATAAGAGAATGTTCTACTTGCCAAAAGAATAAAAATGAACATTCTTTTCCAGCTGGTTTGTTGCAGCCCTTGCCAATTCCAAATAAAAAATGGGAAAGCATTGCAATGGATTTTATTACTGGGTTGCCTAAGGTGCAAGGACGTGATTGCATTTATGTTGTGGTAGATAGATTAACAAAATTTGCTCATTTTTATGCTGTCACAACTTCATTTACAGCAGCTCAAGTGGTTGAGTTATTCTTTAGAGAAGTTTTCTGTTTGCATGGGTTACCTAAAACCATTGTAAGTGATAGGGACAACAAGTTCCTAAGTGCTTTTTGGCAAGAGATCTTCAGGTTGAGTGGGACAGTGCTTACTCCAAGCACTAGTTATCATTCACAAACAGATGGGCAATTCGAGATTGTCAACAAGTGGCTAGAAGGCTACCTCAAAAATTATGTTTCGGGGCAGCAAAGAGCTTGGATTAAGTGGCTTCATTTGGGAGAGTATTGTTACAACTCTTCCTATCATATGTCTATTAAGATGTCTCATTTTATGGCTCTTTCTGGATATGATGCTCCTAACTTTGTGGATTTGGTGTTTGGTGATAGTAGAGTTCTACAGGCGAAAGATATGCTTCAATAGAATCAAGACATCTTAAAATCCTTAAAGGAAAATCTGCAACAAATTCAAAATCAGCAGAAGTTATACGCTGATCAGCAGTGTGTTGAGAGATCTTTTGAAGTGGGAGACATGGTCTACTTAAGGCTTCAGCCCTATCGACAATCTTCCCTTAAGAAGAGTGGTGCGAAAAAGTTGAAGCCACGTTTTTATGGTCCATTCAAAGTCACCAAAAGGATTGGTGAAGTGGCTTATGAATTGGAGCTTCTAGTTGATAGCAAAATTCATAATGTCTTTCATGTGTCACGCCTCAAGAAGGCACTTGGGCACAATGTGGTGACCACTACAAAACTACCTCCATTGGATGAAGAAGGACAGTTAGTGTTTGTTGTGACCTATTTCACACATCGCCCCATTGCAAATGGGGACCCTCGCTGGTTTGCTCTTAGGGTTTAGCTTTGAGTAGCAATTTCATAGTCTCTGGTGTTTTGGAAATTTCATGTCAAAGTCTGGAGTCATCACCCGAGCCAAGTTGGGAATTTGGCCCTGAAACTGAACGTAAACGTCATAGAAGTGCTTAGAAGACCCAGTAGATGAGGATCGCCTGTGCTTTCGCTCAATCTAACACTTACTATTTTTTAGGGATTCTGCTTTTTTGCTTTTTTGCTTTTTTCGTTTTTGGCATTTCTGGACCAATCTGGAATTTACTATTTTTAGAAAGTTGCTTTTTGCTTTTTTCTATTTTTAGTAAGTTTTTTTTTTAGAAAGTGCTAGGTCTCGCAAGCAATGGAGTCAAAAGTTTCCACTTTTGGAATTGAAAAGCAGGCAAAAATCAAGCAGAAGTCTTAGAAAATCGAAAAAATCATGAGAAAAGCGCATAAAAAGATGAGAAAAGCACATGCAAAAGTGAGAAAAGCAGGAAAAGGTGCATGCAAAAGCTGAAAAAATCAATTGAAAAATCTCGCCTTCAAGAGAAAATTATTTAAAAATCAAGTAAAAAGCAAGCAAATTGTGATGAAATTCGCCTAGGGCTGGATAAGTGCGCCCATAAGAAAGTCCAGTTGAATCTTTGAAAAGTCCACTTGAAAAATCCATTCATCAAAGGGAAATCTTGGAAAAATCCATTTGAAATTCGTCTATTTGAGAGATCTTGCCAAAATCCGCCTTGTATAAGGAAATCCAGTTGGATAATTCGAAATTCCAGTTGGAAAATGATGAAAATTGACTAAGGCAAGTTAAATTTCGAATTGGACTTCAAGGATTTCAAGATGAAGTGAAATTCCAGTTAGAAAGATGAAAGTTCCAGTTGAAGGTCGAATTTTTCAAGGAGAGAATTGAATTTTTTTCTAAGGCAAGAGTTACCTTGGTAGAAGGGAAAAAATCCAGTTGAAAAGTGGATTAGTCCACTTAAAGGTCGAATTTTCCTAAAGGCAAAAATAGAATAAAATAACTTAAGTTTTATTTTAAAATAAAACTTAGTTGTCAAGCCAAAAAGAGACGCCTTGGAAAAAGAAAAGAAGATAAGATTGCTTTTTTCGTTTTAAAGCAAAAGCACCCAAATTAAGGAAGAGATCGACCCTGGCTAAAAAGGAAACTTTTTATTATAAAAGAAATGCTTGTAAGTTTTATTTTTTCATTATTCACAGGCAAACTTCTTTCAGAAAGGCGTCCTTCTTCTTCCTATTTTCTTCTTGAGCTGCAAGTCGCATTAATTCCAGAGCACAAGGTTGGACTTTTTCCTTCCATTTTCAGGTTTCTCGATCAACTACAGAGTCATAGCTGGCGAATTTACAGAGAGAAAAGGAATTTTTTGTGTTGTTTTGCACAGAAACTTCGCTTTTTTTTCAGTTTTTAAAGTCTAGTAAATTAATTTTTTAAAAAAAATTCCTTGAAAGTTCTTTTAAAAGGATAAAGGCTGAAAAAGAATTTATTTTATTGAAGTTTATTCTCCAACCAGCCTAGGCAAACGAGTTCTAGAATTTTTTTAAATTAATTTATTTAACTCTCCAGCCATAAAATCGCCCTTTTTTACAAAATTTGTGAAATATTCTAACTTCGAGCTTCGTACAGGCACAATGTCTACTTCAAAGAACGTAGGAGGTGGAGTCAGAAAAGCTCAAGTAAAGGAAGTCCTCAAGGAATTTTATCCAGAATCTCAATTGTCCTCGAAATGGAAAAAGGTAGCAGATACCAACTTTGAACAGTTCAACGCGATTCAACACAAGAAAAGGATGTTTGGTACTCAGCACGAAATGCCCACACCTATTGCAACTAACATCGTCAAGTCTAACTTCATCAAGCAGCAGGATTTCCACCTGCAGTTCAGTGCAGTGAGCTAATGGTTGAGTGTGCTAGAAGATACAATCCACAGACAAGATCCATTAGAACACCTAATGGGATCACTTTGGCATACTTCACGGAGGATTCAGTCAGAGAGGTATTTGGTATTCCTCATCGTCAAAAAATGTTGAACAGGACTCAAAAGGAATCACAGGCCATGTTTGATCAAGCCAAAGAATCCTGTATGGACATAGTCAATTCTAACTGGATCAAGGAACCCAAAAGACATCGCTCCAAGTTGCCAAAAAGATTGATTTGCACAGATTTTAAACCAGAATACAGTGACATGATTCATATGTTGAACAGGATCATGGGTACTTCTCAAGGAGCTTTCTTCGAAGTATGGATGTTTTCATATGTGGAGGAGGTCGTATTGGGAATGGAAGCAATAAATTGGGCAAAGTTAATAAGTGATAACATTGATTTCCAGTTGAGAAACTTGGAGAAGACCAAAACCTTCTATATGAGTTCCTACGTAGTTTATATCCTGGCACGGTTTACTAAGTATAGAGGACTGATTTGCAAAGGGGAAGTTGGACTTCGAAAAGATCAGCTCAAAGCATATGATTGTTACCCGCAGCTCCAGTTGCATTACAAGGACAATTTTAAGATAACCAATGACGCCTTCCTTATGTATATCACATGAGTGCTTCAAGGAGCAGTTCAAAAGAGGCTATCTAAGGAGGCTATGGTGATGCTTGATAAATTCGGATCTTGGTTCATCCAGTTTCCGACCTTTACATACATAAGAGTTCATGGATTCTCAGATGCTCCGCATAGACTTCCTCGGTATCCAACAGACAAGATTGTTATGCTTGAAGTTGCAAGGCAATTGGCATGTATAGATTCTATTCAGGGGAAAAAGAACAAACAAGGAGTGGATTTTCCTATTGCAATTGGGAAAATGCTAGAAATCTGCCCCTCATTGCAATCAGCCAAGGCAGCAAGGTTAGAGTTGCAATTTTATAAGTTCGGCACTTATAATCCAAGGTCTGATTATGATCCATACCTGAGAGTTCACGGGAAGAAGTCCCTTCATGTTATGCAGATTGAAGATTATTGGTCTAACTTGGTGGACGAATATGGAGTCAGGAAGAAGATCTGGTCTAGAATTCCAATTGAACTTATAAAAAGGTGTGACTTATTCCCTATACCTGACCAGGTAAAAGACAACGGGGACTACATGCATCCTCAATTTGAACGGGAAAGAGATAAGCCTATCTTGTTGCCTAACTGGACACTGAGTTGACCGATTTGGACATATTGATGAAGGATATTATAACTTATTCTAGGGAGTGGGCAGATAATCAGATCAACAGATTGAGAAAAGGAGTTACTCTTACCTATGCCACATTGAGCAATAAGGAAAGCCAGGAGGAAGCAGTTGGGGAAAGTCTTGATGAACTTTCATGTCCTAGCAAGAGAAAGGTAGTGAGTAAAGACCTTCACACAAAGGAAAAAAAAGTAGCTGACAGAGAATTGGAGAGTAAGAAGCAAAAAATGAGTGAAATTCCATCATCTTCAAGTACTTTATCTATTGGAGTAATGGAAAAGGTGCCCATTGCTGAGATCGAACAAAGCCATGAGCAAGAGGTCGAGTTTCAAGAGTTAGAACAGTTGGATTCTCTCCAAGAGCAAACCCTCACTGAGTGTTTGGAAGAAGGTGATACGTTGATGATTGAAGGCATGGGAGATACTGAGGTCCTTGAAAACAATGAAGAGCTAGGAGATGAAGTAATTTCTGCTTTAAAAGGAATTAATGATGATGTTCAATTAGAGGATGGGATGGAATTATCCACTATCCTAGCTTGGTTGACCGAAAGTTTGATGAAGAAGTCCAGACCACTAGATGAAGTTCAACTAGTTGAAAGCATGCAAGACTTCCTAGAGAGGATTGGCAAAGCTAAAACGCCAAAGAAGCCTAAAAAGTACTCTCAAATTACCAGGAATGATGCAGGATCCCGAATCTTACAAGTTGCAATCCCAAAAATTGACAAGCCAAGAGATCAGATTACTCCTATGGATTATGATGTTACAACTTTGGACATTGGGCCAACCACGATAGAACAGGATTTTTATGAGTTAGCAGATACTTCCAAGGCCATCAAGGAGAAATTCGACAAAACAGAGGAGAAGAAGGAAAGGCTAGAGTTAGAAAATCTAAGGCTAATGGAGTTCATTCAGCAGCTAACAGCCCCTTTGCGCCAAGAAAGTGAAGCTTTTATTCCGCCATCATCCCTTCCTCCGGAATCCGTTGATACTCTTGAAGCTATGAGAATCACAAACCAAGCGACCAGGAGTTGGATCAACAATATCTCAAAACAGATGGAGCAATTCTTAGAGAAATGCGCTCAGACTTATGACAGATCTGCCTTGCTTATAACTGAAGTTGGCCAGATTGAAGACAATTGGGAAGACTTCCAGTACGTAAATGACAAAGTAATACCTCGTTTGAAGGTTTTAAAGGAAGTTTCCCTGCAAATATTAATCCAAGGTGGTGTTATTGAGGAAGGAGCCTCGTATGATTTCAGTAGGTGGTATCATTCCTTATTGGCTAAAAGGAAGATATATGATGGAATGAAGGAAGAATGTGCTGTTATACGGAGTGCAATTGAAAAAATTCAGTTCAAAATCCTCACTTCTCTTGAAGGATTAACAGGGCAAGAGCATCATGATGCAAATGGCTTGGATTTAGAAGGATTGAGGAGAAATGTAATGAATATTTACTTCAAAGAAGTGCAGATTGTTACTGAGAATCAGCTTGATGATATGTCTTCCCTTTTAACCTTTATGGATAACTTTCAGAAACAAGAAGATAGGTGGGAAGGTACTTTTACTCAATGCCTTGAAACCTTGGACGTAATGGGAGTGCAACTGGATTCTATGCCGAGCATATCAATGGAGGAGCTGGATTTTGTGTTAGCAAAATTTCTTGCATTTGTGGCTAGGGAGCAGTCCAATGGGAATTGCATTTTGGATTCCCACTTGCTCGAGTGGTTCGCAAGGTGTCATCATTTTCCATACTCCAAGTGGCTCGTCCTGCTTGTGCCATGTGTCCTTTGAGTTGGTTATGCTTTTTAGGGTTAGGGTTTCTTGAAATAATCTTGGCCATTGATCTCAAATCAATCTGGGCCGTTGCTTTGTAATTGGGGTGCCTATATAAACCCCACGCATTTCATTCATTCAGGAGAGACTTATGAAATTGTTGCTACTAGTGCTATTCAGATAATAATTGGATTCAGAGTTGAGCATTTGTTATTTTGAGAGCTTGCATGGTTTCATAATTTCTTCAATAAAGTAAATTAGTTTTCAGCATTTTTTTAGATGAATGAAAGATTGATAGTGTTGGAAATAGTGAAATTAGTTCATACCTTTTTCAATTGAATGATTTTCAATTTGATGTGCAAGGTTAGTCTGAACTTCGAAACTGTTTAACTTGGATTCTATTACCTATATACGTTGTTCGAATTGATGGTGGTATTGTGTAATAGGACATCATTCGTAAACCCATTGAAGATTGCATCATCTTTGTCTAGTTGTAGTCATTGTGCTTGGCAAAACAAAGATTGGTTTAAATTTCACTGTTGAGCATTTGTCTCTTAAGTTCATAGGAGTAGTTTCGCATAAATCTAGTTTCTAAACCCTTACCCTTTTTCCTTTTATTTTATCTCAAAATCGAAAATCCCAAAAAACACAAGAGCATTCAACGTCAAATCAATCTTAATCCCTACTTTGAGTAATTTACTACACAAGGTCACTTTGTGAAATCAGCATATCACATCATCCATTGAGCTTGTCCATCCCTAAATTTAAGAAACATTGGAATTACTGTATGACCTTTCTAGCAATCTTAGCATACGAGATAGTTTTTCAAGAGAGGATAGAGCGTCTTTGGACTCTTTATTCTAAAGTGCTTGGTGAGTCATAAAACACGCATCAACAGTGTTGATTCCAGAGGAGATTCTTGACACTAGGGAACGTTTCTTGATGAGAAGAACAATCAAAGAATACTTGGTCAGATGGAGGAAGAACAATCAAAGAATACTTGGTCAGATGGAGGAACTTGCCTATCGAAGATGCAACTTGGGAAGGTGAACATATTTTGCAGCATCCAGATTTGCGGTTGCTTGAGGACAAGCAATCTCGAGGGGGGCGAACTGTAATGTCCCCTTCTCATCAGTGATCAACTTAGTAGTTCATCAGTCTATTCCGGAGGCCCGTAGGCTAGATTGTGGTGAAATCAGGGTTTCCTTGCTTGGAGGTTTGTGGCTTTTCTAGGTGTTTACTATTTTTAGTAAATACTAATTTTTGACAGTGGTTCAGTTGTCAGCCTTCAGTTCATCTTTTCAGCTGGAGTAGTTGCTTGTGTTTAAGTTTTGGCTTTCAAAAGTAGTGGTTGGTGAAATAACTCATTTCAAGGCAATAATGTTTTATTATTCAGTTGACCCTCTTGGCCTAGTAAAGTAACTTAAGTTGTTTTAAAAAGTGGGTCATGAAGGGGTACGCCCTCATGAAGGAGTTTTTTATTATTTTATTAAGTTTTGTTGCCTTGAGGTTTGGATGCCACCTTGGAGGAGATTAATTACTTTTTGAAATTTGAAAAGTTGCAAATTGTGGCTCTTGGCATACCTTGTTGGAAATTTGAAGAGTTTTCTGATCTTCTATAAAATTGAAGCCTTGCTCCAGCTTTTGATATCCATTGTTTAAGCTAAAGTTATGTTGTCAAAATGACATTATGATTTCAACTTCGAGGAAAGCTTACCTCCTAGCCATTTGCCTAATTTCGTGTTTGAAAGATAACACCTAGTTGGCTATTTGCTGCTTCTCAAATCAGACTAGCAGATTGAGCTCATTGGTTGAAGAATTTTGGAGTTTATTATCAATTTTGAGTTGCTGGTTTCTACACAGCTGAAGGTCGATTTTATTTCCAACACTTTGTATGATTTTAATTTTGTTATGGGTATTCCAGAATATTATTGCTAAGGTTGGGGCGACCTTTTCTAGTGAGTTTCAGATTTTTATTTGAAGTTTCTGATTTTTCCTTGCCAAATCGCCCTTGCTA
Organism: Sequoia sempervirens; assembly: GCA_007258455.2. NCBI lineage: Eukaryota > Viridiplantae > Streptophyta > Pinopsida > Cupressales > Cupressaceae > Sequoia > Sequoia sempervirens. Next base: position 668,637,911 of record VDFB02058242.1, on the reverse strand, counting down.
AGGGCCATACCATTTCATGGACATTGGGAATTGTGCAAAGAAATTAATACTTGCTTTTTGAAGCTGTTTCTCCATCATGGCATGGGCGCCTATCCTTCAGAGGTTCATTGCAATTGATTTCATGCCATTCGGAGGTAAATTGATCAAGTTATGAGCATTTCATGGTGTTTTTTGTTGGCTGGTCAGAATTTCCAGAACTCAGATTTTTATATCAGATTGCATTAGTTTTCTGTTTTGGCCTTTACTTCATCATTGGAGTGTTAAATCATTGATATAATTCATTCTCCTCTTCTTAGCATTGTTCTCTATCATTGCAATACTTGTAATTTGCAGATTTCTTGATTGTAAGGTTGAGATATAGTAGTACTAATCCAACCATTGTTATTGCTGCAATTACTTGTAAAATTTTACATTAAATACCCCTGGATGGTTTACCGCAAGTGTGGAGAATGAATGTTTAATCTCTCTTGTACCCACTGTTAAGTGGTGAATCCCCACTCTTGAGTGGATGCCCATCGCAACGGATGAATTAGTTAGTTTGAAATTTCTATGGCTGGTTATCTGTCTAAGTTTCTTTCATTTTGTAATAAGTACTCCATATGTTAGCACCTCGCCTTCAAAGGGATCTTGAGTGCACATTCTTGGCGTGGAGTTTATCTTCCATTTCCAATTGTATCAGTTTCAGTATTGAGTTATTGATCCTAGGGATCCTCTGACTATATGCCTGCCCCACTTCCTTAAGTGGTTTTAGGGCGCATTCTTGGTTAGAATTGCTTTGATAGAGATTTGGTTTTGTCGCTAACGCTAATCAAATTGGCCAAGTGTTGGTTATTGTGTAAAACTGTGGCAAAAAAATTGGTTAGCATATTTCAATATTATTAAAGATATATATGCTAGTATGTATATCCATCATAAACTACCAGTTGGGTAGGTTTTTCAGTGTTGGGTTGCTTCTTAGGACAAATTGTGTGTCAAATTAAATAAGTTGTATTTAGTTAATGTGTTGGCAATCATCTCTCCCTGAATATTGTTGACCCAAATCCATATTTGACCCTTATTTGTGATTATAAAATCTTTTATAGATTCTAATTTCTATACATTTTTTATTGAAAGAAACTGTTTATTTACTAGGTTAATTTTTATATTTTAAAAAGACTTGAGAGCTAATACAAAAGCTTATGCAACTTGGAGCCTGGCTAAGTCTGCTTGATAGAAGTCTACCATATACAATCTAGTAATTTATTGTACTTAGCCTTAAGATGTAGAAAGAAGGCTAACAAACTGCAAACAAATTGAACAAGCTTTGATTCTGTGAAGTATTTCCCAAGCAAGGTTGAAACAATGTTCCGTTGATTCCTTATTAATGCTACTAGCTCAGGAATTGCCAAATTATAGAAATTGAATCAACACTAATAAATCTGTGTCATAAATGCTGTGGCAGGAATTGATACATTTGTGGTTCTAGCCTTTATGTATGATATTATGCTTGTTGACCAGGTTTTCCCTCTCACACACTTGCGATCCACTAATCAAACATTGAAGCCACATGCACCTGCTTGGCAACGACAACAGTCTTGATGGGCAGTGTCACCTGAAGTGCACTTGGATTCAAGGATCTCCCTCTTATGCACTTGGGACCCACTGATTAAACATTGAAGCCATCTGCACGATTCTGCCAATGACAACCCCAAAGGGCAGTCTCACTCGAAGTGTACTTGGATAGGAAGACCCAATGCTTGATTCTTGCTATGGAGATTCACTATGCGACCTTGTAGATTAAGCATATGCATAATACAATTGAACAATACCCAAGCACACAGTTGACACAATACTGAAGCTTCCATTAACATCACAAATAATAGATTACATACACTTGGCCACCCTTGCCCAAAGGGCAGCTGAAACCCACTTCTTGCTTTCTACTTGCTCACCTAAACCTGTCCAAAATATGGATTCAACTCCGAATATCTCTCACATGGACCTAAAAGGTTTGTTTTTATAGACATAAGTGTCTCCGATTATTACAATAATAGCTCTTCTATAATTATTTACATGCACATTGCTTCATGTGCATGCTTCTGCTAAAGATAGATTATTACGTTGCATAACCTCTTGCACATGCATCTATTAAATATAGGATTTGACAATAACTATTATTTACAATTGCAAAATTTAATGATAGATGCTTATTTGAATGGTCTCTTTTTGGTGCTAACAGTGCTGCCTGCTCATCAGTGCAGTTTGTGGCAACCTTAACATTGTTGCTTACTGCTGATAAGGGCTATTTTCAGCCTATAAATTTCAGAATCCACCGTATTAGACTGTTGGTCATTTGTATTCAACCAAGAAACCTGGTTGCTATAATTCTAACAAAAATCAGATTTTTGTCCTGTTGATGTATTTAAAGTCCTCAATACTATGCCATTCTGTAAAAAAGCATCACACACAACACACAGCAGAGTTCCAGCAAAACCCTTGGCAACAGAGCCATGTTCCTCAGCTCATCTCAGGGCTGTAGGTAAGGGTCTGATGTCATTTCGTCTGATGGAAAACTAAAGCTTTGGATTAGTTCCCATAACTGCCTTCTTGTCCTTAGGAAACACCCTAACTCCGCATTACTGCACACTGTAGATTGCATATCTACAACTAACACCCCTTGACTGTTGCACATCTTATAACATGTACAGACCCATTTAATTTATATTTTTTTCAGATCTCCTGACTGATCTGGTTATGTTCCTTTGGTGCATTTAATCCTCAGCCCTTTTCCATATGCCGCCACTCAACTGCATATGGCAAGAGACTCTCTATGGGTTTGGGCCAAGAAGCTTTACCGAGGATAAATAGAGACACCATGAACTTAGTGCCAATGGAGTTTTATTCTGCGCTAAACAATTGATAGATTCATCATATGCTCAAAAATGCTTCTAGACAGTCCTTGTTTTGGCACCATATTATTCAATTGGAGTAACGATTCTCCAATGACATCCGTGCATATACATAAATATATAGTGCGTGCATGTACAATCATATATTTGGAGTTGGAATCTGTTATCTTGAGCCGTTCTTGTTACTTATGTGTTCTCAATTTTATGTTAGCGAGTTTAAGTGCTGTGGTCTCAAGGGTATATGGTAATCTGTTGGTTCCGAATTGTCTGGAATTTATTATATTTTAAATTTTTACCATTTGATTTGAATGACATTTTTTTGATTTGATGTCTTTTAGGGATCTAAGAACAACAATTGGAATTGACCGTATATATTTGTTTCCTGTTTGTATAGGTGAGAAGAGCATGGTGGGAATGCTATTTAGGAAGAGTCCGAGGAAAGAAATCTGGTTAAGATGGTCAATCTGCTTTTAATACTAGCATATCTGACGTAAAATATGCATATTTGTTGTTTGGATAATGTCTACCAAATAGGCTTGGACAGCCATGCAATAACTATTGCTGAATGCTCTTTTGTATATTTATTTCATGGTGAAAGATGACATACTTTAATGATCAGCTACAGCTATTTCAGCAAATCTTTTATAAATACAGTTAAAAAAAAGTGTATTTTATCCGCATACTTTCAATTCAAAACTTAAAAACAATTAAATTGCATAAAAATTATATGCACGTCTAAGCTTTGTGTGTTTAGTCTCATTTCTGTGTATCAAATATACAGTAATATCCTAGATTTAATCGTTTCCTTTTTGGAAACAGAGCCGATTCCTTCTGGATTGTGTTTTCTTTCTATTGATTTTTACGAGTCCATGATTTGAAACTTACTGAAATATTAAAGAAACATGTTTCACACCCTTACTCGAAGTAGATTCACACCAGAAGACTGTCAAGAAGTACATGGATGTGCCACATTCTTTTGCATGGAATTTTATTTTTGTCGATTTTTACAAGTCCATGATCTAAATTTGAATATTTATCTGAAATATGAAAGAAACTTATTTGATATCCTTAATCGAGTTAGATTCACACCAAAAATGTTGAGATGATTCTTTACTTTTCGAAGTGGCAGGAACTGTAGAGACACCACAATTGTTGGCTATTTTGCTAATAAAAGTTTGGTAACAATTAGATTATAAATGGTGTATGAAACAAATGTTATATGCAAATCTTGATGACAAGTGAACGGGCACATCTGAACATCTCCAAGATTGGGACTGCCGTAGAGTAAATCCTTTTTTTTAAAATATTTTTTTAAATGAATAAATGTATTATATGATAGTTGTATAAAGAGTATATTATCATATTCTAAAAAATAATGGTGGAATGAAATCACACTCCAAAGTTCAGACAAGGTAACAAACACATCAAAACACATCAAAACACAGAAGCAGCAGCTAAACTGTAAAGCAGTAAGAGTTATAGATTCGGCAGGAGATGGAGACAGGTCATAGCCATCGGCAAGGTCTTTGTTGTCAAGAATTGGCTGTCGATTGTAGAAAATTTTGGATAAAGCTTGCAATAGAACTTCAAAATATGTGATCAAAATTAGAGATTATATATGTTGTATCAAATCGCTTAGAAGAAACAAACTTACAGATTGTTAATATTAAAATATATCCCCCACTGCAAGCATTTAGATCAGCCACAACGAAGATTTTAATTGCACCAAATTTTGTTCAAGAACACTTCGGATGAGTCTCCTCTAAAGCACATCAGATTTCTGGACCTCCACCATGGCCCCAATCCAAAAACTTTTCTTCTGTTGCAACCTTTGTCTCCCTTGAGATTAACTCATCCCACTTTGGATAAGTAGGAGGTATTTTTCCACAGCGTGTCAAATTATGATATTGCTATTAGGATTCAACCGTGTAGTTTCGAGTCAAACTCATTGACCCATGTTTCATGAGTAGTGGTTCAACAAGAACCCATCTCTCATGATATCATTGTCACTTAGCTCATTGCATCACAGGTGATGCTCTCGAGGTGAAGCACTCTTTGGATGCGAGCCTCGGGGGGACCAGTGCGATATCATGAGAGATGGGTTCTTGTTGAACCACTACTCATGAAACACGGGTCAATGAGTTTGACTCGAAACTACACGGTTGAATCCTGATAGCAATATCATAATCATCCCACTTTGTTTCAACTGATGCCATCCACATCAATAAATCATCCAGACACTCTTTTGTTGCAATTGCATTATATTCACATTCATCTTCATAACAACATTTATCAAAATTAAATTTTACCTCTATACCAACTGTGTGGGATTCAAATAAAGGATTATAATAAACCATTTCTCCTTCCGGTTCAAATAATGGATTATAATAAACCATTATTTCTACCTCGATTTTCAGCCTCTTCAGCCTCTTCTTCGGCCTCTTACTCAGGTTCATCATCATCTTCACTCGCATAGTCCAGACTGTAACCTCCTCTCCTTGGGAGGCATCCTCATCTCAGAAGGAAAACTCCACAATCTCTTCAGCCGAAATCTTCTCATTTGTCCAGCCATACCACCAATGAACATGGTGCTTTGTTTTAGCTGTCACATGTGTGGCATTACTCTCTCCCAAGTCTAAATTGCCAAGAAATTCTGCTATAATAAAATCAGCTTCATCATTTAATTCATCCAAAAACATCTGATGAATAGCTTCCACTTCATCAGGACTCAAATCAGTGGCACACGACCAAGACATGAGAGCTTGAGTCCAATCATCCCAGTTGGGACTCTCTTCCATATCAGCTTCGTCACCTTCATCGTCTGAAACTCCCACTTCATCTCGTCTCTTCACAATACTTCTCCATAGCTCCATAAATTCTTCACCGATTTCCAACATTGAGCTTCAGGCTCTGATACCAATTGTTAATATTAAAATGAGCAAATAAACAAAATAGATAACAGGACACAAGAAACACAAATTTTATAGTGGTTTAGCAATTGCCTGCATCCACTTTCAACAACAGGGAAATCTCTTTATTAATTCTGAATTTACAAAACCTAATATTCAAACAACCGCTGTATTTATAAAATGGTCTCCACTTCAATAAATGGAAAATCAGTTTGTGAGAGAAGCTTGCCAATTTAGACAAAAGACATCTTTATCCGTTTTGTTTGAGAAACTTGCCAATTTGAACTTAACCAAACCCAACACATATGACAATGATTAACTTGGAAACCCTAGGGAAAATAACTTACCACAACAAGAGAGCCAACAATTGTAATTATCTGTAAAACATAATTCAAACACAATACAATTATTTTTATATTGCCATCTTCAATTTGCAGACCTCTACGTACAAACCCATATTTCAAGCTCTTGCAGTATCGTCATTCTCTTTCCATGCCTTAGCTTAAATGCAAGCAAGTTACATAGAATGCCAACGGACACCACATCCTAACCACCTTTGGAATGCCAATCATCACACCGTTGAACAAATAAGAGACTTTCATGATTGGTCCAAGTCCTCAGTCGTTGACGACATTCCACCACATAGAAAATAATATTGTGAAGCAGAACAATAGAGTTGCGGTACCACCAAGACTAATATCATGGCTTGCAATAACAGAGGCAACACTTGTATGATTTTGAGCACCTTCTAGATCATTCACCTGTCACATGCACTCCAATAATGTTGGACATAGGATGCGGTAACTATACTTCTGCCATACCAATTTGACCATAGCTAACTCACACTATGCCTTACTGCATAGTATTACAAAATCAAACTCACATTGCGCTATTATAGTGATCAAGTTGCATCGCTTTCCTTATTGTTAGGATCTTACTAAGATTGAACTTCTGCTAACAGGGAACTTTTTACAAGTGAATAGAATATCGCAGTTCCAACACCAACCTACAATGATGGCTTCTTCATTATATTGCTCTCCATTTGGTGGTCGAGTTTCATTCCTAGTACAAGAAATGGGAAGGTGAAGGATATCTAGGAAGCATACACAAATAGATATGCCCCGAGAGTTACTAGAAGATGACGTCACTACAAATGAAATGATGAAACATTAAAAATTATGCTCATAGAATGACGGATAAATGAAAAAATTATGCCACATAGCAATAAGCAACATTGCACAAAGAAAAAAAGTGATATATGTCTAAGGTCACTATACATAGAGAAATGATAATCAAGGAATAGGGATGAAATTGTCAAATGACCTTTTAAGTGTATATGACTACAAGCACAATGGAAGAAGACACATAGTCAAAAAAATAAAATAAAGGAAAATAATAAATGTCTTGTGCTTTGCATTATTTCCAAAATGTGAAGGAAAACAATAAATGACATATGGAAGAATGTAGATGCAAAAATAAGAAATGTACAATTTTGTCATTCTTCATGTATCCATGTACCTAGAAGAATAACATGGGTCCTCCAAGGTGAAATTAGAGTGGTAAAAACACTCACATGAGAAAAACATACTAGCTTGAGACAAAGAGGGCTAATCACTGGATACCATGTACCTACAAGAATAACATAGGTCCTCCAAGGGGAAATTAGAGTGGTAAAAACACTCACATGAGAAAAACATACTAGCTTGAGACAAAGAGGGCTAATCACTGGATACCATTTCCGTCAAGTTGTCTGTGTCCCAATCTAGTCCATGTGGGAGTGGATGACCACTAGGTGGTGGTGGTTCTATGAGAATAAAATAACAATGAGAAACAAGATGCTGAGTAGGAGTAGGAGGAATGATGTCCTCTTGAGAATTTGTTTAAGAGGAAATTGTCAGCGTACATCCACCATTGAACAAACAATGCACACCTCTAGGGAGGGGCTAGTGACTTAGGTGTAGAGTACACTACCAATCTTTAATCCTCATTGCTATCAATAGATGTGAAAGTATTATGATTAGAATATTGGGGTTGAAGAGGATACCCCACACTAGGGGAGTGTGATGCAAAAGGGCTTGGAGGTGGAGAAAGGGGACTATAATTAGGATTATAGAAAGATGGGGTGGGGTAATTCTTGGGTGTATATTTAGGAGGAGGAGAGCTCAACTTAGGAAAAAATTGAACCCATTTAGGTATTTCTCATTGGAATCTAGGGGAAGGTTGGAAGTTGTGTTAGGACTTGCATGTAGAAAATACCAATTAAATGCAAATAAAGATTAAACAGAGGAATGAAAAATACATAAATAATAACAACGAGACAATATTTAACGTGGTTCACCCAAACTCAGGCTACATCCACCAACTAAGAGTCCAATATTATTATCCAGTAAATCGAACCGATTACAACCCGCAATCCTTGCAACTCAATACCGCTACAAATGCTACAATACAAATCAACGAAACCCTAACCTTGAGCCTTTTACCAAGACTTATGTCGGTTACAAAATAGGGTTTTTTAGGTCGACCAATAGAAAATAACTCCTGACACCTTTATAAAATAATAAAAAATTGTGAGAGGTTTCGAGGGTGCTCCCCTTGAGCCCCCTCGGGGGTGTTGCCCACGAGCCCCCTCGGGGGCGCTGCCCCTCAACCCCGCCTTGTATCGTGATAGGGAGCGTGCCAGGGGTGCTGCCCCTTGACCCCGTCTTGGGGGCGCTACCCCCAAACCCCCATTAAATAATTTGGGGGGAAACCACGCCGATAAAAGTGGGGAAAATTTAACCTCCAAGTCTGATTAGGTTCCATATACCAACCAGTTGGTGGTATAGGAGGGCTTGATTAGGAGGGGGTTGATTAGAAGGATGTTAATCAAGGAAAACTCAAGTGGTAACATGGTGGTGACACTACATAATCTAGCCAACTAGTTTTGTTGAATCCATGCCCAAGATGTAGAAGGGGGAGGGTCATCGAGTATGGGTTGCTTTCCTCTATTTATTGTATGGATAGGAGGACTAGAAACAATAAGTCCAGGTCGGGTAATCATAGGTAGAATTGAAGGGGTTAGAGGAAAAAATTATCTCATAATATATTTTTGCTAGAGATTGAAAACAATTTGTAAAAAGTTGGAGCGGGAAAAAAGGAGTAGCACAAATATAACTGAGAAAATTTTCCCAAATGGAAAGGAAGTGATGCTAACTATGGTGGATAGTATGAACCACACTATTATGTGGAAAATTTAGACATTTATGAATAGAAAAAAGTAACTGCTCATATTACAGTGAGCCAATGATGGTCCAATAAGACATGAAAGTAGTCAAAAGTAGGAATGAAACTATGTGTTACATCCAGGGACTTAGGGCCAACGTGAATGGAAAGAAGGATGGAACCCATGGTGAGAATGGAAAGGCTATTGTACATGCACAAAGAATAATCCAGGTAGATCAACATCTTTGTGCAATTGGCGTACATAAAGAAAATCCTTTGTAACTATATCCATCATATTCACAATGTCCACCAAAACTCCAACTTTTTTAATAATTGAGCAAGGATGGAATATAGAGAAGACCATAAATTCTCATAGTCACATCAATAGGAGAAAATGAAATGAATAATTTAGGAATATAATCAACTCAAGGTTCATGAGGTTGAGTTTCCATCACACCCTCCATATGGGAAAATGAGAAATAAGTTGGAGAAGGATCTACATTAGCTTTAGAAGGGACCAACATTAGATCAACACTAGGATGGCTAAGTTGTGAGGAAAGGGAAGGAACATTTGGTTTGGAAGTTGAAATGGTCATTATATGGTCTAAAATAGTAATCCAAGATGTGGTATCAAAATGTCGATGCCTTTTTATTAAGAATATTTTTTTTGTGAGCAAGGAGTAACATTTGTTTATGCTAAAAAATTAATGATCATATTCTAATCATTAGCTTGTACGTGGATGATATGTTGTTTATTGATATCAATAAGGGGATGAATATGGAGCTTAAAACTTAATTTTCAAGCACATTTATTATGAAAGATTTGGGAGTTGCAAAATACATTCTTGGCATGGAGATCAATGGGGATTAGGTACACAAAAATATTTCGTTAAGTTAGAGAAAATATGTTGATATAATTTTTGAGTAGTTTAGTATGCATGATTACAAATCTATGAGTATTCCATTTCCTATTATCACTAAGATTTATTTAGATATGCATGCCAAATTGGGTAATAATTTTTAGGATATGTATTATGTTATTTATGTTAGTACTATCAGTAACATAATGTACGCAATGGTTTGCACTAGACTAGATATTGTCCAAATAGTGAAAGTTTTGAGTTGGTTTATATCTAACCCTAATAAGGAGCATTATACTTCTATTAATAGAGTGTTTATATATTTACAAGGGAATTATTATTATTATTTATTTTACTATGGTACTGATGATGTAATAACACATGACATATAGGGATGTATAGATGTAGAATGGGAAAGTGACTTCAATATTTGAAGGTCCACTAGTGACTATGTGTTCTCTTTATTTGACAATGCAATGTGTTGCATGAGTAAGAACTGACCATAATTTATTTGTCAACCAATGAAGTAGAGTATTTGGTTGCTTCACATTCCTCCAATGAGATGGCATGGGTAGAGTTGTGTAGATATTGGTTTTAAATACAAGGTGGTTAGAATTAGTTGTGATAATTAGAGCGCTATTTATTTGGCCAAGTGTCTTGTGTACCATGCTCATTATAAACATGCTTATGTTTAGTTTCAATTTATGAATGAGATTACCTAGAGAATGATAAGGTCATGTTACAAAAAAATGACATTTGGGATAATATTGCATATTCCCTAACAAAGCCAATGAGTATGAAAATTTCTCTTTTTGCAAGAAGACCCTAGGCCTTGGTTCCTGTACTTAATTTATTTTATATTTTGTATGGATCTCATTGAAATGTATGATATTAAGCGGGAGATTACTAGGATATTGTGATATTTAATTGCAATCTTAATATTTTTTTATACATGTCTCCAAACATCCTGTAATGAGTACTTGGATGCGTATATAGGTGGTTGAGAGGGAGTATTTTTTTTTTTTTTTTTTTCTACTTGGAATATTAGTTGTAATAGTCTTCATGAAGGAAGTGGAGTTGATAGTAGTAGTTGCAAGAGCTTTATTTAGCAAATTATCTTTCTTGGGTAGCTTGAGGAGTTATGGACCATCTTGGAAGTTAAAAGTTGGATTTGGATGCATACATTGAGGCAACATGGGATGTGTCTCATATGGAGTTACAATTAATATAAAATTCTATAATGGTTCCTACTTTGGAACAAGAGTTACTTCTATGTTTATCATATCAAAATTTACATTTACTAATTGAGAAGGTCATTCATGTGAATGAGGTGTGGGATTTTTGTATGATGTGGGTTTTGATGTCTAGTTTTGGCCCATGGTATTTACTTGTTGTTTTGTAAACCTCTCATGGTTTCTTATTTTCATATGACCTATAAATTTGAGCCTTGGGATAGTAGTTTTATTTGTATATTTATAGGCGTTAGGAAAAGTGCCTCAACAGTGTTCTTATTGATAATATTATAAAAGTGCAATTTTTGGGTTATAAAACATAAAAACTCAATTCTTGGGCTATAGAGTTGGTTTTTGGATAAAATAAATATTATGGAGTATTTGACACTACCAAGGGAGGTACTTTTTGCATAAATAGATCTTCAATCTCTACAATAAAAAAAAATGGACTCAATCAACCTCACAAACTAAAATTTATAGCCTTCAAAACTCTACATAAGAAATGTAAAAACGTGGTGGACACATAAAAGAGTTACAAGGGGGAGTTACACTTGTTGACCAACTTATGATGCATGATATGACACATCATATGAAATATTTGGTTGGAGATAATGGAACATTCGATTAAGTGAGTAGATTATAACATGGTTATGATAGGTGGATGAAATATATTATTTTTAGCTTGTGGATTGATCCTAATATTTGGGAACCATGGATGGTTTTAGATCATAGTTTTCTAATTACCATTTGAGAGTTGGTATATAATGCTCTATACCATGCAAGATCTAGCTATGGATTTAGCTACCTAAGATCTAGGAGCTTCAATGAAAGCACATGAGAGATCAAATATAAAATAATGATGCTACTCAATCAAAGGATGCAAAAAAAGATACATTAAATTCATGATGTATTTACAATGAGAACCCCTTGGTTATGTAGTCCAAGGTGAGACATAGGACTATAAAATATTATGACACATGTCTTAATTTTATGACTTGAGATATAAAGTGATAAGTATTCCATGTGTACCCTAAACAAACTTAAGTGAACTAATTTGAATAGGACCTAGGTGGTGAACTAGTTAGGTAAAACACCCTCCATACCAAAATATCTCCTATATATTAGGTACTTGAAATGGAGGTTTTGTGGAAATTTTTGTAGATATTATTAAGCTGACATAATTCCTCTAGAGCTCTAGTTGGTGATACTCCTATGAAGAATTTCTCTATAATTGTATTATAAATGTGTTGTTTACTAAATAATACATTGGGCTACTTTAGAGTAGTTTTTTTTTCCCAAAAGAGTTTTCCTCATGTACACTTGTGTTATGGTATTATTTATTTTATGTTTATATTTATTGCTTCTTTATGTAATTGTTAAATATTGAAATTTACACAACACTCTCCTCAAAAATTTTCGTGTACGATTTTTTTTCAAATGCCTTGATCTCTTTCATTAAGTACACATATGGTACTAAGATGCTATCATATTGGAGGAACATTATAGCATTGTATGCAATTTTTTGTTAAAAATGAATGTATTCTTGAATCTCTTTGATCATGGTATTTTCTTATTGTAAGGGTTTCTCCACACACATCTAGTGTTATGTGTTTCAAATTTATGGTTTTTTGATTTATATTTTCTATTTTATGCTTTCAAACTTAATATTTTATGGGTAATCTAATGTTCCTTAACTAAAACTAGACTTGCATCACTTTGGGATATATTTCATTGAAAGCTTTCTTCACCTTGATTAATACCATTTGGCAATAGATTTTGGTCCTATACAAAGGTAGACACCCTTTTAGAAGTGTTGTAGGTTTTTTACTATAGTAGGAGATTTTTTTAAAGTGGTTTGGTAGATTTGTGAAATATTAGAAACTATGGCCTCTATCTCTCATTTAGAGATTGAAAAGCTCAATGACACTAGGTAGGAGTTGTGGAAGCTAATGATGGAAGATATTCTATAAGAAAGAGACTAGTGGAAAACTATTACAAGTCATACAAATCCATCTTCAATGTTTGTTGAAGATTGGTTAAAGATGAAAAAAAGGAATGAGAAACCATTCAATTGTTATGGATTCTTTTTCTATTGAATGCCTCTTATGAGACTATTGTATACAAAATATGGAACATGATATGTGATATTTATCAAATTAAAAGCCTAATAAATAAGTTTTATCTCAAAATACATTCACATTCTTTGAAACTAAAAGATGATTTAGTTGTAGATCATTTAAATGATTTTAACTTGATTTTGAGTTAGCTAGTTTCTATAGATGTTAAGATCAAAGAGGAAGATACATTTATCTTACTATACTTTCAAGTCTTGCAAAAATATAATTGTTACTATTAGTGATAGTGGTATAGAGGTAAGTATGGATAATCTTATTGCTACTTTTATTTCAAAGGAAATGAGAAGGAAATGAATGAATGATGGCTTGAAGGATACCCTACATGTTTAGGGAAGGCCCAAGAAAAAATAGTGTTTAACAAAGATAAGAAGAAGTCAAAACATAGATCCAAATCAAAAGGATGATGTAAAACCCTAGGGAAGATTAGACTAAAGTGTTGGAATTATGGGAAGAGAGAGAATGTGAAGGACTACAAAACAAAAATAATTCCTCTGATTACCCTACAAAAATAATTTGATGATAGTGATAGTGCTGCATTTTCATTTCTTATAGCACTATTGACGATGATGTTTGGCCCATTGATTAAAGATGGTTCTACCATATGACTCGCTACATGGAGTGGTTTTCATCTTTTAAGGATTTTGATGGAACAAAAGTTTTCCTTGGTGATATCACACTACCCATCACTTTGTTATAAAGGGAAATGCATAGTTGTATTTTAGTGATAGGAGGATTAGATCTCTTGATAATGTTTTTCACATTCTAATATTTGTGAGAAACTTACTTTTGTATCTAAGTTGAAATATTTTGGAATGCTTGTGACATTTGACAAGTCTAGCTGTAGATTGGTTAGAGAAATTTTGGTGGTAGCTAAAGGATCTCATGTTGGGACTTTGTTTAAGCTAAATTCCTTCACATTTTTTGGCTCTTCCAAAAATATAAACACACATATGTTGTGGCACTAATGTTTAGGTCACATTGGTGAAAAAGTATTAGAATCCATATTAACAAAAATATAGTTGTTTGTTTCTATTATTCTAATGAGCATTTGATTTTTTGTGAATATTTTGTGTTTGACAAATATAATAGATCATGTTTTCTTTTTGGAAGCTACAAACCAAATGTTAGAGTCACTTAAGGACTCAAGCCTCCAAGATCACCTACAAAACCAAAAATAACCTTCCACAAGAGAGAATAAAGAGCATAAATTTGCAATAATGGATGCAAGATAATATAGCCAATATGTAATACTTAAGGTTGCAATTGTGTTGGAGTGGAATAAAATAAAAATGAGAACCCCTTGGTTATATAGCCAAGGTGTGAGATAGGATTAGAAAATATTGTGACATGTGTCTTAATCTTATGTTATGAGACAACTAACTTGACAAAAAAGTAAAAAAGATAGGATAGAATCTTATCTAGACAACTAATACTTCTAGAAAATCACCTAGAACCTAAGTAAACTTAACACGTGAATAAGACCCCTTGCTAGGTGTTATCACCATAATTTTTCCATTCTTCATTTAAGTCATTCACCAATCTATAAATGACTCATAGTCCTATGCAGGTGGTCTTTTATGTTATCCTTCAAACCCAGGCAGTGTTTTATGAAGTTTGTCAAACCCCTCCCTTTGCCGCTTGTGCCTATTTTACATCACTTTTCCACTTTTAACCCGGGCGGTGTTTTATGTGCTTTGTCAAACTTTCTTTTGCTACTTGTGTGATGATTATTTGTTTGGGCAGTATTTCACCATGATGTTCTAACTCAAGCAAATATTTGTGAAGTTCGCTGAACTCCCCACTTCGCTGCTTATAGACGTTTGTCTTCAAATTTTTGAAAGACAATTATGTTGGAAGTGGTGACGCAACAACTACCATGTGTTATGAGGTGAGTTAAGGCATTAAATGTTCATCTACTTCCATGTTTTTCTGTGAAATCAAGTTTTGAGAAGTTAAAGTGCTGGGCAATCATTCTCGTTGTAATAAAATTCTCTGAGGACGAGCTAGTGAGACGCGAAGTTCAAGTTGTAGGGTCCGCCATTAAGGTATTTTCAAATTTCACTCGTTTCAGTCTATTTTCTAGATTATTTCTACCTGCATTGTAGAAAACATTTATTATCAGAAGCTATTATCTCTTATCCATTGCGAGGGTTAAATATGCAGGTTGTGAATATGTATCTGGTTTAACATATGAGGGACCAAAAATTGGTGATACTCATCTAGGGCCTGTTAGTTTGGATGAATTGCAGAGTAAATTCAATAAACCCAATCCTTCGCCCATCATTAAACGAGTGATAGATAACAGGCTAGTTGAAGCCACTACATTTCCCATAGTCCTGCAATGCCCTGAACTCATTCAAGAATGCAAAAGAAATTATAATTCACAGGCATGGTAGGTTAGAATAGATGACAATAAACTTGTTTTGAAGGTTTAGAGGTCCACCTTTGTGTCTTGCTTAAGGCTTCTAGAGAGAGATGAGTATTCATTGATGAACATGACAAATTCCCAAATTGAATTTACTGCAAAGAAAGGGGTTTACAGGAATGTGATAGCAAAGATTTGGTTGGCCAAACCAAAAAGGGTAAGTCCCAATTGCCTCGTAACTTACACATAAATCATTTTGTAGAAGTGGCTGACATTGTGGTGTTGTTACATAGGGTAAGGGGAAATGAAAATGTTCATGGTTTCGAAGAGTGAATGTATTTCTTCATCCAAATTATCTTGAGTGGAGAAAAATTCTTGGATTGGGAAAAAATTATTAGTGACTGCCTACATGAGTTAATGACATTCTTCACTCTTAACATATTTTTCTATATGTCCTCGTATTTAATATATTCCCTTGCCAGCACTAGACCTTAGCTTGGATTAAGACCAAGTGATTTTCCAATGGGGAAAGTACCAATTTATGATTATTTTGATAAAATTTAGCTTCACAAGAGCTTTCTGCATTTTAGAAGAGTGACCGACACTTTCTCCATGAGAATGGTTAGAGAGATACAAGGATGTCCTGCAATGTGACTATCACCTGAAGCCATGCAGTTTGTCGACTTCTATGGTAGCCATTTTATTCAATTCCAAAGATTCTCATACATTAGGGTTGGCGGATATGCTAGATTTGCTATAAAATTTCCCAAATATCTTGAAGATAAGTGGGTGATTATCGAGGTAAGCAAGAAATTGGTTGATGTTAACAGATTATGTCAAGGTAGGAAAAGATTGACAGTCTGTTTCCCTTTTGGTTGTGGTGGATATAGTTGTCAATCAATGTCAGATGCCCTGAATATTGAGAAGGAACTGTCTAGGTACAACATTCCTTCGTATGATGAGCAAGTCCCCTTTGATTTAAAAGATTACATCAAGAATAACTTAAAATTGAGCCCTAATTTTTACCTTCAATCTAGCCTTGAAGATTATTGGGTTGACTATTTTGATGAATATTAGGTCAGAAGGAGGAGTTGGATGAGATTGATAGTGGAACACATAATCATTTATGATTTGAAGTGGGATTTGCAGGGCATTGTGGAAGATGGTTCTGACATGGTAGACCCAGTGTATACTTAATTGATAGAGAACTGACCTATTCCTGCTATGGATTGGAATTTTAAAGACAAGGAGACCCTTGAAGCAAAAACTGCTGATGTTTTGACCAAAACACAAGAATGGGTAACTAAGAAGAAAACTAAACAGTCTCGTCCTCACACTAGGTCTAAGGATGCACAACCCGCGGAAGGCACTTATTAAGACTTTGCTAGCGGGAAATCAACTGGCATTGTTTCTCAGTCCTTACCATTAGGAGCCCAAGGAGGTGGTGATGAGGATCCACTAGATAAGAATGTGTATTCACAAACTTGTGAAGAAGATATCTTCAACTTGCCTACTCTAGAAAAGGAAAATGAAGGAGAAGAAGAAGAGGAGGGTTTGGAAACCCTAAATATCAATTCCTCTCCCTCCCAAGATGAATTGCTTGTCAGAGAGGTAGGTACCTCTTAGAGGTCACAAAAAATTGCACCTATAGAAGACACTCCTCTAGTCACTAGGACATTATTTGAGTCTCCAAGTTTCAAGACAACTAAGGTTTCAGTAAATCCAACCTGGTTGGAGGATTCATTGTCATGGAAAAGAAATGCTAGATAACCTAGCCTTCCTAAATAGGATATGGTGGGCTAGTTGTTGCAGGGAGCTTCAACCCAAAAACCTAAGAAGTTAAAGACTACTACTAGGTTGATTGATGATACAAAATCAGGGAGGCTCTAGATAGAAATTGCACACCCTTCAGTGCAAAGGGATGCTTCTCAGGCAGCTGCAAGTGACTTTGAAGTGAACAAAGTAGACCTCGGTTCTCCTACTAGGGATGGAGATGTTTAGATTTTTTAAGTATTTACGGCCAGAATGGTTGAGAGATCAAAGAAGGATAAAGAAATTAAAAATGAGTTGAAAGCCTAGGTTCAAAACTTGACCGAATGCCTAAAATCTATTTTTGAGATTGTTCCTCAACCTCTCTCTCAGGTTGATTCTTCTATAGAATCAATCACTATAGTTGGAAAAGAGGCCTTGACTAAAATTAAAAGTGGTCAAAGCCTAAGTAGTGTTGCAGATGATTGGAATGAATCTCTAATTAAGAAAGGAATCCTTGTCATTATTGAATCTATAAGATGCTTATAAGAGATGAATGATTTGAAAACCACCTTAGGGGAAGAGATCACTATGACTGGAAAGGAGGAGAGGCTATGGAATAATTACCAAATTGAATTATAGTTAATGTTAAGCTTGGATATGGAAAAGTTGGATGCAGACTAGGTTATACCTAATACTTCAGACACTTGTTACCTGTTATGGATTAATGGGGTGGAGTGGAAGTTACAGATTGCTAAACAAAGTTTGCAGAAGCTTAAGGAAATCATTAATGAATGCATTGAAATTTTAGAAGCATTGAGTACCTTGGTGGCTCTTGGTTCACTCCAAGATAAAGGTGAAATGAGGAATGACATGGACGCCAAAATCCTAATAGACAGTTTCCAGAAAATGGTCAAGGAGATGCTTGATTCGCCCTCACTTAATGCTGAGCACTTGCAGAAACTTAGTGAACTACACCTGGTCTCATCTCAGGCAATTGAACTCATGAAGGTTTGTGAATGTCACGTGGAGAAAACTAAGGGCAACTATCTGACGTGGAAGGTGAGGATGAAAAATGTAATTATTCCCCAACATAAAGACCTAATGCACATCCTCAAAGCTTTCTAGGCTTGGTGAAAGAAACCTTTGGTGACCTTAGAAGCTGGAAATGAAGCGATGCCATCATGATGGCCTAGCTTCTCTTTCTTTCTTTTATGTGTCTTTTCGTTTGATCGACTAGGGAAATGAAGAGTCAGTTGTTCATCTGCCTATTTAATGTATCTATTTTCATATGTTCTCTCTCTAGACATTTTGGAAGACTGCTCAATACTGGTTATTAATGAAATTACTATTTTGTCTGTGTGCATTTCGGTTGTGAAGTTAATTTGAGTTTTTAAATCTTTGCGTTTAAGAATATCTTAATGCATATCTTATCTTTGTGTAAGTAATGCATTTCTTCATAATTGATTTCATTTCTCAATAGTATTGGGCATACGTTTTATTTCTGGTAATTAATTAGTCTTTGTGCTAATACATCTCATTCATTGGATCTCGCACCTGATATTTGGGATTTTTTTTTTTTTTTTTGATATTGGGTATACCTTTCCTACTTTCTGGTTAAAAGAATACATGGTATTTAGTTTTAATAGTTTAATTCATTGAAAATTATGTGAGGGAGCTGTACCTTGATAAAATTTAGAGAATATTTATCTTTGTATAAAGGTTAATATTTAGAGCTATTTGGTTAATTATGGCACCTTTCGGGTATTGGATTGTGATTTATCAAGGTGCCCAATCTGTTAGCCAACACTAGGAATTAACTAGGTACAAGACATTTATTCACACCAATACCCCCCCTTAAGTGCAACTTGGAGTAGATTATTATGCAAAGATGCAAAACATGAAAATGATTATTATGGGTCATAACTGCTAGTCCATGTTAGGTACCCATTTACAATGCAATCTCTCACAAATAGAGAAAATAGAAAAACCCAATAGGACTAAACTCCTCTCCAAAATAGATAAAAAATACAAACAAGGATGATGTATGGATGAATCAATGATAGCCCCCAAGGAATACATCCATCATGAATATAAAATCAATGACCTCCTCATGAGAGGGAAAAAGAGAGACAAGATATCCCCCCCATAATGAAGAAGCTCCAGTGTCGATGAAGAATGCCTATAAAAAAATATGATTCAATGCTTGCAAGCAACACATATTCCCTTAGGAAGAAACAAGTCCATAGGTAGATGAAGAAGCCACTCCATGCCCAACTGAAAGGAGGGAGGATGAAGTCTCAACATATATGTCTCTAAAAACTGATTGGGAGTCTCCAAGATTTAAGAAGTCACAACATAATCAAGGTCAAACTCAACAAGGAAGCATGAAAAATCAAGGAAATGATGAAACTCATGATTTTCAATCTCAAAAGACAAAGAATATGGGATAACAGTTGTGCTAAAACTTTAATCAAAGAGGAGAGAGACCCTCTCAAATGTGTCCTCCAAATATGCAATATGAGACTTCACAAACAAGTTAGAAATCCCTATCAAATATTAATCCCACAAAGAAAGATCTGAAAAAAATGATCATCCCACTGAATAGAAGAACTAATAGCTGATGAGGTAGGAGATAGATGAGTAGGAAGCTCAACACTAGTCTCTAGAATACCAATGCCAAGGTTTAGATGACCAAACTTCTCCTCACAAACATGATTCACACTTGATGAATGAGTGTGAATAGAAGTCAAAGGAAAATTATCATCAACAAAAGAAAAATGAGAAAAGTAATACAAACAAGATTAATGATCAACCATCTCGATAGCAATAATATCTCATCTCCAATTCTCTTATGGATACTCTATCAGGAGTGGACTCAATTGTTTTACTTTTTCCACTATGGTTAATTTAATAAACAAAAAGGAGATTAGAGGACAAGGAACAAAAAGTACATCATTAAAATTTCCTTCTCCCATGTCAATAAAACCCTCCCCACATACTTTCATATATGTGTTGTTACCCATCAAAATATTAGGTGAATTACAAGGCTCAAAAGAAGAGAACATTCTCATAGATGATGCCATATGATGAGATGCCCTTGAATCAAGAGGCCATCTTCCAAATTTAGGGATTGTAGAGGCCACGAGTGCTTGTCCTTTCATTTTATTGAGACCATTTGTAACTCTTGTGTTCTTTGACTGTGGTGATGAAGCTACTATAGAT